>VXBZ01001630.1:326189-471769 GCA_013399135.1 Heliornis fulica | reverse complement strand
TTCTTCAGTTTTCTAGCTCTACCTCACTATTTCACATGATGTTGTATGGGGGTTGGGAGGGGGAGGGAGAGGGAGGGAAACAGCAAATCGTTGCAAGTGAAAGGTAACTATTGAGCTAAGAAGACTCATTGATACATCTTTAAGTTCTTTTGAGTATTTACATAAGAATAAAGCACAAAGATAAGCATCTGTCCGTTCACATATACATTTCAACTTCATAAAAAACCTAAACCTATTTGAATATACTTTTTACTTTCCTTTCTAAAGAGATAGTAATAACTTATAAGACATTTTGAAAATGGCTTTAAAATTGCCATGTGCTGTATTATTCTGTTTATTGTAATAAAGTTCTCTAGCAGATGTGTGGAGAGCTACCATATGTATCACTAGTACAAAGTAATATTTGCTCTGAACAACTGAACTCTGTTTGACCATCAGAGGAAGAAGAAAAGGTATGAAGCACCATTATAACAGATCTCAATTTTTCCCTTCTATTTCAACCTTGGCACTATTGTGCAGAGATAGCTCCATCAATCATTTAAAACCACTGACCATACCTTGCACCAGCTATCAGCCGTAGTTCATACTGAGCTTTCTGTGTGCTCCAAATAGCTTTACATTTTATGTGGAAAGCTGGGTTGAAAATTTATAGTTACTTTCCTTCTGACACCTGGATTTCCCACCTGGAAAATAAACTCCTTTAACTACTTTAAATCTTCATGAATTTCTTGCTGTCTTTACCTCAAAGGGCTAGATCGTGACTGCTACTGCCTGCCCATGCCATGAAGTAATAATCCTATTCCACTGTGTGTGAGTCTATCTGATTCATAGGCTCCAGACACAAAGCAATAAGCAGACACTGTATCCCCATTTAAACCCAGATTCTCAAAAACAGTTAGGAATCTAACAACTCAGTTTCAAAGGGAATTTGATGCTCTAATGGATCTGAGTTTGAGCTCTATTCCCTGCCCTAAGGTAGGTAAGTGGGGACAAGAAAAAAGTGCAGGTGAGTTTGTTAACATCTGTTCTAGCCAGCAGAGTGTTGTGATTTGTGATTAGTGCAGGGTAGGAAGAAACAATTTATTTCCTAGTATTCCACAATGAAGCCATTTGCTTTCTAGTATTCTTCATAAAATCTTTCATTGGGTTATTTAGTTTCAGACTCAGTAGATCGTGTTTTCCACTTTCAGTTGCTGTCTGTCGATAACATTGTTGATGCTACTCTACTACCTACATCCTAAACCTCTCTTACACAGCTATTTATAGCCATACAACTGTCTTGAAAATAATTCTGTATAGAGGAAACACTGGTTTTAGAGATTGTTTTCTTTGTCACCAAACCTGTCTCAAAGCTCGAGGTACAGTACAAGAAAACCCTTACACCCATCCCCATGGCGGGGGATCTACAAGCATAAAATAGTGATTTATGGACAAGGTGTCCTCCTTAATAATAACCCACACAGGTCTCTGAAGTGAGATTCCGTATCTGCTTGGGGTCAGTGATTGCCATGGCCCATCCTCAGCACATCCAGGGGAAGTAAAGGAGCTTGGCTCCCAAACCACACAGCCTTTTCCACCGTTCAAGGCCAGCTGCTTCCACTTTCTGTGTCTGGAAAGTCCATTCACATTTTCTGAGGTACTGTGTAACAGTGAGGCAAGGCTTGAAAGCTGCTACCATGATGAGTTCCTGTGATACACTCTCACAAAAGTGTTGGAGTTCAGTTTTAATGCAGAACTTCAGACTCAGGAGGGATACTAACCACCTCATTTGAAGGGCCCTAAACCCACTGCAGGCATTACAGAGCACCAAACAAAGCAATTACTAAGATATTGGTGATCTCTGTATCATATGCTCTGAGGATTTTAAATGGTGCTTCCAGCAGCACCTTCTCCTCATTTCAAGTATTATTTTGTGTTGGTTTAAGTTACCTCCTTATGTTTAGCTAGAAGTCAACTCAAATCTAATGCACTGGGCAACGCTCTCTAATGCAGTTTACCCACAGCTTCATACCATAGAAGTTAAAAATAAATGGCAGCTTATTCTGCTTATTGAAGTGTCAGTTCAACATGTCATGGGGCTTATTAGCACACTGAGAATGTTCTTCATGCATTAATACTAGGGCACGACTCTGATGTAAAAAATGAAATGGAACTATTTAAATTGACTTGGATACTTATTAAGGAGAGGGTTTCATTTAATTCCCTTTTCTGTTTTCCTCTCCTTTATAGTAGCAGCCATCTGGGCTTGATAGGAGGTAGGGCAATGGCAAGTCTATTCTGTGAAAAACACTATAATTTTTAAAGCACTATTACCAAATGAGAGTCAATAGGCAGAGTGTGTAAGTGAAAAGTGATTTGCCTTGTGGAAAAAAAAATTCACCCTAGCTGTATGCTGTAGGGATCTTATGAGGCTAATTGGAAAACAGAAATTTGTAGACATTTGCAAGTTGAACAGGTGACAATAACTGGTGATAACCAAGGACTAATTATCTCAACTGTGAATTAACCATCAGGTGTTCTGAGCCAAGTAAAAAGGATGGGGAAGCTTGGAATAGTAATGTGTCCTGTGTATGTTAAAAGAATTAGGATTTTGTGTGAGATTGAAAGAAGGTTAAATGAAACAAATACTCTCTAGGCTAGCACTGTGTGTAACTGCTGTGGTTCTATTTCTTAAAGAATTTCAGAACTTGGACGGGGCAAATTGAAGGAAATAATAATGCAGAACTGTATGATTTGTGTGCTAAAAAAATCTCTTTGTTCTCTTCTGAATTCTGCTAAAATGATAAAAAATGGGTAGGTTAGAAGACTGTAGAATTAGATTATTTGGTTGAAATTGTTATTATCTATTATGCTAGTTAGAAATCTACACTGTGCTATAGGAGTATGGGTAGGAAAGATCAAGCTATTACAGATTTTTAGAAAAAAATAAGGCAGTGGGAGTGTGAAAATCAGGCAATGCAAAATACACATCAGGCACAGTTGCATGTGTAGGCATACCTACCACAGGTTTCACAAATTTATAGTTGGATGCAGTGTACATAAAGTGCACATTGTTAATTCCACCTTGCCTCTAACTTCCTGTACCTTAATGCTCATTGTAAAACTTAAATCCTAATGAGTAGGGCTGAAACAAAATAGGACCCTGGAGGGTAACAGGAAAATGATAAAACAGTAAATGAGCTACAGCAAGCTGATTCCTGACTGCATCACCTTTCTATTTTCTTACCATCAACACAGTTATTTTATTCTTACATTTTCTTTTCTGACAAACTATGTGAACAAAAGTGGCAGCACTTTAAAAATAATATCAAATTCTGAAAGCAGTCAGAAACTTAAATTGGAATTTCAGTCTTTGACATTGGAAACAAACATACAAGACAATTGTTAGTATTCTGCATTGTGCAGATAAAGACTTAGACTAGTAGCAAATTCTTCTGAGAGACATGCCTGATAAGATTATAAATTAGGTTCTACAGAGAAAGTGCACTTAAAGAGAGATTTAATTGTTTGCCAATAAAAATCTCATGTTGCATGGAGATTTCAGAGCTCATTTTAGTAGTTGTTACTATTCAAATGCCTTGTTTTAACAGTTTAGGCTTTTGTTTGTTTGGTTTGTTTAAATGAATTCATTGTTCTAACTCAAAACTTTACTGTTCTGACATTTGTGTCTGGTTTAAGGTTTTTCTTCCTTTTGAAAAGTCTGAGTCACTGTACAATAGACAGAAAATGTGGTATATAAGTAAAAATCTTTTTTACTTGTTAGACTTAAAAAAGCTTAAATGTAAAGTTCTAAAACTGTGTGCCCAAGATTGTCTGCCAGATTGTGCTGTTGGGTAGTGTGCTCGTGGAATGTTTAGGATTTCCTTTTCGTGCACTGTAAGCTCTGACGTTAGACTCTTGTGCTCACACGGGTGGTTCATAAAGTCCAAACAGGAAGGCAAGAGGACATAAGAATGTGCTCATTTTCATCCAGGTGTAAAGCTGCCTTGGAAAGATAGTGTGTATCCCCAGCTGGTCCTAAACTGCAGCCACAAAAGTGAATGAAACCTCATCAGAAGTTTGGAAAAAGTTCTGAAACACTTTAAAATTGATATTTGGATAAATACAGTTAATCATCCAAGGATTCTTATCTTAACTATGCTATTCAGTTTTAGGAAAATATTTTTTAATATTTACTGTATCTCCTAGCCTGAAGTACCAGTTGGCAATGTGTGCAACCCACTCTGCAAGTCTGAATCTGTAACTGTATGTGCTACTTTATTGGAGATTAACATCTGAGGGTCTTATCTGAAACCCATTAAAATAATGAAAAAAAAAGCAAATCACCGACAGGTCTTTGGACCAGGCCCATTATGAATACCAAATCCTTAGATTTCATATACCACAGTCTGCTAGCAATTTAGCTTGTAAATATAATTTCCAAATACATTCTCTCATCAGCATTGGTAATCTATTGAAATCTCTGTATCTACAAATCCACAGTAAGTGGCAAGGTGGATACCTGCTAAGGCGTTAGCCAAATTCTCTTCACATCATCAAATCAGCCTTATGGTTTCTACATATTTAACCTTCAGTTTCTAGCAAGCATCATCCTTTGCATCAAAGGGCTTTAGGACATCCATTTTTTGCTGACACCCTCATGCTGTGCTTTATTTATGCATCATCAAAGTATGGTACTGCCCAAGAGGTGAATGACCTCTCTCCCCTTTGACTCTTTTCCTGAGTAGACCGATATCATCTAACTTCAAACACTGACAAATGTAAATTGAGGTCCGTGAAATTAGAAAAGTGCTGAACTAGAGTATACAGAAAAGTGTGACATTCTCCTGTTGTGAATAACAATCTAATATAATACCTCCCATAATGAGAAACTTGGATGTTGTATATGTGTTACCTATTTGTGATGTACATAGTAAAATCTTCATAGCTCTCTTCACGCACAGAAAAATTGCACACCCCAAGCTCTATTCATGGTATTTTTGTGTATTCAACAGTAGGGAGAACAGACTCTTTACAAGGTTAAACTGAGGGTCAGAACTCTCTTGTGAACTTTGTTGCAGTAGCTGCTCATAGTATAGTTACTTAGGTGTTGGGCATGTACTTGCTAAGACACAGGATTCCTGTCTAGATATGCAGAATCAGAAAACAAAAGGACAGGCTTCTTAAGTATCAGTCATAGCTTTCACCATCAGTTATTAAAGGAAGAGGCTTCCAGAATCTTAAAAGACAGCATTTCTTTTCTAAATTTGTGGATTGATAGGAAATAATGAGAGGGCAGCTGTGTGATATCCATTTCAGAGAATCCTGATAAATTTACAAATAGCTTTTTCTGGTGATTGGTTCCATGTGAGTGTCTTGTTCTATGAGAAAGTGTCTTTATATTTTGTGGTTTTTCTTTTTTTTTACTATATCATTATATAGTTTTCAAGCATGCTCTGCAATGTTTGCAATTAGCTCAGGTTGAGTGGAAAAGAAAAATGAGTGTCAAAGAAGCCACTGTGATCTGCTTCTAGACACATTTTTTTCTGCTTCCCTTTTGATGGAAAATGGACTGGCTTTCACTTGGAATTTAGTAGCGATTACTAAGACATAGGAAGATTTCAGTTTGTTTCATGTATTGGTAGTTTAGGACAGAAAAGGAAAAAAAATATTTTGGTCTTAAATCATGTCTTCACATGCTTTTTGTACAGAGCTATTTAGCACGGTGTTGACAGAAGCTAAACTTGCTGATAAAGCAAGTCTCTTGTTCACTGGGAAACCAGTCCATAATATGTAGATCAGTAATTAAACACCCAATATGTGGTCTTAGGAATTTGTAAACATAGCTATAATTTGGCATCCATAAGAGGTCCTACTGTGTGTAAATATACTACTCGTGTAAGTAAAGTCATTACATTTGGGATCAGTCTCAAAGTGCATTCATGTAAAAGATGGATTTACAGGTAAGTTGAACTGCTCATGTGCACCATGCACTGAGTTTGCAACTGTCACTCACTGTCTACCCATAGTTATGCTCTCTTTCTCCTCATGGACAGGTGGCTTCCAGTCAGCATTTTGTAGCATTCCACAGAGATTTATGCTAGCCAGGGTAGCAGGTGACTCAACACAATAGTGTTGTAACGTGTGCTGTATCATCTTTTGATTTCCTGGATTTTGGTGTTCAATGGGAAACAACAATAAATTCATGGAGCTTTACTGCCTCTGCCAAATGTGACATCTTTCAGAGTATAACATGCTGAAAAGCTTGCGCAGTCTGTGCCAAATGCATGATTTAGCTGCTATAAAATCCCTCTGAATCAAAACCATTTTGAAATAAAGAAGAACCAGCCTGAGAATTTCATTGCACTGTTGGATATCCACTCAAAGATCAATCACCTGTCCTCATTCTGTATTCCTGCTGAATTTTTCAGCTTAATCTTTTCTGCAGCTTACCTATTTCATTAAGGCTGGAATTCTAAGAGACTAGCAATTGCATGCAGAGGCAGAGTCAAGAGTGAGAAGTGTCGAATCTGGACAGCACAGTCCTGTACAAATTGTACTGTGCCATTAGAAAAGGCAATCTCTATCTTCCCTTTCTGTTTCTGTACAACTATAATTTCCAGATATGTTCAGTGTAAGTGTTCCAGAGTTTGGCATCCTTATGTTCCTGAATTCTGTCCTACCCTGACACTATCTTTGTGTAGAAAAAGCAGGGTTGGCTGTGAGAGAACAGGTTAGCCCACATGAATATCCAAACTTTTACCACATAAGTAAAGTTTTATACAGTACCTCTCACATTTCAGACAGCCTGTGGATGTCCAACCCTGGAATCTCAAACAATAAGTGATATATTAAAAAAAAAAAATTAAAAAATGAAACCAGATACTTCTTTTACAAGATCCTTTTAAAGAAAAATCTTATCTCAATTTTAAGAAAAAAAAATTATAAAGAAAAATATTAGACATTAACACTGGGGATGGTACACTAATTAATGATGTACAAGCAAAGGAGTTTCTGTGTGTAAGAAAGATGCTTGTCCATTGTAGCGTTGCACTGAAAGGGCATTTAAACACACAGCAATGCATAATATTTGAATCATAAAAAAGAATTATAATTATTATATTAATTTCTTAGTTCACTCTGTGAAACATTTCTAAAAAATCCACTCTAGAACAGACTATTAAAATGATAAATTATCTTGGCAACACCTGATCAAAAATTCAGTAAGTTAATTAATGCTCCTCTGTGCCTAATAGCTTATATAATGAAAGGGAAGTTTGCTAAATTAAGCAGAGTAAAAAAAAAAAAAAAAATTGTCACCAATTTGATGTAAGTTGGGTTCATGTTTTCAAAAGTTGCTGGAAGATTTAATAACATAGAAATGTACCTGTGTGGACTGTTCTTGTGTATTTGTGTATGTTTGTGTGTGCTAAATTCTCCTGTTGAGGAGACTTGTGAGGTCCTATGCCTGTGATTTTGGTTCCTTGCATTAGTTACCCCAACTTTTTGTCATCACCTGTTTAGAATATTTGATTACAGATACACATAGGAAAGTCAACAGCCTAAAATGAAAGTATAAATCACCTTGGAATAGTACCTGGACTGGAATGAATGTGGCTATCCCATGTATTCAAGCTGACAGCATGCTAATAGTGGTGTATATTTATTTCTAGGCTGTGTAATTAAAATCAATTTGAAGAACTAATGTTCCAGCAAGTAGAATAATGACTGGAGAGCACATCATAGAATCACAGAATGGTTTGGGTTGGAAGGGACCTTAAAGATCACCTAGTTCCACTCCCTCCTTCCACGGGCAGGGACACCCTCCACTAGACCGGGTTGTCCAAAGCCCCATCCAACCTGGCCTCAAAACATTTCCAGGAACTGGGGAAACCACCTCTCTGGGAAGCCTCTTCCAGTGCCTCACCACCCTCATAGTGAAGAATTTCTTCCCAATATCTGGTCTAATTCTACCCTTCTTCAGCAGAAAGCCATTATCCTTTCTTCTGCCACCTTCCTCCCTTTTCATAAAGTGCTTTATCTTGACTTTCCAACTTTTCTAACATTTATTTTATAATCATCTGGTCCTGAATCTAACATGAATACTTCCAAGTAGCTGATCATTGTCCCCTTTATTAAACGTGTTCTGAAGAAAGGGCTTATGGCCACAGCAGAGAGAGAACATAATTGAGATCAGTAGATGGGAACAGATGACAACTGAGAAGTACCTGCTATAAAGGCCACATATCAGGGATTATTGAAGGAATGTAGTGGTGGCAAATGACTCAAAAGGAAATGTGATTTTCCACTGATACCTGTGCAACAATAAACCTCGTTAGGAGAATACTATACTGTGTCAAAGACAGACTGGTTGGTAGAGCTCTTTATACATTTCCATCAACTGTAGTAGAAATTTGCTTAACACTAAAGTGAGGGCAGAAGGTGGCATGAAGCACAGTCTGAGCTTAGCTTTCGCTCCTGTGACATATGGCTTTGATGGAGAGGCTGTAATCAGAGTCACTGACTGCAAAATGTTCTGATTCAGACCCCAATAGTGGCATACATTTGTGGGCTTGCTAAGAGAAAAATTAATCCTAACTCATTTCAGTTGATGTTTTAGAAATTACTTTTAGCTGCTTCCTGCAGAAACTACAAAGGTTCATTGCAGTGCAGCTCATCACCAGCTGCAGGCTTCTGTCTTTATTAATTTGACTTGGGTCATCACTACAGTTCAACCTTGGGGCTAAGGCAGACCATGTAACTGGTTTAGGTATTGAGTTTCTGTAAATCTAAGTACCAAAGCAACACTGAATTTCAGAATGATGAGTAAGTGTGCAACCACATCTAAATAATAAGACATTGGCTAATTCAATGAATTCAATAATTCATTGAATCATACCATGGTCAAAATTTGGGGTGCATGTATAGTTTACTCACGTTTGTAATGTCATTCTGCTTGTACTGGTGTTGCTTACAAGAAATCCTATGTATAGCCAAAACGCTGAAGTTCTTCACTTAATCAAACTGTGTCAGAGAATTCCATGAAACATTTAACAAGCAAGTTCCCAGTGAAGTGTGCTGGCTGGGTCTACCTGTGGGTTTCCCCAGGGGGAACATCTCAAAGCCTCTGAGGCTCAGGTGGGAAGTGAATCCCACCAGTTTCCATGAAGGCTGGGCTCATACTGGGCTGTCATACATGCTGGTTCTCTTTTCCAGTGAGGAAGATTGTGAGATGTGAAGTCCCTTGCTGGCTGCCCAACTGACTCAGTATCAAGCAGGAACCAAGCCTGGTGTGGTCTCCTTTGCTCACCTCTAAAGAGCTGGAAGTCTTCTCCAGAAGGCAGAACAGCGGTTTTCCTGTCACAGGAAGGGTGCTTGGGTGGTCTCATTGGTGGCAGGCACCCAAGACACAGAAGTGGCAGAGGATGCAGGGCCTCCTCACCCACCTGGCATGTGGCTCTGGTCAGCCCCACCCTCAGGCCAGGTTTGGCAGCCATTTTGGCCTCAGTGGGTCAAGAATTAGGGGAGAAGTCGTAGGGTAGGGGGTTGGTGTGTCAAGCATTCCCACATGGGATGATCATGGGGAATCACCACTGCTGGTTTGGTGGGCTTCTCATTACCAGTCCAGGCAATTTTGTATGGCTAATTTTGTTATTGCAACTATTTTCTCCTATTGGATTTTGAATCAGGCTTAGTCCAAATGCATTGATGCTCCTTGTTTGTAGTATGGCTCAGAATTTCATCTAAGGAATTTGATCTCTATTTCTTGATATTTTATTACTTTTTTGTGTAACCCTTCCTTATTGTATGATTTTAAATCTCTCTTTAGTGATTTTTTTCCTCCTTCATTTTTCCCCTCTAATCAAAAGAAATAGGTACATTTTGTTCTGTCTCTTAATGGCTGTTTTTAGTCTAAGTATTTATGGCCTTTACAGAAGCAGAGTTAATACTATATGATGTCAATATTCTTCCAACATAGTTATGCAGCCGTCTTACATTTATGACCTTTTCCCCCTATAATTAGTTCCAGCTGAAATTAGATTCAGTGAGAGCCTCTCTCCAATTACAGCCGAATCTGAATAAAACTGATTCCACTGTGGTTGTCTGGAGGAAAGGGAAATAAATAAAAGGGAAAAAATAAAAGAAGACAAAACCCTTCCCAGTTTCACTGTAGATAACTAAGCCTTGCCTCTCTGCAGTACGTCTGCACTTAATAAAAGTGAAAAGGGTTTAAGGGCCAGCCCTGTAGAGAGCAGAAAATTCTCAGCTCTGCCAACAACTTCAGCAAAATTTCCTTCAGTTTTTCATGCCGCCTGTTGTTTGCCCTGTCTGCTCTGGAGCAGGAATGGCCTCAGTATACACCACCTTCAGTGTCTCCTGATGTTGAGGTGGGCAGCAGCAGGGGTTGCACAGTCCCTGCATGTCTGCAAGTTATCTGTGCTCTGATCCTCAGGGTAACTTGGGAGCAAATTCAAGTCATGGTGTTTGCACTGTGCACAGGTGTGTGTTGCAGGGCATACATGGAGGTCCTTGTTCCTGGTGAAGATGGGCTTGGATGAACATGGCAAGAAAGCTGGAGACATGTCAGCTACCCATAAATCCTCCCTTTCTTTGGGAAGAAATGGAATGTGTAGGGATAAGGACAAAACAAAACAAAAAAACCCCACAGCACACTTCAAGGTAGACACAGCCACAGGGATTTTGACTCCTAAAAGCCTGGGTGAATCTGGATATTAAACCTTCAATGCAGATTTGTCACTGTGTCCAGCACAGCTATAATAGAAATAGTAGTGATGAGTCTTGAGATCCCCACATAAGCTTCCTGGGTGCTGACTGCCAGGAAATGTGAGAAATGCAAGGAGCTGCTTTGAATTCAAAGCTACATTTTGTGTTAGCCAAATGCATCAAAAATAACATGAAGCCTTTTTGCCATTATCTGAGATATTTAGCTGGTATTAAATGTTTGTTTACCTCAGATGGGTTTGCAGCCAGGTTTATACTTTTATCACCTCCAGATTGGATTACTGTAATCCTTTATTTGCACGTTATCCTCAGGTCATTTTTTTTTCTTTTATTTTTTTTCCCCCTTCCTTTTTTGGCAGCTGGGTCAGTAGAGAAAACCAAAAATTGATTTCTGGCACCCAAAGGAGTAAATTACCTCTTATCTGCTCTGAAATCATTGTCATATTGGGTTCAGATTCCAATCCAAATTGATCTTCAAATTAGATTTTGGATCAATAATAGCCTTATAATGGAATGACACTGTTAAGGCTCCTACTACTCCTATAACCTGTGGAAACTGATGAAAGAGTCTCATCACAGTGTATAATCTCAGAAAAATTAATGCACATCCAGTTCCATTAACTTGCTGCTACCTTTTCCATCAGGGCAATAATGAGCATAGGGTCAGTACTGCCTTTAGCCATGTGCACACAGCCAATTCTCCAGTTCAGCTGTGGCTCCCTGGCCCTGCTCAGAAAGCTTTATAGGTTTTGGCGAGGGATAAATGTTGTGTTTCTAACCCTGAGCCTTCAATTCCAATTAAGGGCCTTTGGAGACATAGTGAAATGGCCCTGCAACATTAAGCAAAATGAATGTAGAGATTAATTAAAGTTTTGTATTAAAAATTGACAATCTAAGGAATTAGGAGTAAACATTTAGTGAAGGGAAAGAAGATACAGTATTCTCCAAAGCCCCTCCAAGAAGCAGGAATTGCAGCTAAGGTGCAATTTCCCTCCAAGCTTTTCCAGGCACTTAGTATTTCAAAAGTGATTTATCTGGAAATATGTGTGAGTTATTTTGAGGCTGTTATGATTATATCATTTGATGAGATTTTTTTTTCCTTCTCTTTTCTGCACTGAGGACTTTAAAGTGAGAGAGACAGTCTGTAGATAGCTTGTGATTTGTTTAATTAACTGGCTTTCTTTTTATGGATGGTTGCTTGCAAGGCTGCTCTTTCATTTGGTGATTGTTTTTGTTATTAATGGTTTCAGACAGAGCTCTTCACGTATCAAGTGCAAGTTTTTGCAAAGCCAATGAAAGAATCACACAAGAGGGGCTTTTTTCCTCCTCTTTCCTGCCGCTCATGTTTGTTTTCTGTGGTGCTGCTCTCCATAGTCTGCTGTGGTTGTTAGCACTTTGCATTTAAAAAAAATGTTCCGGAGTTCAAAGCTTTTTATCTCAAATTTGCAAAGGGATGTTTGTTTTGCAAAGGCGTCAAGAAACATTTTAAGTTTTTAAAATTTATGCTAACATAGTATGTTAATAAAAATTAATGACATACTTGGTCCTAAATAAGAGGGAGGGGCAGCCCAGGAGAGTAAATTTTATTGTCTTTTGTGTCCCTGTAACTTAGGAGGTATTAACTCTGAGGCTGTCCCTACTGGGTCATTGTGCTAAGTGGATCTCTGTGTTGTTAGTGAGAGGAGAGAGTAGAAAGAGGCAAGAAGGAGGAAATGGGGGGGACAGGAGGGCACATTTGACTTGGGAGGTCAAGAAGTCTAGGGACTTCAGTAAATGTAGGTGCTGATCAACAACTGGCGCTGTGTGAAATAAATGTTATGTGCCTCCTCTCAGATACTACAGTAGCTTCTTTTATAAAAGGGAGCTGAAAGCTCCCTTGTTATTGAGATGAGCCCCTCTTGTTACAGCCATCCTATGAAAGTCTAAGTGATGTCTCTCCAAGGATTCATCCATTCTGATGGCTTATTTTCACCCACAGTGTAAGTCCATATAACTATGGACAACCACTTTGGTGCGACTGAAATCCATGTCGCTACTGAAAGAGACAGTGCCACCCTCTATCCTTTCTCTGCCTTCTCGTTCCAAAGGCTTTTCTTCTGTTAGAAGTAGTGTTAAAGGACCCACATCATGATTCACATGAAAGATAACTTTTATTTTCAAAAATATCTTCTCCTTAATCTCCAGGTCTGTGCAAGCATCTACGTGGCAGGATTGAGAAGAAGGAGCAGGAGGGTGAATGAGGCATAACTGTATTTTATTGGTAAGTAAACTTATGTAAAAATACCGATGAGGTACGTAGAGTTTCAGGTGTGAGATACCCTACCAAGACAAAGATAAAGGGAGTAGTGTTTACCACAGTATGTCTGAGGACAGAAAGCACTGATGGGAGCAGTAGCTAGTGTAAGAAGAAAGGGTGATATAGGACCAGTAGTTTGTTAGAATCACAGTTGGAATGTTTTGAGTGTGTCTTTCTTTGAATGTAAGGTACTATTCCCTGAAGTACATACTTCCTACTCAGCTCAATAGGAGTTTGTTTCAATAAGGCTTTAGCATCCTTGTGTGCATTGCACGCTGAGTCATATTTTCTTCTAGCATCATGCCTTTGAGTATTTTACCCATTGCATTTATCTCTTCTGCTGCTAAAAATCTTTTCCTTTATCTCGTTAACTCAGATTGGTTGTGTTGCCATTTTCAAGCTGAGGGAGGGAAAGTAAATAGAAAAATGAGAGCATAGGGACCATTTCAGGAAAATAGGAATGGCCAGCTATTTTTGTCTTTCCTTTCTGAAGGGAATGAGGTGAACATTTTCTGACAAGAAACTCTTTAATAGTTAAAGTTTGTTATAAAACTGTGTCAAATCATGTGGTTCTCCTGAGAAGTGAAATCTCTTATCTCTTCTCCTGTGGTTGAATATTCTATTGTGTCTTCAGATTCTGGCCTTAAACACTTCTTTATTGCATGAGTGCAGAAAACCTGAATCTGCTTATGGTTTCTCACTGGAATGCATGATAAAAATCTTTTGTAAATATGTGAATGTTCCTTACAGTTACAGCAGTCCAGGGTCCCATTGAAGTAAACAGAATACCCCAATAACTGTTGTTCAGACACTCAAAACATCTGTTCCTTGATGCATTGTAGAGCTTGCACTGGGGAGTTACTTACTTTATAAGGGTGTCTTGGATATAGAGACAAGCACAGAGGATGAAGGTAATATAATTTTAGAGGCATATAGAAGCCTTACATTCATTGCTACTGTTGGTAAGAAGAATTAAATTGCTGAAATAATAATTAAGAGAACAAGAATAAACTATGGCCAGAAAAAGCAGAAGCTGAGGAGGCAATTTCTGCTCAGGCAATAATTTCAGGTAAAACTTTTGGGATACATAATTTCACAGGATTACATAATTTGGAAAAGATTAAAGATTTTTTTTCTTCATATATATAAGATATTTTTGAGTGAAAAAAAAAGTCAGTTGCAAAGTACAGCTCCTTTGACAGGAATTGTAATATTTCATAATCCAGAAAAAAAATCCTTTCTCTGACTATAGGGAAACCACTAAGTTATCATTTGTTATTCTTGTATTTCAGGAACAGTATGTGTGCAAGTGGTTAATTTTCACTAGCTGTAGTGAAATAAAAGGCTTTTTAAGAAAGGCTGATAGTGAAAAAGCATCAATGCAAAAGCTGATATTATTTCCTGATTGTAAAGCATCCTAATAGTTTTCTTTACTAGTGGATAAATGAAAAAGGTGATTGCTTGATGTAATTCCCTCCTTTACAAATGAGACATCTTCCATAAGCTGTTCTATCAGTAGCCAAACTATGGCACAGTATACAAATGAAATATTGAGAAAGTAAAATTTTGTTTATTTCATAAAATGATTATTATCTTTTAAATTAGAAAGAAATAGAAGTTGCACCCTGGCATGTCCTTCCCAGTTCAGGTGGACTGGCTCATTATTAAAGCAGGTCATGAACTCACACAACTTTGTTCCAGCCATCTTAGTTCCTTTTTCATTTCCATTGCACTTCTGACACTGTATATGGGTATGTGTGGGCACTGTGTGAGCTAGCATTAAAACTGTGGGATAGTATTTTGCTTGGTTCTTGTCCAGCATTTGCATAATTTCTGTTAGGAATGTGTAAATAAAACAATAAAAGGGAGTCTCCTCTTTTGCTGGCAAGGTCAAATGCACTTTTTTACTTCTACATTTCTTAATGTGAATTTTTTTCTCAATTATAGCATATTATTACTACATATTGTGTAGAATATGGAGAAACAAAATACACATGTATGGCCTTGGCTTTCAAAACAAATTCAAGGTAAGCTCAAGAACATCCAGATATTTGTAAACAATCCATGGCAACATACTTTAGTAATGAGACCCAGCCTTTAACATGTCCACTGAATTTCTTACACCAGTTGATTCCAAATGTATTACTTAAATATAATTCTGAACACTATAATAAAGAAAACTTGCATTGATGCCAAAAGTACATGTAGTTCTTTCATTTGTAATTTTCCTTACAAAACATATTAACAGCTTTGGTTTTCATAAAAGTAATACCGAAAGGTTACATATAGTACTGTGCTCCTGAGAGTTAGAGTGGATAGGGAAAAGTCTAATCATTGTAATTATAAGACTGAAAAAGAGAGTCTTGGCATATTAAGGCACTTAAAAGATGGGTAGAAAATACTGTATAGAGAAGGAATTTGTTCATGGGATTCAGAAGTAGGTTTAAAAGGAGGCTGAAATAAAAATGGAGGGTAATCAGAAAGTAACTTAGTGGTTTATAATTACCCAATTGCTTGTTGATCAACTTTATATTTCTTTTGTGATTCAGTGAATCATACAATGAAAAGAAAATGTGTGGATGGAATAAATAGCCCCCATTACACAAATTAAGGATAGGGATAAGCAAATACTTCATGCTGAGGCATGAAGGCATTATAAAATGTATGTGGAATTATTAGTCCTGCCTCACCACTAAATTGATTACTCTCCTGGTGGATGTTAGTAAATGAAAGCTTTAAAATCAAGATGCCAGACTATAAATTACCTTTTTGAATTACCCATTTGAATCAATTAGTTTTCTATTAAAAAAAGGGCAATAAATAATATAAAGGATTACCACCTGTGTTTGACACAAACATACTTGAATTTTGATGTGGTTAGCGTGTTAAGGAACTGTGGCTTAATCCTTCTGGATAGATCTATGGTTAATTCTGGGAGAAAAAGAATAATTTCCAGGATTGATAGCTGTGATTACTTTTCCATAAGAGGAATTCAAGGGTAAGGTTAGCCCAGAAACTAGACAGAACTAGCTGTTAATTTTGGAACACATTTCCTTCAACAGAAGCTTAAATCTGATTGTTGCAGGGTTTTAGGTTTTGCAGTTGGGTTTTTTGTTTGCTTGTTTGTTTTCAGTGACAGAGTCTGACCATGGATGTTTCTATATATACGGTTTGGAATTATACAAATTTATGTTTAAATGAGATGATGGTTTGTTATTTTAAATAAGAGTTCCAAACACCATTAGCTCACCATTTACAAAGCAAGATAAACATAGCCAATTAATGTGTTTTTTTCCATCTTTGTGCCTGTACATGCATAAAATGCATCATGAAATAAAGAAAAGCTTCATGCAAAAGTATGAAGGTATCATATTTTTTTCCAATTATCAGACTCAAAGTTGAACTGACTGTTGGTGCCTTTGTTTGTTGTATTGCTGAAATAATACTCTGAAAGAATTACCACAACTGTAAACCACATTTTGCATTATCTAGATTATTTCATTTATAGGAATCTGCAGGTATGATATGGGTTTGTGCCTGCATATGCACACAGATAAATCTAGTTAGGGCAGACTCATAATTCTACTGTACGAGGTTCTCGGTTTTGGGTTTTTTTTTTCGTTTTTTTTTTTCTATTTCCTAGAAATACCATACATTTCCTAGGTATGATGTTGGTAGCATTACATAGCTATCTTGCATCTAATACAGGATAGGCAAGATAAATCATAACAGATGTGCCAAGGAAAGCAGAGTGTACTTCTTGAAGCACTCCGTCTTTACATGTAAGCCATTCTATCAACATTTTGAGAGTGATCCTACTAACAAACTTCTGCTTGCGATAATAATAGCAGGAAACTAGGAAGAACAGACATTCATATATTTAAGATTAAGTTGTTTTGATGATATTGGATTTTCATTGTACAGACCTTGAGGAGCTTACCTACTGGTATGGTACAGAATGCCATACAAGATTTGACAATGCCAGAGCTAGGATCTACTGCTTGAACCGAAAGTCAAATTGCTTATAAATGTAAGTGGGTGCAAATCTGCCCTGTATCAGCAGAAATACATTTTCTGCTGGATTGCTATCCCAAAACTAGCAAATCAGGATTGGAAATTAATTTTTTTTTAGATATTGCAAGTTTTAGTTGCTCCACAGGGTGAATAATAAAAGACTGATCACTTTTTAAGTTGTCCCAGGTACGCATTCATGAACAAGCTGTAGGTCGATATACATAGTAATAAAACTTTCACTAAAGGATTTTGAATAATAAATATGTCTGTAAAAATTGAAACTGTCTACTTCTTTTTCACTCAGAAAAAGGGATGAGTTTGTCAAACATTCTTTAATAAGGTAGCTCAGTCTACCTGGACTAAAGGGTGCTTGGTTTTTTTATGGGGGTGGGAGGAACTTGTGCTATTTTCACACTAGACATTTTTCTTTAAAAATCTTGAATGAAACCTCGAGCTTTATGCAGGAAATTTCATGTTTTGAAGGTCTTTCCCCCAGAATTAGAAGTACTATTCTAATGTTTTCAGTAACTATTGCATTCTGACCTACAGTTAGTGAACATCTGGCCAAAACTTACTACTCCAATAACAGCATTACAATAAAGTGCAAAATCATATCGTCTACGGAAATTTTACACAGCGTTTTAAAATTTAAATGTAATGATAAGCTACATCTATAAGTGTGACTGAAAGAAGTATGTATGTATGAATGTATGAATGCAAGACCTTATCAAATAGTAATTCTTTAGTTTATTATACATTTTACTGCTATTGATGTCATTAGTCCTCCTTGTTAGTCGGTCATTTTCTACCTGACTTCCTGCAGCTTTCTTACAAATGCATACCATTAGAGGTATATTTGCATTTAACTAGAATCAGGGAAAAAGAAAAATACCATACAAACACATTTAGTTAAAGTGACTTTAATATTTTTTTTTCTTAATGAGATGGGCAGTGAGTTTAGGATGATTTTGTTAAATTATTTCTAATGGTGCCAGCTTGACAAACTCTCAATACCAAATCATGTTGATACCAAAATTGTACTAGATATCAAAGAAACCAAGATCTTTAGTATCCACACTAGTATTATCAATACTGCTATGCTTTGTGTAAAGATCTGTGGAAGTTTGGTGTTTTTCGGTGAAGTAACATGTGGAAGAGCAGCATCATGTTCTGTTAGTGACCTCCTAGTTTGACACCCACAACACATCCCGACCTTGTTATTTGCCCTTTCAATCCCCTTCCTTGTTTGCTTTCAGATAAGGTATTTTTTTCACATACCACTGGCAGGATGACAAAACCAACTTTGCAGTTTTGAGACATTCCATATAGAAAATCCTCAAATTAGAACACTTGCCATATTTTTGAGCCATCAAAGGCCAAGCCAGAAGACATGTTTTAGAGTAAATATTCTTTAGCTTCATACAAAAAGTGGTTTGTCTTAATTTGACCCAGCATAATTTGTACACCTGGAAAGAAATCTAGTTTTGGAGGCATGACTTCAGGCCAGACAAAAGAAAATTGATTAGTGAACAGCTTTTAATGCATCGATATATTTGATAAAGTAGTAGCATGAATCATGAATAAATAGTTGAGTTAAAACTTGCACAAGAGATCTATTATGGGTAACTTTGTGAAGTTTGGCAGCTGTCCTTTTACCTGGGTGCTTTGTATGGAAGTCAGATTGCAAATAGTGGAGATGAAGGCATCACCTCTTCCCCCTGTGCTTTTATGCCAAGACTGCATTCAGCAGTTGGAGTTGCTGAGGGACTGGTTAGGTGATTTTACATATGGCTCCACAGTGAAAGTACATACAAATTCGATGAAGTGTTCTACATCTTTTTGAGCATTAGATATCTCTCACCAGAATAATTTTTGTGCTTTGGACTGGAAGCCAGGTCTCCCAAAACCCTAATTCTGGCTCTGACAATGAGATCGGTCACACCTGTTGGCAAATCACTCTGAGCAAGATCTCCAAAGGGACTCATGTTTTGTTGGTGCTTGGAATACAATGCACAGCCCTGACAAATATACAGAGTGAGGCAGCCCAGACTGGGCTCTGGCTGAGGCAGTACACTGAATGGTTTTGTTGTTAAGCAGCAAATAAGGACAGAATGAGAGAAGTGAAAACCATCAGATGTGCGTTATGTTCAAACGTACCCTAAGATTGTTCTCTGTGAAGTAAATCTACATCTCAGGGTGTCTACTTTAGACATGTGCCTTTTAGAAAGTTCAAGGTGTGCAATATGACTCCCACCATTAGATACTTAACTCTGATTTAGATTCAGTTCCAGAGATGGAACTTTATGCTTCATTTTATCTGTCAGAAAGTAGAAGCATAACTTCCTTGCAGTGCTGGAAAAAATATTTGCATATATTTCTAAATCTGTCTGACTCTTAGGATGTGAAGAGAAATATGGATATGAGATAATAGCAAGATTTTTCAACTCAACTTCAAGATTTATTTACAATTTAAGTTGAAAAACAGAACTTGCTCATCAGCCATGGCTCACATACTAACATTAAATGACCCCTTTTTAATGCTGTCACTGGGACTAAAACCAGTGCTCCCTCTTTTCTCCTACCCAACTTTGCCCTTTGAAGTGTGTAGGATGAGTATTAGTCTCAGTGGAGTCCAAACTAGAGACATTTTTCTAGTTTGTTAGGCACTTTGCCCACATTAATTAGGAAAAATGTTTGAACCATTTCTAATAAATCAAGTCTCTAACTTTATGTGGTGGTTTGACCCTGGCTGGAGGCCAGACTCCCACCAAAGCCGCTCTATCATTCCCCTCTTAGCTGGACAGGGGAGAAAATACATGTTGAGAGGCTTTGGAGTCAAGATAAGGACAGGGAGAGATCATTCTGCAATCAGTGTCACGGGCAAAACAGACTCAACACAGAAGAAAGGCAAGAAAACTCTCTAATTTATTACACTCCACACACAGAGAAACCAGAGTCAGATAATGAGGATTACACCTCTTAAAACACACACCCCTTTCTTTGCAGATTTCACTTTATTCATGATTTTCTCCTCCCCGGGATGGCGCAGGGGAAAGGGGGGAAATAGGGAATGGAGGCTTCATTCTTCAGTCATTTCTTCACAAGTTGTTCTCCTCTTGGTGGGAGGGGGAGTATTTCTCAACCTCTTTCCCTGTGCTAGTGTGGGGTCCCACCCATGGGAGACAGTCTTTCATGACCTTCTCCACGTGAGTCCTCTCCTACAGGGCCTCATCTCTTCACCAACTGCCCCAGCGTGTGTCACTGCTACAAACTCATAGAATGTCTCTCAGTCTCTCAGTCCCAGACTGCTGCCCCCAGCCTGGTCCCCCACAGAGTCACAAGCACCCCCAGCAAACCTGCTTTGTTGTGGGCCTCTGTCTCTCTCTCTCTCTCCGTCTCTTATCTTTCTCTGTGGGATGCAGTTGCTGGGAGGGAGGGAGCTTGCTTCAATGCAGATCACGGCATCTTCCATATTCTTCCCTCTGCTCTATGATGCCTCTCGTTTTCAAGTGGGGTCTCTTCATCCTCCATGGGCTGCGGGGGGACACCCGCTTCACCATGGTATTCTCCACAGGACACAGGGAATCTTCTCTCAGCGCCTCCTCCTCCCCCCTTCACTGACCTTGGTGTCTGCAAAGGTTCTTACATCTTCTCACTCCCTTCTCTGGTGGCAGAATGTGGCTGTTTGCATTTTTTTTTTCTCTAAAATGTGATTCCCAGAGGCCTGTGACCGGCGCTTATTGGCCCGGCCTTGAAAGCCCAACTGCTAGTTGGTCTTTGTTAGATCTCAGAGAAGATTCTAGCTACTTCTCGGAGAAGCCACATCGCAAAAACACCACACTTAAGAAGAAGCATTCCCATTATTTTGAGTACTGATTCATTCCAGAGCTCTTTTGAGCACACATGATCCGTGCCTAGCATGCACCTGCAGAATGATTGGATACTGTGGAGTGGATATCAGTTTTAAATCAAAAGGAGATTAATACTTTAAAAATGTAATATGCCAATGATGTGGTGCTTATTCTTTTTACTTCGGCTAGCTGAAATCCTTCCGTAGGTATTAGAAGATAATGTTCATTTTTGGTGTTCCACATGAAAGGTGATTATTATTATTCTCTTAATGTGTGCATTTTGCAGTGGAGTCTTGCTTGCCTCCAGCAAATCGAAATATTATTTGAGAAAGTAAAAAATTGTCACTGAAAAATAGCATCTGTGTACTTCAAAATAATGTTTTTTTCACTGAAGCATTTGGAAAAATGTGTATTTAATCCTAAAGATGCATATGGAAATGTTTGAAATTTATATGTCAGCATCATGTGCAGTTACCTTCTCTATGTTGGCTACCGTGTCAGGAAAAAAGAACACATACTTCAAGGATCTGATTGCAAATTCCAACAGACATTTGGCATCTGTATACTGCTAACTGATCATTTATACACATTCTAATCATCATTAGTAACTAATTTCCTGCGTACTAATGCAACCAAGCATTCTTGTATCTCTAAGCTGGTATTTGCTCTGGTAGACAACACTGTGGGAAAAATACTCTTGATGGATATCCTGCAAATGGAATTGAGGAAACTTGGGAAAACAGGAATGTTTGAATGAAGTCTCATTTCTATTTTATGCAAAGTGCACATGTTTACGTGGTATCATCTCACCTCCATTGATTGACATTGCAGTTTCCCGGTTGTGCTTGCTTGGTGGGGAAATCTTGTATCTATCTCAAGCTTTTCTTTTTGGCTTCCTGGTGATTCAGTGCATTTTCATGTTAATGTGGAAATTCTGAAGTCACAGCCAAAACAAGGCATCAGGTTGGAAAGTGCTTTTAAGATGACTTCCAACGCCTGTATTTACCACACAGCTTCATACTTCTCTGCTGTATTGCACAAAGACATAGATTTGTGAAGAGCAGGCTACAAAGAGCATATACCCTCTCAGAATGAGACTCATTTCTGGTAACTGCTTTTTCAAAGTAGAATACCAAAATTTTTGTAGCTAAATATATAATTTCTCTAGGAGTATATGATGGGATTTGGGTTGGTTTGTTTGTTTGTTTAATTAGATATTAGTATGTTGGTGTCTGAAATGAGAATGTAAAGTCCAGTTGATAGCTAGAAACATTGTGAGTCTAACCTCATTTGGCAGCATATTTACAAAAATCAAGAATTTCTTTAAATCTTGCTGGAATGTTTCAGAGAAGGCTTGATTAAGTATGTTATGAAATACAATACACAAGAGCAAATCTACTAATCAATAGGAGATGCTTCATCATGCACTCTTGTTCTAGCCAGTATTTATACGGATCAGTCATTCTCTCCCAATGANAACCTCCTGCTGAACAATGACATGGAAATATTTCATTTTCAAAATATTACTTCAGACATCACATTACTTGTGATGTCTGAAAGCACATGTAGCCAGAGAATTTGTGTGGCACAGACATTAAGGATTGATCCTGGTCAAAATAAACTACCAGAATCAGAAAAACTCTAAAATCAGATAATGTCAAGACTCACAAGCACCATGAATATTTTATCTTTTTCCCCCTTCTGTCTGAGTATTTGTTGTTAGTTGAGTATTAAAAGGTTACTGTAAACTATTACTGGCTATCAGTGGAAATGCAAGGGCCATGCCTCAAAGGCAGTGTTTACACTCTAAGTCCTCAGAGTCATTAAAGAGCAGAGATGTTCTTGTAAGGTTTTAAGCACTAAAGTAAATTAGCTGAAATTTGGGCAGTGGACCTTATAGTGAAAGCATATTTGATCATGTTCTTTGGGGGGTTACTTATTGTACTGTATTGTTCTATTGTTCCTAGAGTTACATGTCTGCAGAATAGTTTGCAACCTATGGTCTAGCAGCATGCTGGGGGTCAGCAGGCTGATTGGGAGGAATCTGTGAAAGGTACCTAGGAAAAGTGAGCCTGATGTCAATAATCTTAAATTTACTTTACCACACTGAAAATGTCTTGGGGCTCTGCCAATGAACAAAGATTAGGCATCACTTAAAGCAGTTTCTTTAGGTCTCTTGTGTCTGTTGCCGGGTTTTTTTTTTTTATGGATGTGAGGTTTATACCTCAATAAATACTTCCCCAAATGGGGATACTTGTTGAAACAACCTTTGAGATCTCTTCAGACCTGGAAAAATTACAGTCTCATTTGCTGTTCTCTGTGAGGGGAACAGCAACCAGTCCAAAGTAAGGGAGGCTGTTTCAGTGCTTGCCAAAATGTAAGCACTGATGATCTGTAGGAGTACCAGTAGTAAGGTGAACCAGGCCATGTGGTTAGTATTTTCAGTTTTACATTTGATGACAAGACAGGGTGGCCCAGTGGAAAATTTGAGAGGTTGACAGTGACCCAGAATGTGTGGAAATTACTCATTCACTTAGTTGAAACCAGCATTGATTGACTGACTAATGATGTTCTATTTAGTGTGCTCTGCTAATTAGCTCATTCACTTTTTGCAGGTTAATTAGTAAGCTGTAGCCAATATTGACAGTGTTGGTGGACTGGATTGTACATACTTTTTCTCATGCAGGACATCTGTATTTGTCATGTACCCCAAAAGATGGATAAAACGTGAAGTAGCTGCATAGGCAAATTGAACCAGATCTTTAGCTGGTGTAAGCAGGCTTAGTGCCATGAAGTAATGTGGACATATTTAATTATATTGATGGAAGATATTGAGAAGCAGATTATGGAGAAGACAGAGAATGAGAGGCTAAGGAGTACCTCAGGCTTATTTCTTTTATTAACCCTTACACACGTTCCTCACCATCCTTGTTGAGCTACAGATTTTCTGGAAACGTAACTCAGAGGTTATATATGTCAAAATGCAGTGTTTTCTAGAATTCACCTGCCTTTATGATAGCTATGATTTAAATACCAAAAAATTACATTGCTAAATTTGTATATGGCAGTTTATCAATGGAGAGTTGAGGCTGCAGACAGATGTTAAGAGAAGGTAAAGATTCTCTTTCTTTATCTGAGAGCTATTTTTTGAAGTGGCTTTGTTGGAATCACTTTACAGGAGATATATAAGAAATAAGATACTTTTCAGCATATGATAGGAATAAAAAGATTATACAGTTTAGTCATTTTTGTTCCTGACAGTATGTATTTCAGAATCAAAAGTCAAGAGAGGTTTGGAAATTTGCAAAACAGAGCAACAAACAGGCATAGTCATAATAAAGTTTTATTTGTTAACAAGTAGTTACTCCCCAAAATGAATGTAACATAATCTGAGTAACTTCCAGAGGGGCTTATTTACCCTTCTTTCAAGATTTTTGTTGCAGTCATGGCATCTTTTTTATTTCTATTTCTCGTTCATGATTTCAGTGAGTGTAACAACTTTCCATAAATCCAGGCCTCAGAACACAAATAGATTCACCAGACATCCTCATTACCACAGCATCCTTATCCATGGATGCACAGTGCCTTCTCTGTTGGTCTGTGTTGTTTCATTAAAACCCTATAGCAGAATTCCCAAAGACTAGAAAATGGCTTATAATACAAGAATGGGATCTCTTCTGGTTCTTAACCCATGTTACTTAATTTAGCCTGTTGTCTTATCTGCTGCTTCTTCTCATACTGAATATAATATTTCAGTTGTGTTGGTTTGCTTTAGAACTGTATCTGAAGCTGTAACACTCTTCTGAAAGTTTCCTGTACATATATTTTAGATGACAAATAATTTTTATTTGGCCTTCACCTTTGATGGAGTCCACAGGTGACACAACCAAGACAATAAACATGTCAGTGTATTTTTGAACATCATCTCTTTTCTCATGTTTTTGTTTGTTTTTTTTTTTTCATTTTGGAACTTTATATAAGCTGCAGAACCTTGAATTTTGTTCCTACAAATTACTGCAATATAAATAAGACAATATTAAGACCAAATATTAGCTTTCATAACTTCTCTGTTGACTATGTGGGGTTATGACTACACTGTCTTTTCTGAAAATCCTAATAAAGAATGATAAATATATAACTTGTTCCTACAACTGTGATACATTTCTCTATTTTGTTTTCAATTTTCCACTGAAAGAACGTAGAATATCACTAAATGTGATGTTTTTCAATATTTCACATGGGTTTATAGTTAATATTTCTGGAACATTAATGTTCAGAAAAACTTTTCACTCTACACTTTAATCCATAATAGATGGCTTTCACTATCTTTTAATCGTCTGTCTTGTTTAAATGTTGCTATATCCCTGGATATGATATAATACATTAATGTTTCAGAGAAGCTGATGCCAGGCTGCCCTCTAGACACAGAAACTCTCTCAGTGAATGTGTATGAAGTGAGTGCTAGGATAGAAACGGCTGTGAGAGGTGTAGGTGGTGTGTTCCCCTCATCACTTCTTGCCAGGCAATGGACCTGGCTGGAAACAAATCTGACACTTTGGAATCACTGCTCTATGAGGTTTTAAACCTGGCTATCCATGCTTTAGCACCATCTCCAAATGTTTCCATCATGATGCTACCTGATGTTTTTAAATTTACAGAGGATTGAACAGCAATTTATCCTCTTCCAAGGGACCCATAAAAATCAGATTCTATGTATAGGCCTGAAGAGGGTTAAGCAATCAAATCAGGCCTGCTCTTATAAATGTCTTTAAGGTTTGAGAGAAGAGGCTGTCATTTTGCAATCTTACAGAATGTAATAGTAAATTATGAATTTGCTTTAATATATAGAATGGGGTAAAATATAATATTTAGGAAATCCTTGTGTCCTTCATTAAAACTGTGAAAAGCTTTTAAGAGGAGATTCTATGTAACTATAATTTAACTTACATGTTATGGTTTCATTCCTGAAGGTTGCTGTGTGGCAAACTTATTGCTATACGTAGAAAGACTCTATCTTTGTAGGGAAGAAGGGATGATCTATTAAATACCATGCCAGGCTTGTTTCAGGGGTCATGTACTTGAATCCTAACTCTCAGACACCTTTCCTGAGCCGTCCAATCTTTGGTACCTTAGTTGTCTCCAAAACAATGAAAATACTACTTATTTATGCCACAGGAGCTGTTCTGAGTCTTGAGATAATTTGTCAGGAGGACAAAGAACCTTTTATGATAAATTTATTTTTCAGTTTGTGTTTCTCCCCTGCAAATGACCACATCAGCATTTTAGCAGAAATGTCACTTCCCGTGGCACCCACCATCTCCACAGGGATTTTTACAGATGTTAGCTGTTATATGAAGGGGTAAATATGATCATATATATCCCGTGACCCTTTCTGTTGCTTTTGACTGGCAAGCACAAGACCTGGATGCCAAGTTGCAAAGAAGATTGTCTAGCAGCAGCAGCTGGCTGCTTGGCAGATGCATCATCATAGTAGCTTTGAAGCTGCCCATGGGTCTGTCACATGTTTTAGCTACCGAGAGACTGCCTTGGCTTCTTTGTCCTTTATAGATGCCATTTTCTGTTTAACATTCTTTGGTTCTTTGGAAATTTTTTATGTTGCTCATAAGCCCTTAGTTTGCCAAAGGGGACTTAAAAGTTTCATTTTCATGTGAAAGGAAGGACTTCAGTTTAAATAAGTGCCACAAGTGGCAGAAATGTTGATGCAAGATTATATGAATAAAGCAAAATATTCAGAGAAGTTCTACTCAAAAATAATTGTGAAGCTGTCCTATAAATTTATCTTTTAAAAACAGGAAACAAATAAAATAGTGTAGTCATGTCTGGTACTCAGCATTTGCTGAAAAGCAGGCCCCTGCACAAATCTCAAACTGGTTTCTGGGAAATTAAAGACCACGCTTTAAAATTGAGGCCACTTTGATTTTACAGTGAGAATGTTTCTACAACTGGTTTTATTGATTATAAATAATAAAATAAGTAGATATGTTACTTGACTTTTCTTTCTAAAAAAAAAGCAAGAAAGCAATGTCAGTCCAGAATGCTTAAGCCCAACTCAGGCTTTCTACTTCAATACACTTGCTATTATTTTAAAATAGTTCAATGGCTTCTCTCTGATTTGTCAAAAACTACTTAGAAATGTGTCGTTTACACTAGTTTTCATCCTTCAAATAACTTTGGTCAAAAAAGTTACAAAATCTTTCTTTTACATGAAAGCCTTTTACCAACTACGTTGTCCTGTAAAGGTTTCAGGACTAAATTTATTTTTCTGATGGACACGACATGTTGCTTATGCACTTCAATTTTAGTTTCAGAATATTTTTCTCTCAGTTCTTAGTTCCAAATACAAAAATTTGTGTAAAAAAACCCCAAATATTTATTTTTTATACATTTCCAAAATGAAAAGAAATAGAAGTTGTTTACATTAGCTCAGAAATTCAATAGCTATGAAACAGCACAGGTTGAGAACACATAATTTCATCAGGTACCTCGCTTTTAATTTGTCTAGGAGTTAATACCAAGGTTTCCATGTAGGTTCCATTGGCTTAATTTCAAGGTATATGCTAATTTAATAATAGGCATTGTTGATGAAACAAAGAAAGATTGCTCCATCAGAGTTTGACCCCAACTGCATAAGTGTGATTAATCCTGCCTGCCCATATATTACACCAGGAGCCCATTGTCAAACTGATTTGGCCCTCTTCAGTAGATTCCCAACCTTGCCATATGAAAGTTCCAGAAATTCTGATCAGGGTCTGTATAATAGAGTTGAACTTCCAAAATGGTTAATGGTTTCAATGCATGGTTTTGCTAAACGCTGTTTCTGGAGCCAAGGTAGGAACTGGGAAATGGCGGTAAAATGGCGTTTCTTTGAAAGGACCATCACTACTAACTGTAAGAGAACAGGGTTCATGACCAGTGATCTTACTGAGAGCAAATGCATTCTATATTGCCTCTGAATGAGGCCAAAAGAGAATTCACCTACCTTTGCTATTGTGTCACTGGTGCTTCCTCTGCCAACTTACCCCTCCTATAACAGAACATGCAGAGTGTGTGGGGATGGGAGGGGCAGCTCCCTTCGGAAAAGTGCCAGATGAAAGAGAGAAGCAGGTTTTTCTCTACATAATTTCTCTGTGATCACCAAATGCTGGAGTAACTGCAGGCTTTTCTTCCTGTAATAGAGTTTTAAATTCCTGTATGTCTGTTCCCTGGTTTTGAGCAGTAACAGGCCTCATATCACCTGAGGCCAAGAGACAGTAAAGGGACAAAACAGGAGTCTCCTCTTCTAATTCTTTTCTCGTGGACAAAAACACAGATAAGAAAAAATGCTGCCTATGTTAGGTCCAGGTAACAGAATTTTGTCCCTCATTCCCAAGAAGAAGGAAAGTCAGGGATGTACATATTTAACCCAAATTCTGACAGCGTTTATATATATCTGTGTATGCGTACATATATATATGTGTGTGTATATGTGTGTGTGTATACATATATATCTCCTCTTTTTTTGTGAAAGTTTGTGTTTGCTGTTGTGTTTTCTTTTCTTTTGGCTTGTAAGATGGCTTTTAACAATGGAAGTTGGAAGATGGTATTTCCCATTTTTTGTCTCATTTCTATTCATCTCTGTTTCCTTGGATATGTTCCAAAAAAGGAATATTAAACCATCCTGATGTACAGAATTCAGATGAAGCTTCTTCCTCAGACACAAGTCCCATTGGAGAGGCTCATGGAGAGGTTTCTGTGGCACCGACAGCTGGAAATAAACATGTTTCAGAAGTAGTTACAGTTCCCACACTTAACGTTAACAAGAAGATCTTGCATTAAGAGAATTATAGAAAGAAAACCTTTTGCAGATAAATGAGTGACATACAATGTGTTGTCACTTCAGTTCACTTTTTCTGCTCTTATTTTTTAATCTGCTGATATTGAATCTTGAGCTCTGCTAATCCTAAAAAAAAATGACCAAAGTGATTCTTTGAAATGATACACGAGAAAGCCTGTTAACTGATGTTTAATCCATCTCTTTATACAGCTGCCTTGACCCTTCAGAATTCATCCTAAATCTTACCTTTTCAGTAGTATCAAAAGGAATTAGTCATACCAGAAATGAAGTTGTAGCAAGCAGGCAACGATTCTTGTTTTGTTTCAGTTTACCTTACATCTTCCTTTTTAAGTGGATGACAAAAGGGTATTGGCTTAATTACCTCTGATGTTACTGAGTAGACATGAAAGGTTTTTGGTTTGAACTTGGTAATAAAAAGCAGACATGCTTATTGTAAACCATTTGATTGTCTTTTCCCTTGTGGCTGACATTTATGAACTGCTTTCACGGGAACTGGTTTAGTTTTATCATCTGTAGGCAACAGAATAGTCTTATATATGAACTACAAGTTTAAAAACTGTCACTGACAATACTCTTTATGATATTTTGCCAAGTGTATTTAGAAATATGGAAAACTACATATGGACTGCTAACATGAAGATGTCTTAGTTGATATCTTGTTTTATATTCCTTCTGGGGTCTGAAAGTGATTTTTGAAAATCCACAACTTGTAGGAGTATCAAGTGTTGCTGCTTGGTATTTACGTTGCAGATTTTGCCTTTGCCTTTACATTTGTCTGAAGTCAGTCAGACAGTGTCCAGACAGTACCAATGTCAAGATGGTGTGGGAGTATCTGATTTTTGCATCTTTGTCCTATGTTTAGTTTCTCAATAAATCTAGATCCACATTTCTAGGGTACACTGAGTCACCACTATTGAAGCAGTCAGCGTGACCTCACTAACAGAAGGCTCTGTGGGTACTCAGATAAGGTTGCAAAGAGCCATAGCTGAAGAAAGTAGACCAGATAAACAAGACGGTGAAAATATTATTTGGGTTACGGATATCAAAACCTTTTTAGAAATCAGTAAGTCTGCTGTAATTGCATATTGACTCTCAAAAGGTTCTATTACAGAAGAATTGTGAATTTATGTTCAGAATCATACATTTCTTGCTAAGTCTTAGGCTGAAATCTCTCTCATGGAAGTGTGATTTCTGTTGTAGATGAGCACTGGAACACTTTATAGAGCACTCAGTTTGTAATGAACCTGGTTGCCTTGAAAACAAACACAATTTTAAGAGCTTTCTGTCTAAATGTGTACGGCAGACTCTTCTCTGCTTGTGACTTCCTATTTAGGAGTTCCTTCAGCAACAAGAAAAGAAAATATGAAGCTATTTCACTCTGTAAATGCACCGTACTCTCTCATTCCTTCTTTTTCTTCCCTATCTGTCCTGATAATGCTTTTAATATAGTGGGGTAGTGATTGCATGGTGTACTTTACCAGAGATGCATAGAACCCAAGTATATTACAGTGGTGAAAATACTACTGCTACTATCTGCACTTAGGAGACCTTCTTAGGTTACCTGTAAATTTCTATGGCAGGAGATAGGCTGAAAATTGTGGGTTTCCAAACTTCCACCCACCGGAAGTTTTGGCTTTTTCTGAATTAAAAAGAAAAAAGGAAAAAAAAAATTATAATTCTGCCTCTTATGTTGAGGTTGTTGCTGATTTTATTCTATCTGGCTAACAATATGAATCATAGTGTCAGGGTAAACTTGATTTAGACTGTGAATGATAAGATTTTAATTAGGTGAGGTGGTTGTAAACTGCTAATTTTTTCCTCCAATGAAAAGTGGTGCTTAAATAAAACCATTAAAGCAGGCTACTTCTAGCTCCATTGTATCAGAGAAAGCTTTCCAGGCATAGCACATTGTGTTTAGTATCACTTTAGAATTCTATAAATCTTTGATCAGCTTTTATTTAATCTTTGTCTAAATTGGAAGATAGCAATGGTCCCTTAAGATTTTGTATGGAATTGAATGAAATTTAATAAGGCGCCTGACAGTTATTTGATTGTGATTCGTAGCACTTTCATTTTACAGGCTTAAGCAATACTGACCTCAAAAGGACTGTCATTCTGACTAGGTGGAGGGCGGGGAAATAAAATATTTCATTCTTCTTTCTTCCAGTCCTTTTTACTTGATAAGCCCTTAATAAAAGTCGAAAGGAAGTCCTTGCCAATTCTTAGACTGGTTCTCTTTTCAGAGATAGTGGATTCATTTCTGGAACATTTTAGAGTAGGAAATGCAAAACAAGACATCTAAATGGCTTTCACATTGACAACCTTGACAGACTGTATAAATTTGGAGTAGAGCAGAGCTAGGAGATCAGATGACATGGGTTGATTCTCAGGGGACCACCTGGTGAATTTTGAAGGTCCCCAGAACAGACTGTGGGTTACCCTGAACTACAGGAGGTCCTCATACCCACTCAAGCAGAAATAGTATGTTTTGAAACGATGCGTCCAATTATTTCAGCTTGATGCACAACACAAATAGCTGAACGAATAAACCCGGTCTCTTCAGAAGTTTTCATTTATGTCTTTTAGAGCTGCCTTTCTCACAGGCTCGTGTAGATGCCATCTTGATTATTAGGGCACAATTGCATTAGTGACGAGCTGCTTCCCTCAATTAGTTTTGACACGAGGTAATTTTATGGCTTTAAGTATACTTATCTTTCACTCTTGATGGATTTTCCTGTGTCCTTGTTTACTATGTAAACCACCTTTTCTTTTCTTTTTACATTTGTATAATACACTGTTCGGTGTTTCAATTTTAATCTCAGTTATGTATTATTGTTCATTATTTGCATTACACTAATATCTAAATGTCAAGGCTCCGTGGCATTACACACAGTAAAATATATTAAGTGTCTTTTTAAATCATGCACAGATACTGCTGCAATGTCACTGTGCTTACAAGAGTTTGGTTCAATAACAATGAACAGTTTATTTTCTATTTAGAAGTGAAGTGATGAAAGGACGAGCTGAAAGAATGGAAAATGAGTGGAAAGAGTTGGTTTTAGAGCAGAAAATTAATTGGAATCAGTGACTGAGTACTTTAAATTGCACTGGCTCGAAATAGATAAACTTTGCTGAATATCATGAGAGCATATAAGGATCTTTGTGAGACAAAACTACTGTAGGAGCATAAAAACTGCCATCTGGCCCAAATACTAGCTACTCCAGGGTCTAGTCTCTAACAGTAGCTGCCATGAGAATGTGATAGGCAGATAACCTTCTCTGCAGAATTTTCATCCTAGTCTCTAACAAGAGTTAACTTAAATTTATGAGATATATCCTTTATAAAACTCAGCTCAGGACCTGATTCTGACATATTGCACAGTGGTACTTTCAGAGTACAAGATATTTGGACAGGTTATTTACATCTATTTGCCTATATTTATATCTCATGATGGATTTTTTGAAAACATGAGAGACAGAAAAACAACATATATATTCAAGGCTGGAATTCCTTTTATTTTGGATACAATTGTGGCAATAAGTTCCCCAGTTAATAAAGTGTTTCTGTTGCTGTTAACTTTAATAACATGAACCATTCTATTCAGCTCAGTTTGACCTCTGCTATAGTTAGGACAGTACCCAAGTATCATCATTAGATGCTTTTTGTGTACACTTGGAGTAGTCACTTTGAATAAGATTTTCAGTATCTGACCAGGAGCCTGCTTTTAAAAGTGATCTGGACATTTTTAGAGGGTGTTGAGAGTGCCGGCAAATGAAGATAAGTACAAAGGAGAATTTTGGAGTGCCAGCTGGCCTGCTTTCCATTATTGTGCTCTATACATGTCTCCATATCTCCGAAATCTGGAGCTTGGGAACTAACAGTGGAAAATATTAACGTAATAGAAAACAGGTAAAGCAGGAGCCTGAAGTGTTCATCTGGTGCGTTGCTCCCATCCCTAGGTAGAATCAGCTCTGTCTGAACAACTCCTGGTAACAATTCATCTAATTTGTTCCTAAATTTGCAATTCTAGATGCTGCACTGCCTGTCCATGCAGTTCATTCTAGTAGTTTAGCAGAGCTTTTGTTGCGATTTAAGTCCATTGCTTATTGTTCTATCCCAAGTGCATGTGGAGAATAGCTGTGTCCCCTTTTCCTCATGAAATGATTCATCGTATGCTTGAATACAATTACTGTATTGCTGTCCTTTTTCTCTAGACTTAACCTTTATTTCAGCCTTTCTTCACAAGCTATGTTTTCTATGATCTGATCACCGAGAAGCTTTTGGTAATGTTATCTTAGGTAGTCTTTGAAAGCAGTGTTTCAGTACCTTTGTCTTTGCCTTTTGTCTTATCTTCAGTTTAATGACATGGATGTAGAAGTTGTTCTACTCAGTGAATCTGAAATGATGCCTAAATATTGAGCTAGTTAAATTGGAAAACATCCAATGATTATAACCATGTGACAATACCTGTAAACTGACTATGCCGGATTTTGCCTACTTTTTGTTGAAAATGCAAACAACTTGTCAACTAAAAAAAGCATAAATTCTATGCTCCAGGAAATAGTGAAGAAAAAATGTAGGGACAAAGCTGTTAAGCTGTCTAACCAATGGTAGGTTTTCATAGCCACAGTGACTGCAGTACCACACAACCTAGATTATGTCATTACTTAATAGATATGCAGGATGGGCATAGAAATAACAGAGTAGTAAATGGAAGGAGAGATTAAGGTAAGATGCGCTTACTAAAGCGCATGACAGCCAACAACTTGCATGTTCTCAGTGGGAACTGCTGTGAGCATATTGCTTTTGTGAACCTGGCCAAGAAAGGATGACAGTAACACAGTGTTAGAGCGTTGAAAGCCTGTCTGATAATGGCATTGGTTCTTTCTGAGATCAGAAGAAATGCTGACATTTTTAAGTAGTGTTTTAGCAACACAGACTGTACTGGATTAGAGGCTGGAATTCCGTTTCTTACTTTCTATTGCCATGGATCTGTTTTACCAGTAAATGGCCCAGAAATTCTGCAGTGTCTCAAGTAAACCTGGACATGTCATTCTTTTCCCTCTTCTTTAAGTGGGATGATATTGCTAGATAAGGTATTTGGAACAATAACTTCCAATTCAAGGATTTCAGAAGGTCTGTCTAAAGAATCTGCTCTGTTTGAAAAGATTTTTGTGCCTGACTTCCCTTGCAAGACTTTGAAAATGTACCTGATTTGCTAAAACTTGTCTTCGCCTTCTTTTGATTCTTGCTGCATGTGCTCTTTTTTCATGGCTGTGCTGCTTATCAGTGGGTTATGGCTCTTTGCACAAGTGGACTGTCACCTATAATCCACCAGAGTACTTCTGTATGTTAAACCCATCAGTGGATTTCCATGTGGTCTGTATTTTGGGCAGTTGTTTCAGCAAATTATGAATGACTATTAAGTAATTTGAATCTCTAAAATGATAATTAGCCATTTACTTTCTAGTTCAGGGGTGGTGGTGGGGAGCAACCTAAGACTAAAATTCAGCAACATGTGGAGGTTTACTGTTACTAGATCAAGGGAAGGCAAGTGCTCACTGGTGCTGCTTTGCAAGGTTATTCTTCCTTGGGAGTCTATTCCTGAGAAAATGTAATTCTGCCTAGCTAATATCTGGACAGGTTTGGAACTAAATTAATCACTAGATTAATTCACATGTCTCAGTGTTCTGGAAACTGAACTCAGTTCTTCTTTTCAGCAGTGGTCTTTCAGAATTGAGAGCATTCAGCTGTGTTCCTCACCCAGAGAAACTCTACATTAGGTCTTGTAAATATGCACACCTGATTGCCAGTAGCATTAATGGGAATTGCACCTGTATTCATAGGAGAAAACAAATATCTTTGTGCCTTCAGGTCTGCTATTTCTTAACAGCAGTAATGATGCTTTGAGGGCAGTATTACTTTAAGAACAGAGCCCATTTAATTTGCTTGGACTTTGAAATCTTCTGGTAGAGAGTAATTGCCTGACACACAGCTCCTAGGAGGTGAATTTAAATGAAAGACATTTTCCAAGCTGCAAACCAAAATTACTAAATGCCTGATTAGAAGATCTGTGTCACTAGTACTGCTTCATTATGAGAACTCTCTTAAAAATTTCATATCAACACTTGCCTTTCACAGTCCACAGCCTATTAAGACACAGAACAAATTATATCATCTTATCTGATGTAGAGGGGGATACAGATCAATAATGAACTATGTTTGCAGCTGTACCAGGAAGCTATCATATAGGAAGACAAAATCTGTACTGTGGCCCTGGGAAATCACTGTATGAACTTTCTCAGGTGTAGATGACTTAGGCAGCCAGCCTCTGTCTCCAGTGTTAGGGGGGTATATTCTACTTGTTTGGTTTTCTTTTCCTTTCCTTAAAAATGCAGAATATAAAAGACTATAAAATTTCAGTTTTCAAGTAAAGGAGAAGAAAAATGGCTGAGCATAAATTGGAAATGAGGAAGTGATTTCTGTACAGGAAAAGGACTCCTGCCATCCAGGTCATGACTTAAGAGACATACAAAGGATTTCTCTTATTTACTCCTGCTTACTCCATTTTTATTGTAGTCTACCAAGTAACTGATTTTAGTTGCCTCCTTGTGTGGATATTCTTACAGTAAGCTTCCAAGTGTTTCAGGTGTATAACACCAGGAAAAAGTCTAGACCTGATTCATTGTCACACGTCTTTAAGTTTGGGATAATCAAGGATGACCAAATTTGGGATTCTGAATGAGTAATTAGACTCAATATACATTTGAGAAGTTAAACATATAGAAGTTAGGTTGAATTCCACTTTTAGAAGAGTTTTCAAGGCTAAAGAGTTGCAGTCAATTAATGAAGTTGCAAATGAAGTGTTAATTAATGATCGCATATAAAAATGAAATTTTAACAGTCAAATATCTATGATTTTGCTCTCCATAGTTGTGTTAATATATAGGGAAGAAAGACTAGTTTGTAACAGCACATGCAATTCATATACTTAATTTTTTATAATCTCAGTTGAATGTTTCACTGTGTATATTTTGACTGAAAAACTAGCTAATTAAGATTAACTATAAGAGATTTATATGCCTGAATCCATTTCCTAGTTTTCTTCAGAACCTTTTTTAGTAGGAAGAAAGGAAGCTATGTTATCAGAATGTGGTAGGATTTTTTTTATATAGTGTTGCACATTTTTTTTGTAATGTGACATTATACAGCAGCCTCATTATATTCAATTCTACAATGTGTTGCTCAGCCATGAGCTTGATGGCTTCATAGAGCACAGGGTGAGTTTAATTCCTCTTTCTAAAGTAGATGCATCTTGCTTCACTGATTATTCTCTGGACTTTAAAAGATGCAACTTTACAAAATAGAGAATAGAAAGTGGTTTAATGCAGGACTGCAGTGGAGCCTGTTATGAAGCAAACAAGTGGGTTAGAGAACACTCTCACTTCTTTAACTTTCTATTCCATTCATTTTTTAATGCATAACTCCTAAAATATCAGATATTTATACCTCAGAGCAGTACTGTTAATGCTATGATGTCTTGACTTTCTCCTATATTCCTTCTCCCATCATCACTACATGTCCTTTTCCTGTAAGTTTTTCCAAATTGGCTTGTCCCTGGTAAAGAGAATTACTAGTTACAATCCAAACCAGATACTGTACTGTTTACTCCTGTCTGCTTGTAATTGCATTTCTTTGTTCAGAATCTCAGAGGTTCCACTTGCCCAGCCCACATACTGGTGGTGTCCTCAAGCTGGGAGGGGTCAGTTGAAAGAAATGAGACAATTTTATATTATCTTCTCTAGATTTGACAGGTTGGAAATAAAATGCAGTGACACTGATAGCTGTACTATGAGAAGAAAAAAGAAAGACCTAGAAACTTACTAGTAGGGCTAAAATACAAAGAACATATTTGTAGTTAGAATATACACTTACAAAAAATTTTGATATTTGAAATTTTACGGAATCACAGAAAATTCACTATGTGAAGAACGGCAGAGCTGTTTGCTTCCTGATTTTAATGGCTTGGAAGAAGCTTAGCACAGAAGTAGTAGGCCAGGGGTCTGCAAGGTCTCTGGCTTTCATTGCCTCAGTCTGCTTGCAATGACAAAATTGAGCCACTTAGCATACTCATGGGGTGAGCATCTGTCATCTTCCCAAAGGCAGTTTCTATGCTTAAAGAAATGAAAACTCAATGAAGTTATAAAGTAGCTCTATTTAATAGCATTCTAACTCCTAAATTTCCTTAGAGAATGACAGCATTTATCACAACTACTTTTCTGGTTTTGCTTTTCCACGTTTTTCAAATAAGGGTCATGTCGTCCTTGCAAAGTGCAGAACCACATCTTAGTGTTTGTATTTAAAACAGTAGAACTGCTTGTTTCAAGCTTGGCAATGCTGCAGGGCTGTTTTTAATGCTGTTCTGCCTTTGACGGTGGTATTGTCAACTGTGGAAGGATTTGGAAAAGGGTCTTTGTGTATTAAAAAGTGAGGGCTTGCTTACAGGCCTCCAGACCACTCTAAGACATACTTGAGCGTGTAAGTTTATTGAATCTGTGAAACAACTCCTGCAATATGGTTCTGCATAGCATCAGTGTGGGTGTCAGAATTTACCCCTCCAGGAAATCTAGATTTCCCTAATAGTGTAATTCTCTGAGAAAATATTTCAGTTAAGCTCTTGATTATATCCTAAAGTTTATAATTTCTGTGGTGTCACATAATTCTGCATAATGATATAATGCTAAAGTATTTCTATAATTTCCATACTAATTTACTATTAGATGTGTCAGATAGAAAGCTTCCTTCCCAGACTGTAGGTATAAGGAGACATATTTCCTGTAGTTTTTTATATATATACACTTATTTTTGTAAACAACTCATAGCACATATCTCTTTGTGAACTGTAATGCTCATTCTCTCCTTCCTATGTGTCATGGCTGTGAAGCGTCACAGATGGCAATGCCAGTACACGATGTGTGAGCAATATGGAACAGGCCTGAAAAGCCTGATAGACTTTGTAAGAGGTTCATAAAGCTTGAAGTGGAAACCTACCTCCAGGCTTGAGCAGTTTTAATTAGTATTTGTCCTAAGCAATGCTATATATATAAAATTTATATTGTTATATTATATTATATTATATTATATTATGCTAAGTTGAGTGGATTTCTCAAACAACTCTTTACTAGAGTAAAAGTGCACTACATTGTTAAAATACCTGCTTATTGCTTCTTTCAGGTGTTAGCATGTACAGGCATGTTTTTATTGCTGCCCAGTGGAATACGTTTGTCTGACCTGTTCCTGGGAATTTAGTACAAGTATTCATAAGAAGAAAGGTCTTTTTTTAGTGTTATCTCTTGCATATATCCTGCCATACACAGATCTGTCACTTGTAGCTCTAAATTTCTTAAAAACTGTTAAAAAATCATCTGTTTTATGCTCCCGCTATTCCTGCGTAATCAGTGCAACTTGCCCGGTTACAATGACAGAAAATTCATCCTTTGCTTGTGGAATTTATGTGGTCAGAATTCAAGTTTTGAAAACTACAGCATGTTGAAAGATGTTAATACTTGAGATTTTCTAATGGTAAGGATAGAAGTGCTTGTATTTAATTTGTTTTAAAGTAATCCAAATAACCAAAGTCCTGATTTTACAAAAAGTCATTTGGAAGGACCAGTGACTTGCTGACTACCACTATATGTTATGGGCAGTTACAGAAAAGATTGAAAGTATTTAAGGGTGCTTAATGGCAGGGAGCCTTTCAGTTAGTATCTAACAGGCTAGGGTGTAAGTCGATGAACTGAAACAATTTTTGAATTGTCTTTAAAAAATTTTAAAGGAGCAATTAGCCCAGAAAATGTGATTCAAAGGAACATCTAATTTTTAATCTAATATATGTTCAGTTTGAAGTCTTTCAATGAGTTTCATTAGTGACTCTACTCAGAAACATATCTTGAGACAAGATACTAAACTTGAAGGACCATTGTTCTATGAAATACAGTGATGCAGTGTTCATTGATATGTATCTGGAGAATAATAGAAGATCATGTCATCTGCTTCTCTGTTCTGAACTTGAAGGGAGAAATTAAGTCCATGCTGCTGCAGATCACTTACTGAACCCTTAGAGGAGATTTGATAATTAAATTAATATCTTAGATGCTATTTCATTCAATATATTTCTACTTTTATTCCTTAATCTTTCAATCTGCCATTAAGTATTTAAGGCTATTTTAAGTCTCTACTTTGAAAATCTAAGCCGATTTCTTTTACAAATGATGTTAAGTACTCAGGGAGAGCACAGCAAGCTATGGAGAGAATGGGATGTATCAGTTCTCAGTATGCCAAAGGGACCAAAACCCACTCATGGATACTAATTCTTTTTCCACTTAGCACCTCTCCATTTTATACTTCATCTGTAAAATGGCTCTAAGTAACACCTCTGACAGAGGGATGCAGTGTGAAAGTTAATAAACACTGCAAAGATGATGAGATTATTCACAGAATTATGTGAAATGCTGAGCATCTACTGACTTTGGGAGTGAGGACCTCAGCATTACTTCAGTCCTATAGTAAGAACTAATATCTAAGTACTGCCCTCACTGGCAATATGCACAGGAGAGAATGTGCATAACTTTGCCACCCATCACAGCAAGCCCTGTATTTATTGAGAAATTGGCTGCTCTTTTGAAAATGTACTTTTCTGCATTTAACCTGCTCAACAGCAAGCAAACCGTGACTAAATGAATCAGGTGACATCATCTGAAAGTAAAAGGCTCTTGCTCTGCTTGAGGGAAGATTTCTGTTCTTAAAAGTAATTCAGGAAAGCCGAGGGTTCAGCTCATGTCACTGCTGGATTGTCAAGGGATAAGAAGGCTGCGCATAATGAGTTATGAAAAATACCAGAACTCCTAAACCATCAGTATCACATGGGATGAGTTTTCTCACATCTAATTCTCTGCCTTCATCATCTTCCACATTTTTGGACAAAGGAGATACTAAATGCATATTATCTCTGTGTGTGGGTGTGGGCACATTACTTTTGGGAGTGACCGGGTATCCTGTGAACATTGCAACTATGGTACAGCTTTTCACCAGGAATTAAAATGTTTCAGAATCTCTCTTGCAAACCCACAATTATAATCCTAACATAGCACAGCATAAATCTGATTTATTTAGAGAAAAAAAGTAAATGTCTTTGGTACTGCTATCTCTTGCTCCTGTAACAGATGATTAATTACACATCTTGTTGCAGGTTTTATAAATTTAAGTCCTGCTAATATTCACAGATGTGCTTTTCTTCACCCCTGTGATTTGCCCCATAGAAATCAGGCAAACAGAATTGTTGCATTGGTTATCTGGCTATGGCTTCACAAACAGAAACAGTCCTGTCGGCCTTTAAACTCAGAACTAGTGACTTTGGAGGGCTATTAGAGAACAAGAGACTTTATGATCTGATCTACTCCAGGACGGGCTCCGCACAGCTTCACACTGTTTTTTAAAACTTTATTTTTTAATCTGAAAGTTTGATGGAAATTAAAGTTTCTGTACTTCAGAAGGAGCTTTAAATCTTGATAGATTATGGTTTTGGTAACTGTGAAACCCTATTTCCCTATCTTGGAGCTTCCATGTAACAAATCCATCATCATTTCTCTCTGCTTCTCTTGTACTGGTATAACACAGTCAAGATTTCTTGTCTGTAGCATGTTTCTCACCTTTCTCACCGTGGAAGCAGTTCATAGCTACACTGGGTAACCAATGCACTTGAAAACTTAATTCTAAGCATATATTCAGGCAGATGAAGGAAACTATTACCCTGGAACAGCACACTTCAAGCATTAATCATAATTATTAATCACGCAAAGTTTTTCTAGAAACTTGAATGCAAGTCTAGGTTTAGAGCAGTTGTCACATTAGCACATATTGAGTGCATGTAGCAAAGTAGATTTACATTAAATCTCTCTGCCACAAATAAGTGTTTTGCAGTCTGATTTAATTTAGTTTCATGGCATCAAGTCATTCTGATTTGGAAAAAAAAAATTATAATAAAAATGAGTAGTTTTGAGGTTATAGAAATCTCACTTTTTGAATTGCCTGAGAAGGTCTTTGCTGGAAGTTAACTGACAATTACAGATTCTTAGGATTTCTATAGTTCTTGAATGTATTTGTTATATACCATTAGTCACCAGGTGAAGCCTGTCAGTAATGGCAATACCCTTCAGCAATAGCTCGGGAGAATTTAACACTGATTGATGGCAGGTCACCTGGAATTGGTTGGCAGAATTTCCAATTTTCTGTTGGGAAATTGCTTATTTCTCGAAGTCTATTCCCATTTTTACAAGTGGACAGCAAGCTGAGATTATACATTATTATGTGTCTAACTATAAAATTGTGATGGATGGTGTCACACATTTAAAGAGAGTTAAACATTTCATTTAGGGCTGATTTTAAGAAAAAGGCTAAGTAGCTTTAAAATATAAACTGCAACTTATCTTTGGATTATTCGTTCGTTTAGACTCAGAACAATAGTGTCGCATTTTAACTAGTATTAAACAGAGAATTACTTGCTTTGTTATCATTCTTTTAAGTATTCAAAGGGTTATAATATCTTTGTTGTAAATATTTTTTTCAGTTTCTAAGGTTTATCCAGGGACTGACTGACTGAGCAGATTAATGTTTTACTTTTACTTATGGGACCTCGGTTAAAATTCTGGCAAAACTGCATTGACAGAAAATCAAAGGCCATTCAGCAAAGCCTTCCTACAGTTCTTCTTTTAAATCATAAGGGAGAGCAGCCAATAACAGCCAGTCATTTCCTGTTTCCAAAGGGATATGTGTTAAAAGCAAGTACAGACTTTTTATTCCATTAGCCTACAATATGTATTATCTTTTTGAAACCTGGATGAATTGTTTTGGAACAAAGAACTTATGCCCTACCATAATCTAATAGAAAATAGTGACCCTAGGAATAAAAGCTGATACTGTAACTCAAACAAGAAGATATATTATATATTTATGGCATTCTCAAAATAGAAGCAGAAGAAAATAGCCTCAGGTTGTAGACTTAAACCCAAATTATAGGAAGATTGGCATAACTAAAGCGAGCCAGCCTGTGAGGAGCTGAGAGCTCTTTCTTAGCGTTTCAGGTCCCTGTACAGTGCACAGCACGAGGTAGGTGCCTTCAAACGGGAGTAAAATCAAGAGAGATTAACTTGGCAGCTATTCGGGGTTAGCCATTGAGATATGCTGAGGGAACAGTGGAGCTCCACATCTTGCCATCTTGTTTACCATCACCTGTTGAGAATCATACTTCGTGTACCTCCCTTCTCACCTATTTAAACTTGATGTCATTCCTGCATTGTGAAATTGTTTAAGTGAGATGGGATAGGGATGACCCTCCCCTGATTTTAAGTAGTCTTAGCTTGGTCACCAGGGTTTTACGGCAGGTAACCAAGGTAGGATTTCTGCCACTCTCTCTCTCACTTGTTGCAGAGTGTGTTAATTACTGGATTGAGTATGAACCACCTCTTCTTTAACTGTACTTGACAAAAAAGTGACCAGTGCAATGTGATTCTAACGTACTTTCTCATGCTGGTTTATAGTCTCTGTATTGTGAGTCTGCCGAGAGGTTCCAGGTGGTGTTGATGTCCTTCCTTCTGAAAGCCAGTCAGGAGCGGGCATGGCTGAGTGCAGAGTCTTGTAAACACTGGGGTAACTGGGCTCTCCCTGAGGTGAGTGCAGGGGACTTCCTAAAAGTCATTTAAGGAGTTCAGTTAACTACAAGCAGCTTAGTTTCTTGCTTGAACTGAGTGATCTTTCAAGGTCTCTTCCAGCTCCTAACATTCTGTGATTCGATATTTTGTTCTGAAAGCAAAAATATGACTTTAATTTCCCTTCAGGTATTTAATATTTTCCCGGGATCTGTTCTTTGCTCTGACAGCTCATCTTCACGCCAGGGTTATGGACTTACAGTCTTATTTCAGTAGTTTAATGGGACAGCGTTCCAAGGCAGAAGCAATGGTTGCCCAAGGTAAATTAGGCCTCCCCTTTATGAAATTCAGTGCTGTGAAAATTTGGCCCTACAATTCAGAGATAAAAGAAGCTTTTTTAGAAGCTTGCTCAAGTTTGCAAGAAACGCCGCATAGAAGATGGGAGCTGGCAGCATTATTTCAGAGGCTTTTGTATTCCAAAATATAGTTAGATCTGCTCACCTAGAACTGTTGGAAATATGTTTACTGCTTTTCGATGTTTCTCTTTTGTGAACTCCTATTATGAAGAAGCTATTAAATATCACAAAATGTCAGATTCAAAAGTCTATCCTGTTAGGAGCAGCCAAATGGATTATTTACTGTTTCTCTCAAATTATACTTATCATACTTATTGCACAAACAGATAGTGCTGATCTTTTTTTTTCTTAGAATGCATTTAGGATCTATCTTTACTTTCCATCTACTCAGTTTGCACTATATACTAACATTTTGTGATATTTTAAAATTACTGAATTGTTTTATATTACTTAACTAGGATCTAAACAAACATGCTAATTATTGGTTATAATCCTTTGAAAGTATAAAAACTGAATATATCTCTGCAACATTTAGAGTCACACAAGCATTGCTTTATTTTCTCAGACCTAAAAGCCAATACTTGCATAACTATTTGATGCTTTTTATCAGAAGCATTGGTGCACATCAGTGAGAACTTTCTACCACCTTGAAAATGACTTTTAGAATATTTCATTAGCAGACTGTCTTTCAGAACTCAAGTTGACATTCATGTTTCTTCACACCAGTCTTTCATCCACAAAACTCTTTGTTCTGCTGAACAGTTTCGAGACAATATGGGCAATCAAAAAAGTAAAGGCTTATGACCTATCTGCATCTTCCATTCCAACATTTGATCAGTTTTATTCAAATCTCATCTTTTAATACTCCTTTGAGAACTTTCTGAGAATTTTATTTCCTTTCTTTCATTATGATTATATTATTTCAAAAACTTCAAACTTAATGAAATAGTAGCTCTCTATAAAGTGAGAGGCGGACGCCATTGGTGTCTACACATTTATCCATTTTCATCTCTTTCAATAGCCTACGTGAAAAGAATTTAAAATCTAGAATAGTAGGAAATGTCTTTTATATGTATATTTTGCAGTCTGAGAGATTTGTGGTTACTTTTGCAGTTGTGCATTTTCTTCTTAAAAATAAATCAGAGGAACAAGCTGCTTAGCAGTTGTAGAGAAGTAGAAAGCTGTCTGAAACCCATAAAGCTGTGAAATCAAACACAATGTATGTATTTAGAAAGACAAAAGTCTTTATTACTGATCGATATCTTTACCTCAAATACCACATTTCTTCAGAATATACTGCTGTGCCAGCTGCCTGCATATTCAGCTGATTTTGAGTACTTGTGCTTTCCAAGTGGGTCACTGGATGTATAGAGTCTTTTTGCCCACACAAAGAAAGCTTCACTCACACAATCACCTCACAACCAAATTATGTGTCTGGTTTAGTAAGGTAACCCAAGGTTGAAAACCAAACCAGCCCAGATACATTAAGGTAAGACTCCTTTGGGGCTCTTAGTTTCCTTCTTTGTGTGCCAGTTGTCTTAGTTCTCCAGCCTGTGGTAATAAAAATTAAGCATCCTTTTTTCCATGTGACTTCTCTAAAAAATAAAGCCATTACAGTGTTGATATTAAATTTTGCATAATAAGGTTCCTTCTCTGGAGTTTATTACTGTTTTGGCTCCTGCTCCAAGATGCAGTGCTTCAGTTCTTTGTGTAATGTATAGCTGGGCTGGATTCTCAGCTGGTGGAACTTTATACCCCCAGCAGGTAGTGAACTGATGAACTCTTTCCCATCACAGAAATACACACAAGCTTCATCAGCAACAACTTTTTTTCTTAGATTTTATCCTACAATAGAGAAAAAAATTTATGTGCAGTGTCTGACAGAAAAAGTTTTATGTGCCACAGAAGTTCAGCTGCTGATGAGTGGAATCTTCTCTGTCAGTAGTTGCATTTCACTACCAGGTAAAATCTTTTCTGTTAGCAGGCAGATAAAATCTGCTTTGGCAGTATCGGTGCTTCTCTGCAGGTAAAATGTTCTCCATCAGCAACTATACTTTTGACACAGATATAATTTTCTCTATCAGAAGTTGCCCCTCTGTGGCAGAACTTCAGAAGCTATTTCACAAAGCTCTCACTCCTATTGACACAAACCATTAAAAGCTTTAAAACACTCAAAAAAAAAAAGCAATAACATTTATTCTCCGAAATATTTTAAAATTAAACATTTAGGCTTCTGCCTATAATGTTCTTGATGTCAAACTTCAGAGGCCAGAAAAGAAAAATTTAAGCCACATTTTATTCCTTCCTTTTTTTTTCCACCCACAAGCATGAATTTTATCTCTCCTGCAACTACATTTACCACAGATAGCACTGGATGTACTTATTTCTCTCTTTGTGATCATAAAGAGTGGCCTGTGAAAGACTTCTGTCTATAATGATGATGTATTTCATTTTATTCTTGCATTATTTATAGAGGATCATTTCTGTGTGTTCACCACCATCATTATTCACAGAATATGGTAACGCTTCCTTTGTCATCCACTGATTACTGATCACATCTCAACTTCTATCACAGACCATGAGTAAGGAAATGTATCATCATTACTTTTACTTAATAAATTAGATAGTTGATTTTAACAAACATTTTAGAGAAGTAATGGGCTTAAATATAGATGACACATCCCCTAGAACTGTAGCAGCTAATGGACTGAGGAGTACTTGCACATCATCTCCAGTATATAGGTTAAACAATTTAAATGAACTACCATATCACTGACTCCCATGCTACTTGTGAAATGATAAATGCATTTAAAGCAATGTGTACACATCAATATGCAGTCTGAACAAGCATTGTCATTCATGATCTATAGGGCATTGCCAGGACGGTCAGCTTTGTTGTGCCATCAAACAGTAAGAATACTTTTCCAGATGCACTGTGTAATTCAGACTGGTATGAGCAATGCAGACTGAAGATCCTGTCAATCTCTACACTACTCCTCATTTAACTTGCAAGATATCCATCTGTTGGTGTTGGAAACTGTGGAACTTGAATCATTGGTAACCTGTTGTTAGTTTGGAGTTACCTGCTTCTTTGTCAGATGTCATGAAGGGTCTGGCTCCTGAAACGCTTATTCCCTTTGTTAGTTGTACCAGATGGAAGAAGTACTCTCTTGTTTCTCCTACAGACAGAAAGACACTATTCTTGACAATCACTATATAGTTAACAATAGCAACTGTAGTCTGAGTTCTTCAGAATTAAGCATGCTGCGTAATGTATGAAGCATACTGTGTAATGTATAATACTAAGTGTTCTAACTCCTCTAATTAATTTAACCTCCTGTGGCTAAGGGCCATGGGTTAGTGCCCTCTTTCCAGTCTACCAGCTCTTTAATAAACAAAACACACACAAAAAAAATCCCAAAACCAAAAAGAAGCAGAAAAATACTTTTTCTCTGAGTTACTTGGGTTGAAGTAATTTCTTGCTGTTAGGGTCCTTAAGGACATTCTGAGGAAATATATTTGGAAGCAAGTCCCCATTGTAAAAAATTATATAGGTCAATAGTTTTCCTCCCAAATCTTTTTTATACATACGTGATTCCTTTTGTTCATGGCCTGAAGAGAAACTGCAGTGATCCCTCCTTTTTTGAGCAAATGAAGAAATTTCTGTATATATTCTCTTTTACATGTTCTTCTAACAAACTTATTATAGGATTGGTGCTTCTACACTTTTGACCGCTAGAGAAATGATGTCTTGGTGTCTTTGTTTTAAACACATACAAATACTGTTTCCTTGCTACAGTTTCTTGCATTAGCAAATCTTCTTCTGTGCTTAAACAGCAGTTAGTTGTACTTTGCAAGAACTTGAATATTTACACTGTCATGTTCGCTGGCCCCGAAATCTGGTCTTGCAATCACATGCCATCATCAATATATTTTTCTTCTGTGGGTGATAAGAACAGCCTTGATGACTTCATCTGCAGTGCTCCAGAATTAAGTTAGACCTTGTAGTTTCACTGTTGAAATTTCAAGTGGAAGGAAGGACATTCTAGGTAAGGCTGTCATAGGAGGAACTGTAAACAGTCTTAACAGAGAATAAAGTCTTCTTGAAGTACTAAGCACAGTGCCAGTATAGCCTAACTACTTAGAGATTCCTGCATGCTAAAACCCTGAGCTTCCCAAATACACATCTCCTTTGTAGTAGTGAGGAAGGGGAAATGAAAGACACAGGAAAAGAAAGAATTTCTAATAGAGTTACTTTATGACTGTAACTTGCTTGTGGAAGATGAACACTTCAGGCCTGACAGCAGAAACTAGCTGTCAATTCCCCCCCACCCAAAAGTTCAATCTTAAATTGTCCCCATCAGAACTTTCAAAATCAAACATGTGCTAGCAGTATTTAAGAGGAGCTAAACATCTATTTATGAAGGTGATGGCTCTTTACAAAATTAAATATTAAATAATAGGAAATCACTGGTTACTTTGGACAAACTGTCAATATAATCTATTGATAAAGACCTTAGGGAATTACAATGGAATACTTAAAAACTAAATGAGTCTGTTGTCCCAAGTGTGTTATCATTTAACAAGCTTATTAAATATCACTATTTTAACAATTAAGAGAAACCTGTCGTGCTCTAGGCTATTTTGATAACTGTTAATTAAGTATCTACAAATTCCTTACAAAATCCATGTGCTACTGAAAATGAGATTAGGCATTTCTTGCTTATGTAATTTTGAGCTAATTACAAGACTATTAGATTTATCTTCTAAATGCTCAGTAAGTTCTCTTTTAACAATCATCTTATATTTAATTGAAAAGAATATCTGGCTTGCTAAATTTGAATTAAATGCTTGCTGGAGACACTAAATTAAAAAGTGTTAGTAGTATTTTACCAGTGGATGAAGGACTATACTGATATTTTCACAATTCAGGATAGTTATCCAGAAACAGACAGGTACTTTCAATGTCTTTGATTTCCATGGGCTCTTTAAAAATTCAACTAGAAGAGGATACTGGTTGCTGCTCTGCTACATCTTAATTAAAACTGAATTGTCAAAAACATGCATGGAAGGCGTGTGAAAAATTCATGGAAAAGGCTGTGTCCTTTTTTGCAGGTAAGTAAAAGAAGAGCTACCACAACTAAAGTAACAGTTAAATACTTGCTTATGAAGAGTCAGATTTTTTTTTTTTATTTGGCCAATAGAATTGGAAAATAAATCCTCATTAAGTTTTGTTTTCCTTGGAGAATACTGACATCATTAGCATCATACATTATTACATTTTGAAAAATATTACGGTATCTAAAGCTGAGAGGTGCCAGACGTTCTTGTTCTTAGTTAAATTATTGACTCTCAAGGAAGAAAAAATGTTTTCAAAGAATGTCATTTTTTATTTGTATGTGATTATATTTCTCTTATGACCCTTTAAAACCATAAAGTCCATATTAAAACATTTTTCCTGCCTCTTTTCCTTCACCAATCTGAGTTTAAAAATGTATGTTGGGGATGGGGGGTGTTAAGAAAATGACTGCCTTGTACACCCTGCTGTAAAATGACAGTAAAAATGTACTGTCAAGATAAGTTAAGATTTGCCTTTTGATTTAAAAAAAGCCAGTAGTGTTAGGGACAGTATTGGGTTTTCTGAGAATGAGTTCTAATGTTTAAATGTTACTTATGTGAAAATTCCGTGTCCATATATATTCATGACAAGTTCTTTGTGCTTATTCAGTGTCATGGAAAGTCACAGCATTTTTGAATATGAAGAGAAAGGCTTAACTGGGAGAAGAGAATACTAGAGGACTATGTTCTTTGTGTCAGGGAAACTTAGTAGGTGAAAAGTATAAAGAAATAGAAAATTAGGGCTGGAAAGAACTCAGGAAGTCATCTTATTTCACTCTTTCTTTGTTATTCTTGTTAAATGATTGGCTATCCTGTTTTATATACCTCCAAAAGTGGAAGTACTATATTCTCCTCTGGCAATTTATTTCATCATTGTTTCACTGTCCTTACTGTACAAAAGCTTTTCTAAGGCCTAGCCTGAACACTGTGATGCAATTTGAGCCAACTACTTCTTGTTTCATCTTTCACAGATGTACTTCACAATCATTCTTTTGGTCGTCCTCAGAGTTGGCTTTTACATATGAAGGCCGTTATATTCTGCCTCAACCTTCTCCTCTTCAGGCTAACGTACTCATTAAATTGTCCTGAAAACTCAGGTCCTCTAAATTTCTAATTATTTTCCTTGCACTGCTTTACTTCTTGCCATACTGCCATCCAGTGCCCAGTATAGTACTCTAGCACTACTAAAAGAATCAGAATGAGTACTACTTATCTCTTGCAGTCGACACTCATCCTCCTGCAGCATGCTTTTTATAACAGCATATTATTTTTGACCCATGTTCAGATTATGATCCATTAAACACCCCAAGATTTTCTGCAGAACTTCTGCTCAGCTATCAGTTTTCTCTCTTGCATGACACTTAGTCCTGCTTATGTGCAGAGGTTTGTTCTCATCCCTAAACAATTGCATATTGTTCTGGAGCATTTCTTCAGTTTGGTATTACCATTTTTATTCCTCTGGTAGCTTTACAGTTCCTTTGAACCCACTTTCAAGTGCAAGTTTAATATGTGGTCCATCAGCCAAGTCATTAATTTGAAATTATTTAATGATACCAGACACAAAGCAGATTTCTATAGAGACTCACCTGAAATACATTTTCGGTAAGACCATGAACTATTCATAACTACTCAGAGGCTAAAGTTTTCATTCTGGTTTTTCTCCCCTTGTACTTTTTTCATCTATGGGATGCTTCTACAGGTTTAGAAAATGTTGTGCAAAGTAATGTCAGAAGCTTCAAGGGTACCAGTATGAACATGTTGTCTTCTTTAAAATTCTGGTATATTAGGTCTTTCAATTTCTTTTTTCTTTTTTCTTTTGAATGTTATTCTTGTGAAGAAGAAAATAAACTGCTACCTTCTACCTTCCAACTGCCTTCAAGCAGTACCTCCCATAAGAGCAGTGGCATTCCTAGAGCAAGAAGCCTGACATCACTGCTCATATGGCATCTGCTCATTTTTACCAGTTTCAATTTCACTTGTGCAGGTGCAGCTTAGGCCTTCAAAACATGAGTCATTTCACTTGGCAAACTTTGACAACATCAAGAAATACTCATTTTACCTAATAAATTATGAATTCTTACCTGATGTAGAATCATAGAATACAAGCCCCTATCCAAATTAGACATGAAGCCTGTCATGGAGGGGGCAACGTGTTGCAGTGTTTCACCAGCCTCCCAGTGAAGCATATTTTGCCTAATGCCTAATCTAAATCTACCCATTTTAATTTAAATCCAAAATCCCCGGTCCTGTCACTGAACTCCGAGACAGACTCCCTCTGCATCTTTCCTGTAGGTCCCCTTCAGGTATTGGAAGGCCACTATAAGATCTCCTCAGAGCCTTCACTTCTCCAGGATGAACCCCAACTGTCCCAGCATGTCTTCATGGGAGAGGTTCTCCAGCCCTCTGGGTGTCTTTGTGGCCTTCTCTGGACTTGCCCCACCAGGTCGATACCTTTCCATCTCTGGGGACCCCAGAGATGGATGGAGTCTCACAAGGGTGAAGTAGAGGGGCGGAATCAGCTCTCTTGACCTGTTTTTGAGGCAGCTCATGTACAAATGTTTTAAAGTGCCAGCTATACAACAGTATGTTCAGTGTCTTTGGTGTGACCCAGCAGGCAACAGTCTTAGCAGGGTCTAACGTAGACCTGTGCTAATCAGGTATATCCATAAACTTAGATGTTATTGTGTCTGTCTTGCAGCTAAGTGCAGGAGTCACTCCAAGGATGTATCATTAAAAACAAGCATTATCTCAATTACAAGGTGAAGATAACAAAAGGCTCTTTATATTTTCTTCATTTCTGTCTAGCTGAGAAAGTGTTTTCCATCTTTCAACTGTACTCTTTTCATCTGATTTATATCCTCACATTAAATGTTATCACAAATCATGAATTGTTCTCATTTAATGTTCATTACTGCAGATAACTAATATCTCTCAGTCCTTTGGCTTTATCTTCATGTGCATTTCAGTGCCTCCTTTAATTATTTCATTTTAAGGTACTTCACTCCTACCTCTCTACAGTTACAAATGTATGCAGTCTGCAAATAATTCTAACAAATCTAGTAAAGGACTCAGTGTGTAACATCTAACTTTTAATCATCTGACACCCACACCCAAATTACCAAATAAAGCACCTTGGTGCATCTCTGCAATTATAAGAAGAGTTAGGTACATCTTAATGGAATATAATATGTTTATCTAAGGAAGGTAAGCTACCGAAGGACAGTATGCACCTGCTTAAAGTCACCCAGGACTTTCCAGTCCCATCGTGGCACTGTGCTGTTTCACAACCAAAAAACAGCTTCTGATCTTAGATTCCTCTTTCTTGTCTCTCAGATGACTTAGGAGCACTCAAACCTTTTCTTCCTCCATTGTTATTGGGTGAATCCACCCAACTGGGTGGATTCCTAACACAGCCACAGGGCTATGTAAATAAGAAACAGTTTGATCAAAATATGATATAAAGACTGTATTTTTAGATGTCTTCAGTTTTTCATTGTAGAGTTTGATATTAGCATGTCTTTTTCTCCTTTTAGTGTGTTACCCTTCAGCTATCAGGAGTTCTAGTAGCACAAGAGTCCTTATCATACATGCCCATCTCAACATCACTATGTATGGGACCCTATCACCACTTAAGAATGAGTTGTTCTAGCCCATGGTAAGGTTTTCTGCACATCTCTTTTCAAAAATTTGAAACAGTTATACTGGTTCAGCTTTGGTTTGGGGTGGCTGATTATGAAAGTGGTGATAATGAGTCTCAGCTTTCATTCCCAGGAAAATGGCAGAAACTCACTGCAAGGAAACCCAGTTCTGCCATTACTGACATGCCATATTGCTTTGCCTGTGCCTGTCATTCCAATCATACCTGTTAGTTCATGTAATTTATAGAAGTCTGATGTGTCTCTAATAATGATGTATTATATATATGGTTTATTGTGAGAAAAACCCTGCTACTATTTGGTCTGGGTCTCCATGACACAAAAATAATTTGTCTCTTTCTGTTGCTTGGCTTGCATTTTTTTCTTAAGTATCACATCCATCCACCAGACCTCAAATATTGTTATTAATCTTAGTCCAGCATGTCTAGCCTTCTGGATACAAATTTTTGTTCTAGATCACTGTGCTCCTGAGAGAGGCTTTGTATTTGGCTATGTGAAAGCAGGACTGTGATTTTTCTACCTGTTTATTTGAAGCAATTCGTATGTCCAAATAATCACAGCAATTCTGATGCTGTCAAGAGGCAGGTGGAGCTGTTCTTGCAGTGCTTGGCAGTTTGAACAGGATGATGGATCACAGCACATGTAAATCTTTGTCTATAGTGGATTCCTGGATTCTTTCCAAGCTCTGTCTTGAACCTAGCATATAATTGACTTGGATGATGCCTCACAAGAATTCTGCTTCTGTTGCATTCATGGTCTTGCAGTGCTGTTCTGCTCAGGATAAGCAGGCAGACAAATAGGAATTGATTCTTTTCTGGACATGCATATTTCTAAGACTTAGTCTTGAGATCTCACTAACATAAACTGGATGTTTTAGGAATCCTGAGCATCATTCTCATAAAAACATTCTCCTGGTGGCTGTTATCAGCAAGCAGTAAGGGCAGGCACAGCTCCACAGAGGAAGGCAAGCTGGGAGCTGAGTGTGACCTCGGGGCAGGCGGGGGTCTCACTACCATGGGGACAGTGCCACAGTGCCTGAGCAAGGGCACCAGAGCAGGTCCAGTGACAGTGACCTGGTTGTCATGAGTCCAGACTGCCAGACAAGCCTGTAGAGAAGAGATAGGTCTGAGGTCAGGCCAGGAAGTACAGTCTGTGTGTCAGGGTCAGGGTCAGGATCAGGGAGGCACATGGCTAGGCATGGCCAAGGTTGCAGAGTAGCTCAGGCAGTAACCAAGGATGAGAGTCTGAGCTTAAAAGTAGCTCCTAAGTGAGCTGAGACTTTTCAAAGAGCTTTTCCAGGCCACACAGCTGTACTACTGTAGCTGGCCTTGAGCCCAGGCAGCCAAACCCACGGGGAGGGAAAGTGGAGGAATGTGCTCAAGGCACTGACAATTATGTCATTTTCTGCTCCAAAGATTCTCCATCCTTAGCATGCAGATTGAAGTTTTCCCATGCAAGTCTATTGAGCCACTGGAAACACTGATCTTAATTAAGAACAACTACTGCAGCCTTTCTTTTTTCTGCTATTCCATGTATTGTTGCCATGTCTTCAGCTTTTATTACACAAAGTTGATAATCTGTAAAGTGAACAATAATCATATTTGTACTGAAGTATTGACCAGAAAATGGCCTGAAGATAAACAGGTGAGGCAGTGAAAAGAATGTTTTGCCTATGGTTTATAAATTTAAATAGTCTTCAAAGTGGTCTGAGTTCATCAGTGAGGTCCATCAAGTCTTGTTTTGTGTAGGGAAGGATTTATAGCTTTGCAAAGCTATGAATTGCATTGTGTTTTCTTACATTTTTGTCCTAATCTTATTTAGCTCTTCATTTCTTTTTTTGACTCATTCTTACAAACATACAAGGTTGTTGCTGCCTCTGTAGTGCTTTCTACTCCATCCTGAAGTCTTTCCTCTGGACAGCAGAATACTATCAAGAACTGATAGTCTTTTGTTACTTGCAGGGGGAAGCTGTGCTTGTGTTGGTGTGTGGAGAGGTTACTGTCCTCCTAATCCAGATAGTATCTATCTTTAAAGTAGAATAGATTTTTGTTAAATCAAGCAGGTTTCTGCAGAGGTAAGTATGTGGTAATTATCTCTATTTGGCATTTGTTTAAACTACTTGGGCCATTTCAAATTCACAGCTTGCCTAGTTTCTCAATGACTGCCTGGATATTTGTTTAGCAGTGATAGCTGGTTCGGGGTTTTTTCCTCAATTTCCTTTATTGTTCCTACTATTTTGTTGGTTTGTTTGTGTTAATGCTATGGGTGTTCTGCAAGACAGGTGTTGTACAGACTGAATTGTTTTATTTATTTCCAGGTGTAACATCCTTGGAAGACATCCCAGTCTTGCAAATAAAGCTTAGTAATTTTTAGCAGCTTTGCTATTGGAAAACCATAGAGAATTGTCTGCTCTGAGTTATTTGGTTTTTTGCTCATTCTTGTATTTTATTAATAATTTCTCTGTGTTTGGTTTTTTTTCAGTTCACTTGTTTCAGGTGGTAACCATGTCTCATGTAGCTTTACAATCTTTGCTTTGGTCTATGAATTTTACTTTTGTATTCTGATTATGATTTACATTATCCTGGTAGTATTTTGGGTGTGCACCTGTGAGATTTTAATTTAATCCAAGATAGTGCAATTTTGCCTTGGTTGTTTTGGGTTGTTTTTTTTTCCTTATTTAAGGCTAAGTGAGGCTTTACAGGATGGTAGGGTCTCTGATGCTCTACTTTTTCACTGGCATTCATTTTTCTGGTTGTTTCTTTGCCTGCCCTTGAATCTTATGCTAGCCTGAGTTTTATAAACCATTTATTTATTTTTGTGCTGCATTAATGTTGGACAGGCAAAATCTCATCCCCTGAGTTGCTGCCTGGTTCCTTGATATGATGCTTTTGTACTTTGTTTTTTTCATCTACAACCTTTGACATGATGTTTTCTCTTGCTACAATTATTGCTTATGACCTCATATGCAGGGCATTTTCCATTATCATATTTTTCCTCTACAGTATCAATAGGTCTTCTTTTGCATTCTGTTTATTTCCTCTTCATGAATTTTCTTTTGCAGTTAAGAGTTTTGCCATATTTTCTCTTGTATTTTCATGTTTTCCCCCTACCCTGTTGGTGAACTTTTTCTGTGCCCATTTAACTCAATATTTTGGGTGGGATGCTGTATCAGTTTGAATCCATAAAGATAGAGTTAGCACTAGTGCAATATTTTCATATGAATACCTGATATTCTCTCCCCTAATTCTAATATACCACAACATACAATATTTTTTATCTGGTGTATGCACGGATCAGCCCCGCTGTGCAGTCAGGCAGAGCTGATGTATGTTGAGAACCTACCTTAACAGCTGACACTCCAACATCAGTTTTGCAAAGCCTCTTCTAGGATTTTACACAGCCTTTTTAGTCTGCCACTGCTGTTGTTTGACTACATGATATTATTAAAGTTGTGATAGCGCTTGTCTATTGCAACCCAGTCACATGAGCTCTTAGTTTGCCTCCCTTCCCTATCCAGAGCCACTGGAATTTAGTATTTTTTTCAGAGTCACAAAGAATGTGCTATTTCACAACATATCTCCCTTTGCCTTCCCTTGCATCTCAGTTGTTATGATGGTGATAATTTTCTTTTTTGTTTAAAACAGTTTTTTTTAAAATATTCATGAATTAGTATTCCATGGGTCTGCAGGAAATAACTCATTCTTGATACCAGGTTCTGAGGTTTTGTAAAAGAATAAAGACATCCCGCGGAGTTCTTAAATTTTCTAGACATAATCTAATGCATGAAACATTTACCAACCTGTTCACCTCTGGATGCTCATTTGGGAAACTGTCTATCATAACTGAAGAAATATCACAGTATTTATGTGTAGCAGCTAGTATTTAGATTTTATCAGGAATACTAATGTTAGTGAGGAAAGGTCACAGAGATTATGAAGCAGATTTTTTTCTCAAGTAGTAACAGTGCAAGTTAATATTAATGCCTATCATATTCAGAGAAAATTTGGGTTATTTTCCTTTTAAACAGTGCATGTTTCAGTTAATATATCTGAGAGTATCTTGAATCTAGATCACTGTAAAATATAGCTATTATTTTTTAACAAACTTATACTCTGTTTCTCTCCATATAGTTTGGAATAAGTCTTTTCCAATATTGGAAAACATAATTGGTAGCATCTATCTTTTATTCAGCAGTGCTCTTTATGATAGACTTCAAAACCAAAAAAAGAATCACTACATTTTATTTCTTTCTTTGTATTTGTCTTATCAATAATCTACAAGCTTCAGAAAGTCAATTTGTGTCATGCTGGACAAAAATAGAAACCTTTTCAGAATCATCTTCTTCATTTTCTTCCCTTATGCAACCTAAACAGATGAAAAACTTTTTCAGGCATTGTTGGATGAGCCTCAATTACCTACAGGGATGCCTGGCATGACCTTATTTAGTCTTAGTTAGTAAGTCCTTGCAACTTTTCTTCATGTGATCCTGACATGTAAATATATATAAATATTTGCTAAATCACTTCTATTTAGACTCTGCATGACTTCTCTGCTCCTTGCAAAATGACAAATGAAATGGTAGCATATCTTAGCAGTACTACTGAAAGAAAAGAATCAGTGTGACAGGTCAGTGTGGAGCACCTGAGCCCCCTCTAAGGGAACTACTTGTGTTTTGTCATTTGAGGTAAACAAGAGCTCTCAGTTCGATATTCTTTATGTGGGTTGTCATTTCTAAGCAATCTAAAATAAATTGCACAGTGCACTCTTGATAGAAGTGTTGCTAGATGGTTGATTTTTCTTTACCCAAGCAAACAATATGTTTAGATCAAAACATGGTCAAAAATGCAAATTTTCAGACTTCACCCACAAATGTAGATTATTAGTGAAGTTGTTAAAATTACTGTCATCAGCTACAGTGCAGATGAAATTCTATTTGGTGTCTTTGACACACAAAGATGTTGATGTGGTTACCCTTATGTATGACAGAATCATTGAAATGAATGAGGCAACCTACATACTTGTAAGAAGGCCAAGAAAGGAGAAGTCAGACGTGCTGACCTTTTATACACTTTCTATTCACAGCTTGCAGTGCGCCCAATTGCTGTGATTAAGAAATACCTCCTGTTCTGCTTGGAGAGATTTGGATTGCATCTTGCATTTGTTTGTGATCAGCAGCACTATTTCTAAGCTGTTCACACATTAATAGAAAGCCAGGCCTACTTTTTAAGATAAGATGAAGTGGTTTGTGAATTTAAAATGAGTATCTTCAGTTGCTTGTTCCAGTAGAGTGGATCTCAGGGTGGGTTTTTTTCACTTATACCTATGCCAATGTCTTCTATAGATTTATCATTATAAAATACCTGAAAGGAATTTGGTATGTTTTAAAAAATATGTATAGAAATAGTTTATAGGTTGAGAAAAGGGCCAGATCAACAGCTAAGTAATACAGTGATACTGATCTTGTTTCTCTACATTAATAGCATAATCCGTCTATTGCAAATTGTTTTAGTCTATTTAAATATTACAGATTTCTAATCTGTGAAAGGGCGTAGAAATTCAGAACTGAAAATAATTTAATAGGTCTCTAAGTGTCTCCCAAATGTAATGAAAATGTGGGAAAAGGCCATCACTAGCGAATAATTCCTTAGTTTGTTCTTCAAAACAAAGAAGGTGATTTCCTGGACTCTCTAGATAACTTATTTCAATGCTTAACTGCTCTTAAGATTTGCCTTAGTTCTCCTAATGTCTAACTTATGTTTTCTGTGCTGGAACTTAAGGCTATTTCTTCTGTCTAAGGTTCAGTTTAGATACAGAGAAACTGATCACCAACTCCTTTATAATAACCTAATTTTTGAAGCATGTCCCCTCCATCTTCTCTTTTCTGATTCAGACAAATTCAATTATTTTAAATTTTCATGATAAGTAATGTTTTCTAGGATCCTAGTAATTTTTTTTTGCTATTCTCTGTACTCTTTCTAATTTGACTGCTTGTCACCTGGTGTGAAGACCAGGTATTCTAGATGAGGATTCCTACAGCCTTTAAAGTGCAATAATTATTGCACTGATGTTCTGTAGGAGTCTGTCATAGTTATATCCCCAATTTAAATTTGTCATCTTCTATTTTTAACCTTAAATGTTACTTTGGTCAGCCAGAAGGAGTTCATGGCCTGTTCTAGCCTTGGCGACTTAATCCCTGCTTTGTAATTACAAGTTTATTTTACCTTCTTCAGTAGAATACTTTGTCTTTACTGAATTTCATCTTACTGATTTCAGACTGTCTTTCCAATTTAGTAGGGTCAAAATCATTAGGAATTCTGATCCTGTCGTCCAGAGTTCTTAGCATCAGCTACTTTATGCAGTACACTTTGTCTTCCTTTACACCAAGGTGTCAATGAATACATTCACTTATGTTAGACAGGGAGCAAACTCCTCGGAGATCGCCAATGGTGTGTCTTCAAAACTGGACAGTTCCTCATATCTGCACACTGAGCATGGTTTTTCCATCATTTCTGCACTCACCTAAAAGTTTCCAAATGCAATATCTTGCTTTTCTTTAGAAAGGGTTACATGGGTCTGCCTGATTATAACTAAGCTATGTTTTCTTTCCCCAAAATATCAGTTTCTTGGCCACAAACAATTTTTGGTCAATCCAGACTCAAAATGCTAACATAAATCCTGCTTTTGAGCTGGCAAGAACAAATATGAGCACTTGTGATACAAGTAATTTTACCTAAGAAGTGTTACAATCCATTGGCCATCTCTGGTCTACAATTCTTTCTACATTAGTGGATTATTCCTAAACATTGCATAAATGGCCCTTAATGGCTGTTCACATAGCTAGATGGAAATTTGAATATGGAAATTTTCTTGAGTGATCTATGCCTCTCTCAAATAAATTCTATATGGTCATGGATCAGAAAAGGTTAAAGTTTCCAGTACCAGTTTCAGAAAAACCTTTCTTTTGGATTCTGTTCTTAAGACTTATGTTTGAATCTGGCCAGCTATGGTATTTCTAAGTTAATCAAAATATCTTACTGGCTACAGTTTTTATTTGATTTCCACAAACCCCAAGACTTTTTTTCTGCAAAATAAAAATGTCTGTGGAGTGAAAATTATTTTTTTCCCAAATAGCTGAATGTGGAGAAGCAAAAGAAATGACACTGACTGGGGTGATGCAATTTAAATGCAGAGATCCATGCAGCTAGCACTGTGTTAAATAATGGCATAAGTTTTATGTTAATTGTCATTCACAGTAGTGTATAGGAATGAACTGAGGAGTAAGAAAGAAAATGGGAAATATCTGCATGGAAACTATAGTATTTTTTAATCTATTTATATTTTTGTAACTCCTTGCAGATTTTCCTGGGAAACAAAAAGGTTAATTTCTGGGAGGAATTCCTGCCATAGGTTCTTGGTTGACTTTGAGAAGACTAAGATATGTCAATGTAGTCAGGAAAAGACAGCTGCAAACCTCAAGTCCCTCTGATCCCACTGATGAGCCTGTCTTGATTTGGAAGTCCCAGAGCAACACATCTTAGTGGCTTTGAGATGAGGACTCACTCTCATTGTACCTGTTCAGGGCTCAGGAATACTCACTATTATCATGTAGACAAACTCTCAGTTTCTGTCTACGCTGTGATTCTTGGTCTGTAAATTATGAAAGAATATTAGTACATCTCAGCCTCACCTTGTTGCTATGAGAATAGAAGCACTGGATTGTTATAATGCTCATCAAACCTGTGAGGCTACCATAAAAAGATTTTTAGAATCCATCTCTGAAGGCTTTAAAGAAGTAGGGAGCTATCTATATTCAGAAGTAAAGAAATTTACTGTGGAGCTTTGGCTAGCTGGACAATGTAATAAGAAGGTGGCAGTCCCAGCATGGGGGAAATACAGTTGGATTATGGGATTCTTATTACTGAGCACCATAAGACTATAAAGGAGTACGATCAGCTGCAGCAATCAAGTACGAAAAAAATCACAGAATGAAATATGTCCTGTGGTGCTTTGTGTCAGGGCGTAAGGAAAATCTTGCTTTTCAGCTATCTAGAACTGAGCAGGGTATTTATAAGTGCAGCTGTTCAACATTCCCAACTGCTAATGCTTTGTACTAGGGCACGATTTGCAACCTCATTTTCCTTTCATTGCTGAAGTTTTGTTCGTATTTTTGTTTGCTGTTGTGTCCTATTCTCTGTGCCCTTTTTCCATGCACTTTCAGACCGGTCAGGTTAAGAAATTTTTCTTCAGGTTCTGAGTTTTCTTTCTTCTGGACCAAGGTTTTCTTGCAGCTCTGACACACTTTAGAGCTTGTTGGTCCCATGAGTGTATTCCTGTGCTGTGCAGTGCGTGGGCTGCTGGTTGACATCAAAGGGACTTTTATTGCTCCACCATCACTGTCATCCACCAGCCCATCTCAGGCCTCCGGGTCACATCATCTAGGCTGGCTAGAAGGCTGCACTGCCCTCCCTTCTCCCCGTGATTCTGACCCATCCACAGTTACAAACAATGGTTAGATACCAAAAGCAATCCATGTGTTAACAGGGACAATTACTTCCTGTTGTTATCAGCCTTGCATGGATTTTCTGCTGGATTTGCCTCAGTATACTTCAATTTCAGTGCAAAACTGAATGAAATGTCTTGTGAAGTTTTTAAAAAACAACAAAAAACGTTATTTATCTCCATGCTTATACACACGCAGGCATACAGCTGCTTTGTGATGGCATCAGGAACTGAAGCATTTAATTTCCATGAGAACACAAGCTGGAATTTCTTCTACATTCCTCATTCTCTTCTCATGAGACTTCTGGTTATGGATTGCAGCCCCAGGATGGTGGTATATTTGACTATAGCCCTGAGCATGCAGGTGACTGTGCACTGCTGTTTAGGGAGAAGGGTGAAGGACATAGCTGTATTTAGCGAGAGGAGCTCAGCTTTAATATGCAAATTAAATAGAGAAGGCAGAAAAAATACTCCTCTTCTTACTTTACTAAGGTGAGGAAGGATTAAGGGCTGGATTTTTTTATAGACAGTTGGAGACTTAAGGAGTCAAATGGCAGCTGTGATGCCAAGTGGGATTTTCAGATGTATGAAGATGACCATTTCCTACACAAAGTGCTCTCATGTCTATTTATTTCCTTAGATATGTAAATATCTTTGAATTTTGGCTCAAAGTGACTCACATGAAGCCACACACTCATTCTGGAACAGAACAAAGACCTAGGTTCAGATCTTGTATATTCTTCTCCTAAATCTTGACATAGAACCTGTTCTCTTGAAAAACAGCGGAATTTACTGAAACATCTGATTTTACCTAAACTTTTCTGTATATAGTATTTCAGTTTGTCTTTGCAGTTATAACCTGTTCATCAGAAAATGCATTAAACATTTGTGAGAGAAATTTCAAGGAATTCCTTCCTCAGGATTTCATTCTTCATCTTTTCTCAATGATTTACTTACAAAAAAGCAAATATAAAATACTGAGATTTCTGTTTTTTCCAGAAAATGACAACATTTGTGGTCATTTATTATCTCCTGGGAAGAAGCTATCTAGTGTGTCTTTCCAGTCTGACAAATATTTTTTCAGGTAGAAAGCAATATATTTGGATGAATAAAGCATCTCAGGGAAACCAAAGGAAAAGCATTAGCAGCTGTGGATAAATCTACTTTTCCTACAGGTTTTCGATTATATAGTGGGCACTTCCTTAGTGCACCGTAGGGAGAAAGCATGATTTTAAGTGCCATTAAATGCTGCACAGTAAATATCCCCAGTGCATTACAAGCATCAAATGCAGCCCATGGGAGATGGCACTGAGTTTAATACTCAGATCTTTATTTGCTCTGTATTCTTTTCCATGTTTCCCCTTAGACAACGTTCTGCACTAAAGTATCTAAGCAACTTCCATTAAGGAAGCTATTGTGAACAAGCTACAAGTTTGTCACATGGTTGCCTTTTCTCATCCTCTCATCATGTAAAGTGTCGTGTTTTGATCATTTCCGCTATTTTTTTAATTTCATTTATTTGTTCACTTTTGTTGTTGTTGTTGTTGTTGTTGCTGTTAGAACTTGTAGGCTGCTCCGCTCCTAGAGAGTGTAATCCAGTGCCTGTACAGGGAAATACTTGGTAGCATATTGGGATTCTTGTAGTCATTTTTTTTTTCAGTATTTCATGCTCTCTACTGCAACTGCACTTTTATATTTAGCTGGAACACTACCATTCTCTGTCATTTATCTTTTATATTGTAAACAAAAATGATTATATTGAAGTTAATTAGGCTATCTAGATAATTGTGAGCCATTGTGGTAGTTTGACCCTGGCTGGAGGCCAGACTCCCACCAAAGCTGCTCTATCACTCCCTTTTTCAGCTGGACAGGGAAGAAAATACATGTTGAGAGGCTTTGGAGTCAAGATAAGGACAGGGAGAGATCATTCTGCAATCAGTGTCACGGGCAAAACAGACTCAACACAGAAGAAAGGCAAGAAAACTCTAATTTATTACACTCCACACACAGAGAAACCAGAGTCAGATAATGAGGAGTACAAAACAGCTCCTAAAACATGACCCCCCATTCCCCCTTTCTTTGCAGACTTCACTCTATTCATGATGTTTCTTTTCCGCAGGATGGCACAAGGGGAAAGGGGGGAAATGGGGAATGGAGGCTTCAGTCTTCAGTCAGTTCCTCTTGAGTTGTTCTCCTTCTTGGAGGATGGGGGATATTTCTCACCCTCTTTCCCTGCTCCAGCATGGGGTCCCACCCACAGGAGACAGTCCTCCATGACTTTCTCCACATGAGTCCTCTCCCACGAGGCCTCAGCTCTTCACCAACTGCCCCAGTGTGGGTCACTGCTATGAACTCATAGAATGTCTCTCAGTCTCTCAGTCCCAGACTGCTGCCCCCAGCCTGGTCCCCCACAGGGTCACAAGCGCCCCCAGCAAACCTGCTCCAGCGTGGGCCTCTGTCTCTCTCTCTCTGCCTCTTGTCTCTTTCCGTGGGCTGCAGGTGCTGCCAGGGGCTTGCCCAAATGTTGGTCACAGATTCTTCCCTGTTCCTACCCCTCCTTCATGCTGGGCTCCTGCCTGGCCCAGGTGCCTCTCCATGGGCTACAAGTGGGGTCTCTTGGTCCTCCATGGGCTGCGGGGGACACCCGCTTCACCATGGTATTCTCCACAGGCTGCAGGGAATCTTCTCTCAGCGTCTTCTCCTCCTCCCCCCTTCACTGACCTTGGTGTCAGCAAAGTTTCTCGCATCTTCTCACTCTTCATATAATGTGGCTGTTTGCATTTTTCTCTCCCTAAAATGTGATTCCCAGACGCACTTTGTCCAACACTGATTGGCCCAGACTTGTCAGCAACAGAGTTTGACCTTGGAAGTCCAGCTGGTAGTTGCTCTGTTGGACCTCAGAGAAAGCTTCTAGCTGCTTCTTCCAGAAACCACCTCGCAAAACCACAACAGCCATTGAAAGCTATGGAGGGAAGAATTATGTTTATAGTTCTTATTAAGAATCCAAGATAAGCAAAAAAAGGAGTAAGAACAAAGATCTGTGAGAAAACAATAACCAGGTAACTCTTAAAGACCAGGGCCCAGTTTCGTAGTTCCTTTTGGTTTAGGTGCAGACCCTGGGTTTTCTGTCCCTGGAGGGTGGTTATCAGCCCTATGGCAAAGGCAACAGAATGGGAGCTGAAGAAAAGGCTCAGCTACCACCAATTGCAACCTGGCATATTAACTCATCCCACCATTAGTTTCCCTTTATGTTAATATGGCAGGTTGCGAACTACTATGTCAAAAGATCAGACACCACACTTGTTTTGACACTATTGCTCTGGGGAAAGTAATCTCCAGAGGAAGGAGAGGTTGGACAGAGACAGTAGCTCCAATGCTTATGTTAATCCTCATTGATGTTTATAAATATGTAAAGGGTGAGTGTCAGGGGGATGGATCCAGGCTCTTCTCGGTGTTGGCCAGTGATAGGACAAGATACAATGGGTCCAAGCTGGAACATAGGAAGTTCCATCTGAATATAAGGAAGAACTTTTTCCCTATGAGGGTGACAGATCACTGGAACAGGCTGCCCAGAGAGGTTGTGGAGTCTCCTTCTCTGGAGACATTCAAGGCCAATCTGGACACATTCCTGTGTGATCTAATGTAGGTGATCCTGCTTGGGCAGGGGAGTTGCGTGATCTTTTGAGGTCCTTTCCAACTCCTGGCATTCTGTGATTCTGTGATTCTGTAACCAAGAGAAATAAAGCTGAGCTGATCATAATTCAGAGATCAGTGTACTTACAGGGAACTAGTACTTAGCACAGCTTCTTCATAGGCGAACAAATTTCTGAACTACTTGTTTGTTCAGCTCTAGTAGTAGCACTCAAGAGAAAAAGAAATTAAAGCTATATGATATAAAAATATATTTGTGTAAAAAAGAAAGAGAAAATCTTGAATGACCATAGAATCCTAATCTGAATAGCTTTATTGCTCAAATATCTGACAAAAAAAAAAAGGGGAAATGTAAGTAGTTTATATGTTATTCTCATAAGTCTGAGAAAGATGAAGGAAATTTCACAGAAAGTGTGGATTTAACTTCAAGTTAAAAGTTTTCCTCTTAAAATTTGTTTGAGAAATTGTGTAGTGTAAAAACTGCAGTAAAAAAAAACCCCACCATTCTTTTGAGATTTTAAATAGTTGAAAAAATGATATCATTATTTATTATATGTCTTTATAAATAAATCAGAAATAGTTTTTCAAGGTGTGACTTGAAAAGGCTAAAACGTACCTGAAATCCACTGGATACATTTTCTGCATTTGAAAGCTTCACATTTCACAAGTGAAAAGCAGAGTGGTATTGCTGACATATCACAACTGTCCCATTGGCTACGGTTCGATCTCTTCTTATCCTACACTGGAAAGAAATCTTCCAATTTCAGTCATATGTTATTCATTGTAAATAAGTGCTGTCTTCCTGCTTCCACCACAGTAGATAAAAGTTGGCAGAGTTACACCAGCATAAGGAGAAAATCGGATCCAAGGCCTTAATAAGAAAAGAAGTTATTAGTGATCTAACAGTGAATCAGATTCTCTCTTTGTGATCATGGTCTTTTGGGTGGGTTATAGTTATGCCCTGCATTAGTATTTTTGCTTAGTTTCCTAGAAAATAGTTAATATAAAATAAACAATTTAAATGACTTTGAGTTTTCATTCATCTACCATCTGAATGTATATACCTCAGAAACTAATATAACTCTTTGATGGGAATTGCTTATTTTCTGTTGACAGCTTTTTAGTGAAAAAGATAGAAATCAGATTGAATTTCGACAGTGAGAAATTGAGAGCTTGTTCTACCAGCAGGAGTCTCAAGGCCTCTAATTTTCCCTCTGTGAGCAGAGATGAACCAAGAATATCAGCAACCTACTTTCCTGACAGAGAAAGAAAGCACAGCATCCTAAAAGTCACACAGACAATCTGAAACTGAGATTTGTCTAAACTTGAGTGATTTTACCTAGGTTTAAATCTGGCAATACATAAACACCATAGGGATATTGGACTTTATTATTAGGGACCCAACAGTGTGGTACATTACAGTGAAATAAAGCAGACTCACATGCACATCTTGTCTTTGCTCACACAGGTGGGGGTCGAGTGTTGCTCTCCATCATGATCTCAAGTCCCAGCCATGCATCAATCTTTCCACTACTGAGTGTCACCATACAGCACAAGCAGCAGGGATTTAGTGCTGTAGAGAATTTCTGTTGGCCATCACCGTCTCTGATGAGACCTTTGTTTAATTATATCGAATGAAATGTCTTCAGTTAGGTTAAGAGATGTCCATAAGAACAATGATGTTGACTTCAGATCCATAGAATTAGAATCAGATCATTAAAATATAACTATCAGAATGCTTTGTCTTCTTTCCAGCATATAGCAGCATTTGCCTGCTTTGTCCATTTTTGCATTAGATTCTGTGTAAGCCAACATTGTCTTTTGTTGCTGCAATATATCATCATAATGCTTCTTCCTATGCAGCAGCATCATGAAACATATCAGGCTAATTCTCTTCCATCACATCATATTTTTTCTGTCCTAATGCTATTACTTCATGTCTAGTTCTTCCCTCGTGGTATTTTTGCTGTATCATCTTTAATCTTTTTCATCTTTTATCATATTGTTTTACTTATATTTTCATCCTGTTTTGGGTTTTTTTTGGTCAAGTCATAGTGTCACATCAGCAATCAGACACTGGTCGATTGTGGTAGCTTCACAGCCTGTTTCCACATGAAAAAAACAAACCCTAATCTTCTCACTGATTGATGATCTAGATGATCCTGCTCGGGCAGGGGGGGTGGACTTAGTGATCTTTCGAGGTCTCTTCCAGCTCCTAATATTCTGTGATTCTGTGATAAAACATGTTTTCTCCTTGTGATGAAGTGCTAATTTTTTGTTTTGGCATAAATAATTTTTTTTTTTATCATAAAGAGAAAAATAAAATAATGGAACAAAATAATCTCCCTTTCACAATTTCTATACAGACTTCACTAGATATTGGCTACTTTTAAAATACTGTTAGGTAAATTAGGAGCAAAATTTTCATCTCCAGAAGTGAGTTACACAAAGCTGAATCCAATAAAGAAATGTAGCTCCTACCAGTTGGGCATCCCAGGGAATATGGAGAAGATCAAATTCTGAATCCTGATTTTTTTAAATGTAGCTTTGTACAGCCCAACCCTGTGAAAACCAGGGCTGCTGCTACTGAATGAGGTTACTGGGGATTTGTATATAATGAAGTCTCGTATAAGGTACCACAGAAGCTGGCAATAAACTCACAAATACTGCAGTGGCAGGGTAAAAGGTTATTGCCCTTTCTTGGTCTTTCCCATCCTTATGCAGCAGTTTTTTTCCTGCAGTAGAGGGGAGTGTATATCCACACATTAACACGACACTTTCCTTGGTGAGGGGTCTGCAGAGATACAAGTTGTATTCATTAGAGAGGTTGCCATCTGTACATGTCCTTCTCAATTTTCCTCTGAAAGTTGCAGTCCCATGATAAAGGTGGCCAAATGAACGTTAATATGTTCCTTACCAACCACTAAAATACAGAATTCTGTGAACTACAGCAGCTGAGAAATCAGGCAAGTTACCTATTGTGATGTCAGTAGTCCCTGGAAGACAAAAGTTGTGGATATTAATTTCTTAAATCCAGCCATAATGCTGATGAGAGACAGCCTTTAAGCACCAGTAAACTGGCCATGGAGGAGCTGAGCAGCAGGCTAGCTGACCCAACATCCCATAGTCTCCTGATACTGTAACAGGGACATAAACATTTGGCCAGGAGAGCAATGGCAGCTTAAATCATCTTTGTAAATTGCATCAATGGTTACTTGCTGTCTACTGTCCTTCTGCCCTATTTGGGGAGATACAGGTAGCTCAGAAAGCAGCCTGAGTTGCTCAGCATCAAGCTCCATGGTGCCACTCTAAACAGATGATAGCAGCAGAAAATTGGGTTCCAAATTGACAAACCTGTGCACTAACTTAAATCAAACTCAGCCTTGTTCTGTAGACAGGTTTTCCCATGTTCTCACACCTCTACTTTTAATTAAAATGCTGACAATCAGGGATAAGGGGAACAAAATACAAAGGTAATCATGTACAGAAAAACATATTTCACCAGAGCATAAGCTATTAGCACTTTCTCGGCTATCTGATCATCTGACAGGCTTAAGGGTAAAAGTGATGTGAATTTCAAATCTCTAGCTGGTCCCTGAGGAGGCTCTGTCTCATACAGTTTGTAGTGAAGTGAGACAGTGGAAAGTAAAAATGAAGGAAAGGAAAAGACATAATGCAGTAGCATGTATAAGCATAGAAACAGGGCCAAATTCAACTTTCTTTTAGTGCCATTGACTTTGATGCTTTCCGTGGCTTAGGAACATCTGTCTCAAAATGGCATAATCCCCCACCTGAACTAATATTTGTCCTATCTGGATGTTTAACTCCGTAGGACTCAATCCATTCAGGAAATTAAGCAGATGTCTAATGTTGAACAGATGAGCGTTTTCACTGAAGTCGAAACAATTACAGTTAGATGTTCACCAAAATCCCTTGCTGAATTGGGACCCAAGTGCAGTAGCTTGTTTCAGATGGTTACCAAATGCTTGGCCACACTGCAGACCATTCTTTTTTTTGCCAAGATGCTCCAAACTGGCTATGTGCTTCCTCTCTTGGATCATTTTTTTCTCACTCCATACCCCATTCACTTAGTTACACTTCTGTCACTGATCAGGCGAGCCTCGTTACTAGACGTGGGCATCCCTTAAGAGATCATGTGCTCAGTTGCTTTCCATCACTTCTACTCACACAAGAACAGAAAGTTCATTTTACATCCAGGAGAGCTGCAGTCTGAAGAATGAAGTGAGAGCTAACAGAAGAAAATTATACTGGAAATGATACCAGCATGACAGGCAGCTGGGTCAGTGCACTACAGCCTGTCCTTCAATAAGTTTTTCGTCGGCTTTGAGAAGTGGAAAGGTCCTAAGGAGGAAGGATTATACAATAGGTTTATGTGGATTTACAGTGAACTCCTACCAAGTGTGAGGGTAACATGAACTCCTTCAGTAATAGGATTTAGCACAATTTTAGGTTTTTATTTTTCTGGAAGTTTCTTACACCTAGCCCAAGGATGTGGTACTCGCATCGTCCAGAGAGTACAGCAGGCTACACTGAGCATAGGTCAAACATAATTGCAGTTCTCATGTTTGCTCCTTGCCCTTATGTCACTAGTTAACTAGAATTTTCTCCATGTGGAAATAATTTCCAGAGCTTTGTGCCTGAAACAAATTGAAACAATGTATTAATGCCTTTTTTTCTTTTCCCTTAGAGTATATGCAGACCATTTACCTTTATTACAATTGTAAAGGTAACCTAATAACTCCAAACAGACACATTCTGGATATTAGAAGTTGCTTTGCTCTGTTCCTGGCTAACGTGCACATTTGGGCATAATTCTGACTCTTGACCCTTAATGTTTGTCATGGAGTTTGTTGCTCACAGTTAGATATATGTTCTGCTTCATGTGTCTTCTGCACATTGAATATGAGAAATAAATTTCTTGCAACCTGTCTTTTCCTGACTCAGCCCCATCCAAAGCTTTTTACTTGCATACAACAGCTCACTTTCAAAAATTGTACATTAAGCTCTCCCAGATTCCAGTGTCAGTGTATCACTCAGTTTTCCCTTTCTGCACATATCTATTACATCTTGATTTGCAAAGGATTCATGTGATTGAAATAGAGACAAAAGGTACTTTTATTATGCTTGTCCTTTCATGATATAGCTTGTACAGTGTCAAATTGGAAAGCACAAGAGGTTAATAGGTTAGATGTAAGTCTCTAAGTGGGGTAGCTGTTTTTTTCTATGTTCATAATTTTTCATGCCCTGTAGTTTAGAACCTGTCTCTAGAACAGGGGTGGATGGGATGAACTCTTTATAAAGGCAGGTAGATCAAATTATATTTATCACAAAGTATTTCTAGTTTATGTCACTTATATCTGTAATTTAATTATACCTAATAGGTTCTCCTAACTGTGATATTGACTATTTTATAGGAATCAAAATGAGCCTTTTGATCATCTGTGGGTACAGCTTCACTAATAGGTATAAATCAAAATGTCTTAGATCAACTTTGTACCCCTAAGGCATAATGTAAATGATGAAGGGATGGGACTTCATTTTGTCATATTCTCTTCAAATATCAAGTTATATTAAAGAAAACACTTTTCTCAATCACAGGTGCATGTACGAAGAATGAGTGACAACTTGATGTCATCTCTTTGATAAGTCTACTCCCTTGGCATTTTTAGATGTACTTTCATAAATGAGCTTCAATTTGTCTTGCACGGAGTGAAGCTGTATCTCACCGTCTGCAAAGCTGTATTTAAAAATGTGCTTACTACTTCATAACTCACAAAGGAATGGGGAAGGTAAAGAAAAAAATATTCTTCGTGTACCAACAGAACCAACCGGGAAATGTGCATATTTGTTCCTAAAAGTCAAGGCACTACAGGGAGGAAGGCAAACATGAAGTCTGTGCCATTCCACCACCAATCTGGCAATTTGTTATGTGATGTTTTTACATGCCTCTACTCAGGGGATGATCCTGCAATACCTAAATCTCTTCCTGCCTAAAGAAAAAGGAAGTAGAGAACATTTAATAGCCAGAGCAATATTTTGTACAACAGGGCATGTCTCTTTGCATGCTTAAGACAAGTGAAGAGATGCATAGATGAGAGAGATGAGATCTCTCAGCCTGGAGAAGAGGAGGCTCCCGGGAGACTTTATAGTGGTCTGCCAGTACCTCAAGGGGGCCTACAAGAAAGATGGGGAGAGGCTGTTCAGTAGGGCCTGTTGTGACAGGACAAGGGGCAATGGTTTCAAAATAGAGGGAGGGAGATTTAGATTGGATATTAGAAAAAAGTTCTTTTCTGTGAGAGTGGTGGAGCACTGGAACAGGTTGCCCAGAGAGGTGGTGGATGCCCCATCCCTGGAGAAGTTCAAGGCCAGGTTGGATGAGGTCCTGAGCAACCTGATCTAGTTGGGAGTACCCCTGCTTCTTGCAGGGGGGTTGGACTGGATGACCTCTGGGAGTTGCTTCTAACCCTAATCATTCTATGATTCTATAGTTTGGGACAAATGTATAGTCTGGATTTTGTTTGCACAGGGGATGTTTCAAAATTACACCACTTAGTTGAAAAAAAATAGTACAGTGATTGTTGCTAGTGTAAAGATTGGGCCATCTTGTAACTCTAAGAGAAGGCCATGTAAGTAATACAACATATAAGATGTTTGTGTATATGTTATATATTGCATATATATATATATAAATATATAAAATAAAAATAATATACCCTGAGTAAGATCTGTATCCGATATAATTTGATAACTTCCACTTGACATCTAGGAAGGCTTTTAGAGTTTTAAAGATCCACTGAGAATCTGCCCTGTTCAGCTTTTGAAATGACCAAATATGGCAGCTTCTGTAGCCTCTATAGAATTAGGCCCATCATTTCTCAGTCATTGGAATCTGACAACAGTTGCCTGTCATTATTGTTTCTTTGAATTCTAATCTGACATTTAACCTAGCTGGAAATGTATTGCCTCATTTACTTTTCTTGCTCTCCCTCCTTTCCATTTACTTCTAAATAACCTTTTTCTTCAGATGATTTTCATGAAATTGCCACTAAAAAGAGTCCCGTTTGAGCTGCCTCATTTGAAAACCCTAAGATAGTGCAAGACATCCGTAGATGTCATTGTAACACCTGAAAAACACTTCTGCTAGCACATAAACACTATCAAGTAGAATTTGAACTAAAGTTATAAGCTAGGATGAAATGATATTTCTTTAATAATTGTCAAATATTCCACAAATAGCACAATTCTAAATAGCACTATTCTGAGCAATGAGAGCGCTGCATAACATGCTGAATTTTTAAACAGAGCTGAACAGAATATAGAATTTCTGTTTGGGAAATGTGGACATCTTGAAACTAAATTTTGTTCAGAAATGGAACAAATAACTTTTCTACAAAAGGAAAATTCTAAATAGCAGCTTCAAAAAGTAACATTTCAAACTCAAAGGTTTAGGTTGAAAATTGTCTCTTTTATTAATTTAATGTCATAGTCTTGTTAAAGAAATGACATTATATGGGAGAGTTTGCTAAGAACAAAAGCATCATTAGACACTGCTGATTTCTTTACTAGTATGATAGAGAAGGAGCTGATTTAGATACCCTCATGAGGAATATAGTGCTATATTTTCTATCTCTGACATTTTATGAAATAATGTGAATAGAAATACAGAATATTTTAAATTAAATTTTAATGTCAAAATAAATATTCAATTTTGATATACCAGATGATGTTTTTAATAAGACATTTTAATGAGCAATGTTTAGTAAGAAATTTTAATAAGAAATAAAAATAAGTAAAGCTCCATTTCATTGATGTTTTTCAGCAGATGATTATTTTGTTGGAAATATATTAAACCAATTAATTTTCTTATAATCTGGGGATACATTTACATTCAATCTCTGTCAAGCAGGCAGTGCGTTGTTGATACAATATCCACTGTCTTCTTTAGCAAATATTTTGCAGAGTAATCCTGCTTCTAAAATAATTATTTTTGCTATATTATTAACCATGGATACAGCCAAGACAAGCTCGCTTGTCCTAAAGCCTCTGCTGAGTTATGGAAGAGACAGTTGCAGCTCTGAATGGCTTGCAGGGTGGCTGGATGAGTCAGAGATGGAGGTACAGAAAGTGTGGACAGACAGTAAGGGAAATAAGGTATGTATGAGTGCAACACACCCAGTGCCCTGTACTATTTCTAGACACCCATGTTTCATTTTAATCTGTTTTTGCAAATTACTTATTTTTTAAAAGTTCACTTGATACAGACAAGAAGACTCTTCTGTATGGGTTAGGAAGACCTACAGTCCAAGCCTATGAGAGTAAACATGCTACTTGCTAACTACAGCAGGGGACAGACAGGCTTGGTCTAGTGTTGCCCTTCGGGGCCTCTGATGTAGATCTAGCAGTGGAGGGCAGTAGAGGCACTGATGCAGTTTTTCTGGGCTGGCAAGAAATAAAAGAGAAATGCCTTCATTGTTACTAATCAATGATAAGGAGGAAAGAAAGTAAAACCATGACAAAAATCGTGGCAGCATCTCTGTTTCTCAAGAATGCACCTGATAAGGACTCACTCATCATCAGGAGTCCTGATAAGGTCTCACATACTTCCATACAGGCAGACAATGCAGATGCTCTCTTGGCTCAGGGCTATGCTTGCAGATACAGCAGAGCCATTTCCTTGGTGAACTGTCACAAAAGATTCTTTTCTTGTTTTTCTTTCTGTTCCTGATAGCCCAAATTGAATACTTGCCTTGCCTTGTATCTGTCATGTTAGCTTTTTAGATAGTACATGTTATATTCTATACTCCAGTGGTCTGCTGTCCTTCTGTAGGAGTTTGCAAGGCTTATCAAGTGCCTCTAATGGTGGTGGCCTGAGGGAAAACAGTATAGTTTGCTTTTACGTTTCTTCTCCACTTTAAAAATATGAGAGATATTAACAGTACAAAGACCTGTTCCCCACTGCTTTGATCTCTACAACATAGCTGCTCTTTCAGCCTCCCTGTCACTACTGATGCTATGTCACATTACTATTTTCATTATTGTTACTTCTAGCCCATAGTCCATATTCTATTCCATCTTATTGTCTGCTTTAACCCCAGCCATGGCTGGTCTTCCCTGGAGGAGAAAGGGGAGTGAGAGGGTTGGATGTGTTGCATCAGGATCCCTCGAGAGATGTGAGTGATTGAGGGGCTGTATTAAGCTCCCGGGACTCTTGAGCAGATTTATTTTCAGAGATAGTTGTTGATCACAAAAGAAACTGCATAAACTGCCATCCCCCTCTGGAATAGCCTCAAAGGAAATCTGCCTCGGAGACATATTCCCTCCTTGCTTCTCCTTTGCTTCGGGGCAGTAGTAATTTGCTGTAAACCAAAGGCAGCAACAAATTTCTCTATACTGATGGCAGGTCAGTTTGCCTGCCCATCATCTAAGATGGAAGAGAAAGCACAGCAATAACTCCTGTGGCTTCTCAGGGTATGCACGAGTAGTATCACACTATAAAACTCACTGATCTTGCATGCCTATGTTCCACATGGTTGACATTTGAGGTTGAGGGGGTAGGAATCTTAATTTTATTTGTCCCTGACTCAGCATGGAGTCAAAGTCATTATCTAGTTTAAAACGTCTGGGTTTAGTGACAGGTTATTAGAAGCTCTGGGAATTGTTTTCTGCTTTCTTATATAAAGGAAACTCCAGCAAGAGGACATAGACTTGATTTGAATTTATTCTGTTACTGCATGATTAAAACTAATTCAAACATTATAAAAAAGCATTATAATGAAGTGTTTTCATTTAGAAATTCTTAAGAATTTACCACAAATGCTAGTTTTCCTAGGTGTGCGTGTGTCTTTGAACACAGATTCACACAATTTACAAGCTTTAAGGAACCAGCATTAAATACACAGTGAAAAGTCAATTATAAAGTAGGTTCCTCTTGTTAATTAAATAAATCCATAAATAAATTAAAAAATGACATTAGTACAATGACAGGCAAATTGTTCTTCAGATCCTGAATAAGACATTATCCAGGGAAAGGAACTACAGGTATAATATGTCTTCTCATTTTAAAATGTTTTTTATATACAATGGAAATGAAAAAGCAACTTAGAATTATCATATTTTTCTGGAAGACTACCTAAAGAACAGAATACTGGACATAACAGCCTGAGATTGGCCTGGGCTTTTTTTCTGTCCTGGGTTTTGGATGTGGTCAGGTTATCATCTGCAACAGTGGCAATTGCAGCTCCACTGCCAAGCATTCAGAGGTCCATCTTTAAAATACGTTGCAGATAAATGAAATAATTATTCTGTGAGAAAATATATTTTTCATTGTCATGGTCCAAATCATTGCACAAACACTAAAAAAGGAAAACAAAGTTGTTTGCCAGTGTCTTGACTCTGCTGAGAAACCTTATCTAAGGAAAATGAAGTTGTGTCAGACAGGTGAAGGACTCTCCCAAGCTATTAATTCATTTTGAATAATTCATTAGCTAACACTCTAAAACTGTGATAGTCCCAGGTAAATCCCAGAGAGGGGTTTTATGGTCCCTCAGCCATGCTCCTCATCAAATGCATTAAGGTTTACATAATAAGAGGATGTGTGAGTGTTTTTTAAAGAGATATTTATTCTGGAACTTGTAATTAGTGCATAGTGTCTAATTCTGTGATGGAAGTGAATGTGTATGGTAATAGAGTGCACTCTGCATGGAATGGCAGCAGAAACTGATGCATGGCTTCTGTTGATAAGTAAGTTAATGTGTCTCCTTCCATTTGAAAGTGTACTATAGTTTTTGCTTGGCATTCAGGTTTCTGAAGTTTAATACAGTATTAAGGAAAAATCCCTTATCGTCCCAGTGTACTCCAGTGTGACAGTGGGTAGTGCAGTCAGTTCTACCTGGTGTAAACCAATGTCTATTCACTGCAGCCAGTTCATTCATACGCATCGGGTGCCAAGTGGTAACAAAAGTCTTGCTGAGTTACAATGAAGGAGGATCAGTCTTTCAAAATGCAAAAGATGTGAACACAAGAGTGTATTTAACAACAAAATTGACATTCCAAACTCTCAGAGGGGTTAATATGCTGCAAACATATTGCCCAAAAGCACTCTGTCCCTCTAATATTATTACAGAAAAACTGAGTAAGTTGTAGTCACTATTTTTCCTAACTTCTTATCGAACCTAAAATGGTCATTGAATTAAAGTTTAACAAATAGATCTTTTTAAAACTAAATTAATAAACTTCCTTATTTCTCAGATATCTAAGTTCATAGCTTTTACTTAATGATGATGCACTTGATTAAATAAAATGAAAGAAAAATGAAAGTTCCTTCAGACATTAAAATGAATAATGAGTTTAGACTTAATCCAAAAGCAATTTAACTTTAAACATTCATATGAAATTAAATGAGCCATTGAATTTGCTATATAAGCAAGCATTAATCTTATCAATCTATGAAGACTGGAATGTTATACAGTGACCCATTAATTTCAAAGCCTAATACAAGGTCTGTTTAATGCCTGAAGTCTATTAAAAAGTCTGATCCTACAATATAACTGCTTTTTCATAAAAGTTTAAACCCCAATTCATTCTTTTATTGCTTTGATCATTTGGTAATCTGTTGTGACAAGATTATGGTTTCAAAAATTCCTCAAATATATAATTTTTTGCATCTTCACTGGCTCCAAGTTTGAACTTAACACCAACAAAGGATTTAGTAGAAAATCTAAGGATTTGAACAGTTGTGATTCTGGTGTGTATGTTTGCTGTAATAAGTGTTCAACATAAAAATATACTTTCTCCTATTAGGTGTTATTTAGATTAACAGTCTTACCTATCTCACTGTGGCACAAAAAATCCCCACTGCTTATTCAAAACATCTCTAAAAGAAAATAGAAAATTTTCATTATGACAGATGCCTTTGGTGTGCGTTATTTCAATGTGTAAGGAACGTGATGACTGCAGTGTTTTGTGCAGCATGGATAACAGACCAGGAGTTTTGCTTTCAAGATTTCTTTACAAGAGTGTGAGTCATGTTGATTTATAGATATTAAAAAAAAAAAGTTTTTTCAGAACTGCCCTTTTTACTTAATGAGATGATTCAGTAACAGTGTTTAATGGCACTACATGTTAGCTCCTGTCATGGAAGGTCATGGTTTGCAATTTCTGTTTCTAATCAGTAGTTGCTTCTACAAAAACCAATCAGATGGAAAGGTTGATATTTAAATATGTTTATGTTACTAAACAGGTGTTCCTGTTTGACATACTATACCTAATTCTACCTAATTTTGACAAATCTAAGGTCAATGAGAAATTACTCTTCTTAAAATAAGACAAAAACAGTTTTAGTGTGGCTGTTAAATGTAAGGAAAATAAGTAGTTTGATGAATACCCTTTTTTATCTTCTTTGAACACATACTTTAGAAATGTCTGCAAAATATAACCCTTTTTATTCTTTCATTGCTTGTACTACCTGCCTTAACTTCTGCTTGTGAAAGTCTGTGAAATATGGATCTAGTAGTACCGTATCTTTGTGCAAATAAATGACTGTTAATTTTTAAGAGCCTCAAAATTTTCGTCCTGTGCACTAATTAGGAATGCAAAGGTATGAGCAAATTACTTGTGTAAGGCTCATTGGAGCATTTCCCAGTTTACACTGGAGACTAATAAAATCTGAGCTGCTAAATGGAAATATATCCATTTCCAAATATATTTTATTTACATTAAGTACAAAAGGCTTGTATTTCAAAGGACAGATGACAAAATAAAAACTTGCTATTGTATTTTTATTTTAATGGTACAATAGTTTGAAGAAAACTTAGTTCTCAAGAAATTATTCAAGCAGTAGCTGAACTCAATAACTACACATATAATAGCAAGATCACTGATTTTCCTACAGTACTCATATCAGGATATTACTCAAGATACTTCAGGTATCTTTTACTCTTGAAAAGCCAAATAACCTGAAAGGCAGTTTTTCACAGGGCCACACATAAGAAGGTGATGATGGAGTTGCTCCTTTGAATGCATTCCTGAGCAGGGAGCTGCAGTGCCGGCAGAGAGATGGGAGCCCTTAGCGGTGGAAGCTTTAATGTTGGAAAGTGGTTGGAAGACTTCTGATTTGGTCAGCTCTCTCAAGGCTGGCTCTAATCAGCTGTCCTGTCTCTCATAATCTTGTTTATGGTTAGGGTGGAAGGCATTTAGGATCCAACTGATGATGTCAGTAACCCTCAGTTACAGTCAGTCTAGAATAGACTTTTATCTGATTTCTGAGAGGTGAAAAATTGAGATAAATCTCCCCCCAAACATTTGTTAAGTGTTTTTTGAAAATATTTTAGAAATTTTCTTAATTTTTATATTTTACATTTTTTATAATACCTGTTTTGAAATATTGTTAATTTTGTTGAATTTTTATTTTGGGACCAGCAACATTGGCTTGTGAAACACTTTTTGACTTGCCCAGCTTTTATACTTTCTAACAAAATATATTTATTTTTCCTCTCAAATGAGGTCTTCCTTTCAAATGTCTTTCTATTTTGTATTCTACACTAAAGTGCAGTTGCAACCAAATGAAGCATTTTGATTTTTGTCAAAATAAAATCTGTCAGTAGCTGGCCTGAGACAGTATTTTGGTTTGTTACGGTTGGAATCTTCTTTCATGGAGAATTTTGAAGTGATAGGATTTGCTTCCTGATGGGCATGAAAACAGTTTTGAAATTACAAAATCTTTAGAAAAATGAAAATGCCATTCTTGTCACAGCTCTGGTGCTTTCTGAGTCATTCCCTATTCAGTTGCCACATGACAAAAGTAAGATGCTGAGAACATTTACCACAAGTAAATGGTAAACTTTAGCAGAGCAGATCTCCTTCATGCAGTTGTGCATCAGTTAACATTGTACCCTGATATGGACTGTCTGAGTTAATCTGCAGCTTCTAAATGTAGGCATCGAGATTGTTGATTCAGGCCCTTAGTGAAATACAGATCACCTGCAAAAAGATCTTAATCTCATTTTGACTGTTGTATATGAAAAATTGTAACATGTTGTGTAAGCAACAGATAGTGCAACGAAGAGATAAGTGAAAAAGAAATTTTCCATTTGGATTTAGAGTGAAGATTTTGGTATCTTGGTCTAGAGCTCCTGGTTTGGCCAGTGGCACCCTCACCTCTCACAGGTTCCCAAAACAATGCCAGATCTGAAAGTTACTCCCACCTGTATAATAGAGGCTGGTATTACTGCCACTAGAACATAGTATTTGAAATGCAGTGTTCACTTGTGTGCCTCAAAAATGAGTTCTTCTCAAGGACATCTTACCAGTAAGCCTCTGCAATGAAACAGGTTTCTGGAGGGGTTTTACAAACTACCAGTTGGAATTTGCCCAAGGCACTGAGCTGGTTATTTTACATATGAAAGATCTATAAACATACTAAAAACTTACATTTTTATCTTATTATTTTAATCTTTCAGCTCCCAGAAAACCAAGTGTAGCTAGCACATCTCTCGAGATTGTAACTCTAGAGCTTTTACTATTTATTTATTTATTCTTTGTCAGATTTTTCTGCTTCAGAGGTGGGTATGTTGTTACTTAGTTTGTATCCTCTGAAAAACACTCAAGTCAGAATTAACATCCTTGGTTTGTCCATGGTCCCTAGGGTTGGGAAACCCTTTCTAGAGGTACTCTTTGCAGTGCTGAGGGCTTGAGGGTCACAGGAGGACTCCCCTCAGGAGCAGAACAGGGCTGACCTGAGAACCTGCATATTTTGAGATTCTCGCTGCCTTATTTGACTACTGTTGCAGTGCTTGATGATCCTTATGATTTTTTCTTTCTTACATCAGATCAAAACTCTTTATGAACATGTCAGCTATGTTATATTCACGAAAAACATTTCCAGACCATTATTAGTAAGCAAGGAGTGCCCTAAAATACAAGAGAGTAACAAAGGATGAAGCAGTCTTCCCTGCTCCACTTCTGAATTGCAATAGTACTTGCCTGGAAGATAGCACCATTGCATTGCATAACCAAGGCCAAGTTCTGGATCTAACCTGTCATTCTCACATCCTGAGATATCAAGGTCACAGCCTACCTCATTTCTGCAGTGTGAATGATGATAAAGGTGGTGAATCTTTTTCCTCATGACTTGATCATGCTACATGAACTGATGAGTACCAAGTAAAATTTGTTCCCTAGCACATGCCACATCAAGAAAACATTTTCCACATTGTTTGTATAGTTTTAACTGTTAGGTTTGGTTATAATAATAATGTTCATACATATTCCTATTTGCTTTAGTAAGTGTATTTGCATAGCACACAAATTTAACAGATGGATTTAGGGAGTTCACGGGTCCAACAAAATGCATGCACATCATAAAACCCAGGCCTTTTAGACAAGTACTAAAGTGAGAGATTTTTTTGAATAATTGATTTCTAAACCAACAATAAAACTGTCCTAGTAATTACTTTGAATACAGGAGATAAGGTTCAGTTACTATCTATGCTAGTTGATAATATAAAAAACTTAATGGAAGATTGTCTTCTAATAAGAAAGGGAGGATTATAAGCATCCCAGCATGGGATGTGATAATCACGAGAAAGTAATATCCCTGGGCATTTGGCTATATAAAAGCTGAGTGTTCTCCATAAATATGTGTATTTCATAATAACCACACCTTTACAAGTCACCTGGTTGGTACACAGTTATGATTTTTTTTTTTTTAGGTTTAAATAGAGATATATCATTTTAGTAAATTGCTTTGGGCTTAAATATTGTGTCATGAGATTAATAGAGTTCTGTGTAGGAGATGCTAATTGCTTTATTTCTGATGAGTAATATTTAGACCTTCACACCACCATTTTTAGGGAAGTAAAATGGTTGTGAGCATCACAATAGGATAAAATGAATCAATCACTTCTGAAGAATGAACAATCAATCAGAATTAGAATTGTGCTAGTGCCGGTGCTGTCTCTCATTCCTTATTTCATTAGTTACATTGCCAATATGAATAAGAAGTCAGCTCTCTTTGAAAGGCTGCAAACAAAGTGGCATTTTTTCTCAAGTTAGTTCCCAAACTATGGCACAACTGACTCATACCAAAAGCCTGTTGAAACTTTTTAGGAGGCATGGAGCATTATGAAGTCCTTTTAAGAGGAGTATAGTATAAGGGTTACCCTCATGTACATCACCTTTGTTTTTATTCATTCATCATCCTCTTTTATTCATTATCTTTTGTCCCATGTGACCTGCTTCTTTCACATTATATCATCCTCCCATATCAACCACTCCAAGCTCTCCCTTCACTGGCATTAGCCTAAGTGAGAGGTAGCAAGGATCATCTTTATCTTTTACATAGTAAGGATGACATGGAAATCTACTGTGCTTCAACCTGAGTAGGGATTACTCAGACCCTTGACCTGGCCATCCTTCATGTACTAAAGAGAAACGAAGTTTACATTATTTTTAGCAGAAGTCACCTAAGGCAGGAAGGAGAGGCATTTCTCTACAGATTACTTTGATAGCAGACAAATGGTGTGTAGCAGGTGAAGAAACACTTTGTGGCTTTTGCTTGAGGGTTTTTTTATGGAGGAAGTATGAGTGAGCAGCCCAAGATTTTGTCTTCTCATCAACTGGAACTAGTGCTTGAGCTAAAGCCAATCTCTAGGTAATATCAAAGGGATATGGGGCATATAGGGCGAGGTTGCTGAGGGACATGAACAACCATAGTATTTGCAACACCACTCTTTCCCAGATCACTGCATGCAGGACTAAAATAACAAGCTGCTTTAAGAGTATTCTCCATCTTCCATGACACTAATTTCTTCTCCATTGAGATTCTGACCTGCCAGATCCCCATTGTCTGCAACTGGGGCAGAGAATTCCAACAATATTATATCACAATACGGATAATTACAGCTTAATGTAAGTACCTGCTGTCACATTTGTTGCTTTGTGCATATTAATTGATTAACCTACTCATGGCTGGTCAGATTCTTTCCTTGATCAAAAGGCACACTGAAACACTTAGCAGAGTATTAAAACAATGGACTTTATTAATACAGCATCTTCTTAGAGAAAAAAAAAATCTGTATAAGGAAATACAAAGCATAAATTTTTACTGAAAATCCTCATGGAGCAGCAAAGCATATTGGCTGATGCACATTTTCACAAAAGCCTCTTACTAATAAGAAAGAGAGAATGTTATTAAGCACAAAGAAACAGAATTTCTTTAAATTCTTCTTTTCTCTCAAGACCAGCATTCTGATCAGTGAAGGGAGAAGGTAGACAATTTAAATTTTTTAGAATCTTCTTTATCTTTTTGTACATTTATTTTACTATTAACTAGAAAATCCTAAAATGATTGAAATCAACTCACATGTAAATTAACATTTTTCCCACTGTGTATATGCAACAAGCTTTTAAACTAACAAAGTTTAAAACTCTGTTAGCTGCATGGTTTTTATACCCGTGTAAAGAGTTCTGGAAGATTAGGTCACCAACCTAGTAGACATATAAAATGTTGGTATAGCAATAGATGAACTCTTTAGATTGTGTAATTTATTAGGTATTATAAATGAACACAGAACAAAAACTACAAAGAACATTTCATAGATTATCAAAACGATACATACAATGTGTGAACAAGCTGTGTAGAAAGTTATTTACAGTGGTACACCTCCTGCTTTCATGATATATCCACAACATTTGTAATATCCTCTGATATATCAGAGGATATCCTTCTGAATAGAAGTTCAAGGAGAAATAGGATCAGTGGAATTGTTCTAGATTTAGTAGCTCCTGTGGAAACACTGATGTGCACAGATGTGTGGTAGCAGGGAGTGGCATCTGGCCGGTGTATCACTTCAGTACCCATCTCACAAGCTCACACCTCTGAAGTTAAGCTCGTGTTTACTGATAGCAAGAACTGCTGTTATATACATAGCGTGTATGTTGAGGAAGAGGGAACATTTTAAATTGTCTCCAGGCCTTCACTACTTTTTATGTGTAGTTGGCTATGGTGTCAATTTCTAAAGTTGACAATGTTTCCACATTCTTGTCCACATCGGACATTGATTTCAGTTCCCCATCTGGTACCTGTAAGTAGCAAAAGCTGATGCGTTCAGAGCATTGCAAGAGGTACCTAAGAACTTAGTCCTTACCTTAGAGAGAGAAATACTTTCTCATTTATGTGGCTTATTGATGCTCAAGAATCTGTTTGAGTCTGTGGCCAGCTTCAGTGTAGCAGGTGGATATGTTAATTTCTTTTTGATTTTTTAAAATACACTGTAACAGAAGAATATATTAAGTAAAAGTTGTAATCAAAAATATCTCCCATGCTCCATTATCCTTTTGAGGAAATGTTCAAGTTGTCAGTTTTATTAATATCATTGAAGAAACTATTTCCTAGGTCAGAATGATAGACATAGGTGACTTAATGGGGGCTCTGCTTTAGCTATGGAGAATTATATTTGCACTCTGGGGTTTCTACAACCAACTGGAAAAAAAAATAGTTCTAAAAGGAAAAAAAAATTCAGGCTTTCAGGACAACACATATTTGCTCTGTCTGTGTGTAGACAATCTATCAGTTTGGAAATTACATAGCTGTGAACAAAGCCAACCATTTCTCAACAGTGACATTTTCCTGTTGTCTCCCAGCAACTTTCCCTAAGCACACACTTCAAATAAAGCAATGGCACATTGCTCATACACTTTTTGCTTTCTGTGACAAACTTTGTATCATGTTTAATGGCAAAATATACATGTGAACATGTATAAAAGATTGTCAGTTGCTTTATTTGTTTAAAGATTAGGTAGTTTGTACTTGTCAGGGCTTTCTGCTGTTAGCCTTAATCACACCCTTCCCACCTTGCCAGCTTTAACGTAGTGGTATGCCCAGGCTAGGTAATAGGAGCCATGGGAGTAACTTTATAAAGCCAGGAAATCAAAGGCAGATGTTAAATACAAATTGTACCAATCAAACAGGGCTTACAAAAGAGTAGAATTCACTTTTGTAATTCCATTTGAACAAACGTGTCAAACACAGGAACTGGTAGAAATACCGTCTTCATCAGGTCCCACTCTCATCAGCTGCCCTGCATTTAATCCTTTCCCTGCTCATCAGTGGCATTCCTCCATTGTAAAATCACCTCTAAAGACACAATCAAGTTTAATGATCCTGTGCAAAGGGACAGCAAGCCCTGAACTGCCCACCAACAGCTTTAGCGTGGCAATTTCCTTGATGACACCTTCCTGACAGATGACCTTAGTAGCGCCTTCTGATTTGCTTATGTCCTTTTCCTCAGGCCACTCAAATCATCCAGTCAAAACTGCAAAATATTCTGTGCTTCACAGATGAAAATACTAGAGAGAGTGTACACTCCTATCTTGCTGTCCTGGTCAGGCTTCACGAGCCTCACAACCCACTGTCTTGCAGGGTGCAATCTGCTTCAGCAACTCTCCATTCCACTTTTCCTGTCATCCGGGACAAGACAGCAGGCTCTGCCCACTCAACGTGCAATCCAGCCTCCAGCTTGGCATTTACTGATCTGCTAGTTTGTCTTCTTTTGTTCTAATAATGTTGGTTTTGCAGCAGGTTATTTATAATGAGAATATCATTTTCCCATAAAACTTAATTTATTAGGTTATTCCAGCAAAGGGTCGTAGCTGAACTGACTTAGCTGACTTTTTACACAGTGATTGAGTTAGTGTGGTCTTTAAAAGTCTGGTTTAAAGGCTACTGAAGTTGACAGGAAGGTAGGCATTGAGTGTAAACAAAGCCAAGCAGTGAACTGTGCAAACATCTAAATATTATTAAAGTGTTCTATGTTGGGGTGACTCCACCTGTTATATTTACAGCATTTCTGAGCACTGTAATTGGGACTGAGAGCTGGATAAAACAGCAACAGCATTTTGACTTGTAATGCATTGAAAATATAGTGGGTTTTCTTAACCTGAAGAATTGGCCTAATATTGAACTAAAGTGTTGTGTTTAGAAACATGAAGACAGTAGAAATACAAATCATGACTGTTAGCTACATCTACCAAGTATAATGCCATTTGTAAACCACGTAGTAAAAGAAAGCCAAAGCTATTCTTCATGTCTAGGGCTATAAAAATAAGATTATTGTTTCATGGCATTACATTGCACCCAAAATTTGAGTCAGTGTTGCTTTAGTGGTAATAAAAAGAAATTGTAAATCCATTTGGTTTTAGTAATATGAGTGTTTCCTATAAAGCACTTTTGTTCTATTAAGGAAAAACAAACAAAAGGAAAATGCTTTCCAGAATGACCATAACAGGAATCTGATGTTGAACTCTCTTACAGTAGCACTGCCAAAAAAGTAATTTCAGTAATCCCAGTTCTGGTTCTACCTTGATTCTCTGCAAGTGTAGCTCCATTTATTTCAGTGGAACCATCTTGTTTTGTCCCCATTGTACAAATCCAAACTCAAGTGAGGCAGAGAATTTTAGAGCTTTATTCAAAGCTCATTGAAGTCAATGAGACACGGCCCCTTGACCTAAAGCAACCCAAATAATTTCAGAATATGTTCTAATAAGTGATACTAGTTACACCAGTTGTATACCTGCTTAACTTCATTGATTTCAAATGCATTACTGAGTATTAGGCTAATTATATTTAGTGAGAGGAAAAGCTTTCAAAATCACCATGGGAAGAGTAAGTTCAAATGTAACAGAAAACTGTAGTTAAAGAACAGTTTTATCAATTTTCTTCAATTTAGCATCAGTCCTTATGTGACCTAGTCCTATCACTTAATGCACTTTAAAAATCCACTGTGGTTTCCAAGTGATGAAGGCAAACAGAACAGCTTTGCTTTAGGTCTGGTGAAGCGAAATATGGAGCTTTACAAACTCTAAAAATGTGTTGAGCACATTGCATTTTTCTTCTTTTATTTGTACTGTTTTCAACCTTAGTAGTGCTTATGAATTAAACCAATGATACCTCTTAAACTCTTACCCTGTTAAAAGGAGTAATGTCTCTATGAAAAACACTGCTTCTTAGAAGGAAGATGATTAGCTTAAGCCAGATATCAGCAACCTGATTTTGTTTTAGCATTTTATAGTAGTGGAAAGACATCCCAAATATTAGACATAATTAACAGTCACGCCAGGACAAATGATATGCACTATGACAGCAATACAGAGCCTGATCCTGCTCTTATGCCACAGACCCCTTAGTCCATGTCATATGAGCTAAGGAGTCTAAGGTATTGCAAAGCACTGATCAACATTTTCAAGGGGAAGATAATATACCTGCAAGGTCAAATCTACTCACTCACCCATTCTCATTTTAGACCTGTGTAAAACTTGCATATATTGATGCATCTGCACAGCTGCTCATCATGCTGCTTTGGCTGTTTCAGTCACTTATGTAAAAATATGCCTGGATTTTACTGCTAGGATTGATGAAAATTTGATTGAAAAATAGCTTTGGAGAAAATTTCCTAGAACAGTAGACACAATCTCTTCACCTCAAAACCTTTCCTACCAACCTCCTGCCTCATCCTCCTGTGTTCTTACCAGATATATCTGTGCCTAAAAGAATGTATGCTTCTTGAAGGGAAAACTTTTACATATATACATAACTGTGTATATATACTATATACATAACTGTATATAGTGAAAATACACTGTTTTGACCAATTCCAAATATGTCAGGCTACATTTAGAGTGAGCTGTTTTCAGAATCACATAGCATTGGCCCAACTTCAGAAGAAGCCATATGAGACATATTTGCAGCTTCTGCAAACAGCACATATACATAAAATCTCAAATCCATGGTCAACCACATATCTTACCTCCCTCAGCCTTTTGTAGCTTGCCTAGTAGAAGGTCTCTAGATAATGAGGTAGATTTTCCTCCATCATAAAAAGTCTGAATGTTCTTCCTTGCAATTTGATAAAGGTAAACATGAGGTTAGCCTGGCCAACAGAGAAGAATGGGACCTTTGTAACCCAATCCTCACCTGCAGATATATACCTTCTCTTGACTTTGGAATTTTTTCTTGCACAGGCATCTTGGGATTTTCCTTTAAACAATGAATTGTACTCTTTTGAATGTCAATTAATGGTACTAGTATTTAAATAATATATGTTCGAATTTTTAAAATTTCAAATGTGTCACGCTGATGATTCTAGATTTACCTGACAGATAGTTTAAAGAAATTACTTTGCATGCAGTGATTCATTTAAATTATAAGTACCCATTACTCTGTATTTCATTTTTTACAAGTTCTTCATCCACTCAAAGAAATACCAGACAGCTCAGGTTGGAAAAATGATTCATCTGGCATATGCAAAGATGGACTCAGTGCAGTTGGGGATTCATAATCAGAGCAGAAACATATTAAGGGTAGGTGTCATATTCCTTGATGTTTGCAAAAACTGTCAGAAACCTGCATGCATTATGGACTCTTTCTTTTTTGTTACATTACAATCTTTCAGTTCCCAAAGCAATTTATGTGCATATGCAGGACCAGTTCCTGAGCTCTTAACTCAGGTAAGCCCTGTGGATTTCTGCAGCATCTTACCTAAATAAGAACTTCCAGATTCAATCCCTGAAAATAAAAGGAACAATTCTATAGACTAAATATCTTTTACAGTGAATAATTTTTTAGGGAATTCAGTATTAAAATATATTGTTTTAAAACTAGATGCACCACTGGAATATCAAAATAGGATTTGGCTAAGCAATATTTGTATTAGCTTAGCATTGCTATTCCTCTACACTAAAGAGATAAGTGGTAAAGCTTTTATTTCTTTTCTTTTACCTTCTTTATGCTTCCTCTTAGAATAGCTTCACTCAGAGGGCATTAAGACGAAAGATATTTGTTTTAATCTTTGGTAATATGGTCCTTTATGTTGTAGGTTTAAGGGAGTCCAAAACATTAAAGAAAGATTTTGAAAAGTATTTAGCCTCCAAATGATGTTGCTGGACCCCTGGTGGGGTTTTCAAAAGTGCTGAGATGCCTGATGCTCAATGATTTCTACAAAAGGCCCATCTTCACTGATTTCTTACTCTCCTTCTGGAAGCCAAGTTCATCCTCTGCAACTTCCAGTTGATGGTGGGGCAGGTCCTGACCTTCCGCCACTGAAAGGGATGAAGGAGCAGAGTAAAACAGAATTATTTTGGATTCATTGCAAGAAATGCCTGCTGTGATTTTAGTTGCACTTAACAACCTGCAGTATTCGTCTTGTGTCAAGGTTCAGGGAAAATAGCAGGCTTATTGTCTGAGATGGACCAATAATAAAGTTATTGGTAGAAAAAATAAAAATCAAGAAACCCCAGAGTAGAATTTTCATTAAATTTTCTGTCTTCACAATAAAGGATCATGGCCAAACTTCATAAATGCCTTCTCTGGCTAGGGTACAGCAATATGAAAATGACAAGAGAATTAAATAACCTCATCAAATAATTTTACTTGTAAATGGTTAATGTAATGGTATTGCACAGGACATAAACACCTCAGCACAGAAGCTTTACAATTCTGCTGCTGATTAAGTTTAGTCCTAGATTGCTAAGGCTTAGTTATCCTCGTTAATATAGTTTCTGGTTTTCCTGTCAATGACTTCAGTGTGACTGTCAGGCCGAAGACTCATCCGTGTAAATCAGTCGCTCACTGTTCAAGTTAATGAACTATGCCAATTCTCATTAGCTGTGGATGATTCTTCATAAGTAGAAGCTTACCTAGATTTTTAATTGCTTTAAGAACCGCTAGGAGAGGATTAACCACAAAACTCATACAATACCCTGCTACCTTTCAGCAGAGCACTTGCCATTCCTCCGTCTTTAGTTTGTCGTTCAGCCATGTGCAATCTGGCCTTAAATTGGCAGTACAACCCTCATTTTCCCAAAGTGGAGGACTTTTGATTCAACTGCTTCTCTATATGTAGAACAATGCTTAGGCTATCGTTTAAGTTGGGTCTGTGTTCAGCTGTTGCACAAAGAACTGCTTGTCACCATCTTCGTGGTGACTGCCAGGAGTTCAGTGTTACTCTACAGTCAGGAAACAGGAGGCAGTGGAGGCAGTGTGAACTCAGGAGAGTTGTCCTGGGTGTGCCTGTGCACTGCTTTTGGTAGGAAGTACCTTCAGAACCAGACCCACATGTAATGGAAAACCACAACAAAGAGAAATAAGAATTCTGAAATGCTGAAGGAGAGCCTGATACCTTTTCCACTAAGGGTATATTTAATCTGCAGGTAGTAGTGCAGTATTAGGATACTCAGCTATAAAAGCCGATGTGTCAGTTTTTAGAAGCAGCCTTTAATTGTGGTGCAAATTTTTTAAAGGATAAATTAATCCTGTGAAGAAGTTAACTTGTGTACCTCTCCATTACATGGCAGCCATGGTTTGAGTTCAGGATGTCTGTTTCAGTGATCTACATGTGTGTAGATGATAGAACAAGCATACTGTTAACCTGTCTGTCTGTCTGTCTGCACTCAGTCCCATGCTCTGACTTGGCTGGCCCTGTGAGGAGCCAGGGAATTGGACTGGATGATCCTTGTGGGTCCCTTCCAACTCAGTATATTCTATGATTCTATGGTTTTCCCACCTCTTTCTCCCCCTCTCTCTTTCCTTAAGGAATAAGTTCATATTTGGTATCATAGATGAACTATTGTGTAATTCTTTTTTTTACCTTTAGTGATGCACTAGGCAGTCATTGCTCTTACATACGAGAATGGTGCAGAACGGGCAGGGCTGAAAGTTCAGATGGTATGAATTTGGTAGGTGTGAGTCCCTATCCTGTCTTGATTTAACATATGTCCAAAACATATATATATATAATGCATCAGTCTTCATCTTATACCTTCAGCTACTGAGTAACTTGTCAGTTTTTATTCTTGGTCAATATATCAGGAGTAATGATATTCTGTACATAAGATTAAAACAGGATAAATGATATTTAAGGATAATTAAAAAAAATAATCTTCTGTGGGCACAGCTTCTCTTTCAATCTGCTCTGTTACTTTTAGCAATAAAATTTTATTGTTGTCGAGGACTCCTCTTCTGTAACAAATAGCTTTATTCATCTTCCCTCCTATTGGCAGCACCAAGAACATATTCAATGGGTAATGCAGAAAGTTAATTTCAGAGAGGTTGTTAAAAAATAGAACAGGTGAAGGTATATGTTACAAAGTTGGTGACTCTTTGGGTCCTTTTGGTTAAACCACCACACCACTACAATTCAGGAGTCATCTAGAACAGGGAATGCTGTGCTGGTCTGTTGTAGCTAGCTCCAAACCAGGTTTTCCTGTCACTTATTTGGCAAAGGATACACTTTTGGGTAGCTGTGTTCAATGACAGGACAGAGAGGCTGGAGCATCACAGAATCCTGGGCAGATGGGAGTCTTCTGGGGTCTGCCCATAGGTTTAGTAGAAGGAAGACTGCACAGAAATGTCACATGCCCACTCTGCTTCTAGGGCTGCTAAGAAATTTTTGCAGCAGACTGAGGATACTCATACTTTGATTCAGATAAATTTAATTTCATAGCATAAGCAGAAAGACTTGAAAATCCATATAGTGTGTGTCTGTGAGCGTCCAAGGAAGTGTTAGAGAATAATGACTCATTTGTGATGCCTCCAGACTGATTCATTTCAGTTTCAGCAGAAGGTTTTGCTCACTTCTGTTACTGAATACCTACTCTCCATATTACACTTCCTGTGGGAGATCTGTTAACTTGATTGCTAATAAGATATTGTTCTTTTTTCATTGTCAGTTTTTCAGGGAAAGGATGGATACTTGAAAATTACTTTAAAAAAAAATCTTTCTAAGAAAGTACAAATTAATGTGGAATCTATCAAATGAGAGGGAAGTTAAAAAGAAGTGAAGGGAGTGAAGTTAAATGTGCTCACAGCAGGTTTTATTTTTCTTGCAAAGAAAGGTGACAGCTAGGAAGGGAATAGCTCTGGGACATGATCCTTACAGGCTGTGTATGCAACACCTGCGTGTACCTGAGCACACAGACATCATCTTGAACAGCCTGAATAAAGGCCAAGCTGATCTGCAGCCTCTATGATAGACTGACTTCAGTGTGAGCTATTTATAAACCATTCTTTCATTCTCAACAATGCTTTGGCTGGAGCCAGAAAGGACAGAACTACTGGCAGACTGGCCCCTTGCCTAGTGTGCTGTGACTGACATGTAATCTGTCACTCCCCATCATCTGTGGGGTGGTGATAGGAAAATAATGCTCCTCAGCTTGCCTTAGATCACACATTACTCTCCTGAATACAGCTCCCTAAAGCTGTAAAATGGCCTTTAGAAAGCATCTTTGTTCATTTTTGATATAGGAGAATGAGAATAAATGATAAATAGACTGGAGGGAAGGGAAGCAAAACACACATTAGAGACCTGAAGACAGAAATTGGATATGGAGATTTCGGTGTGATCCAATGACCTTTCTGTGAAGAACACCCGTGGTGTGTGTATCAGGCATATAGGGTGCAAGAGCTGGGTTATGCCCTGACCAGGGAACTGGCTGTGAATGACATCTGAGCTGTGGTTTAACCAGCCATATTCAATATATCCCTGAAAATAGTCTCCTTCCATTTATCCACTCTTTAGAATATAACATTCCTAGCATGACTTTCCTCTATAGCAAATATGTGGCATTACAGGGTCCCATTTTCATCTGGTGACTTGGAGTTACAGCAATAGGAGTACTGTAACAGTAACAGTAATAGCATAATATAATGAACACAATAACCATGTAACTTCTTAGTTACATGGATCTTTTACTAAAACAGAATTTTTCAGATGAGTTAGTTGAGATCATAGTTGCTCTTTTTAAAAAAATGCCACTAAATTGTCTTCTTTCGGGTCATTATCTTTTGGCAACTTGTTTACATGCCTTTTATGCTATAAAAACTCTCTTAAGATTTACAGGCATACAAAATTAACTTTCTTCTGTCTCACTTCTCCAGCACCCTCCAGTTCCTGGGCACCAATACTCTTTATTTTGTGGTTTTGTATACAGTGAAGTTGCTGATGCTCTTTAGAATATTATAATGCTCTCCCTGAGGTCTAACCTTGCTGCCTGAAATGACATTTATGTAAATTGTCACCAGAAGTTTAGGGCACATCTCTTTTCTTTCTTAATAACATGTCATACTGATGTGGCTCTATTTGTATTTCATAAAGAGATGATTGATTAAAGAGGCCAAAATTAATTTAGATTGATATTCACTGGACTTCTTGTAGTGACATTGAAGTATGACTCCCCCATATTTTGCATTTTAATTTGCTTCTCAATAAACTTTATGACTTCACAATCTCACTGAGCCCTCTTAAGGCTTGCTAGACAAATTCCTGAATATAGTCCCTCAATCTTCTTACCATCTCTCCCTTTTATTCAGTCAGTATGTTACAGGGGAAATAGAGCTCCAGAAAATACCTAAGATCTGTATTTGCACCAGTCTGTTCAAGCAGAAATTTGCAAGTGCACAGTAGGTGACAAACAGTGTGGTCCCATTCTTCCCTGTACAGACAAGGCAATGTTGCCATTGGCTATGGTGGAAGGAAAGTCGAGACCATACCCATTTTATTCATGCAGATGAATGCAATGTCTACTGAAAACCTATCTCAATTATTCATGTTTTAGTGTACTTATCCTCTGAGCTCCTTTCACATGCTTTCCTGTTCTCCCTGTGCAGATAGGAAATACATTTTAGCTCAGATTTATCCTGGCACAAACATCAAAGCACTGACCCATGATGCCCAAGGTAACAGGTTGTTTCTTTTGTATCACAGTAAAAGACTCTGATTTATTCTCAGTTTACCTAGTAGGAGAGCAGAAAATATGGAGGCTGGAACTACTTGGGTGCCTTCCAAAAATGTGACTGATTTTACTTAGGTCAGTATCCAGAAGCAGTGCTTCAGATACCGTTATTTTATGGTCAATGTCCCCATAACCCTGAGCAGAGCTGAAGCATCTCAGGTGGTGTAACAATTTCCAGACTGACTTATCACAAAAACAGAGCTCCACAGAACAACTGAGAGCAGACGAAATTCCACTTTAAAACTCGTTTGAATGATCACGATAGTTACATTATATACAATAATATATACTACAGTAAATTACAATAATATATAATTCCCTTAGAATAGAAATCCTGGCCCTTTCTGTAAGGTATTTATCACCTTTCCAGGCACTGCTGATCACAGACAGAGGAGCCAGGTTTTGGCCTTTTTTCTGCATTCAAGAAAATTCTAGAAGATTGCTAAAAGGCTTATTTTACCTGCTGCCTTACTTAAAAGGACCAGTTTGTCCTCCATGCCATCAGCCCTATCAGATGCTTGTTTTGCCATACTCCTCCATGAACTCTGAGGTTCCCTCTTCCCTGCCACAACCGTGTGTGAGGGGCTGCTGCGAAGCGGGATATATTGTGCCTTGGGACAGCCCTGAATACACAGATGGCTGCTGTCACTCATAGTGACAAAACTGATCTCTGAGAATGGGGAAATAACTAGCTCCAATAACTAGTTTGAGGACAGCGTGTCAGTAGCTAGCATGCAGAAGTATGGAGCATTTGCTCCTGTGATTTGCAGGATAAATCAAATACCTTGTTTTATGGCTCATTGTAAAAGGCTTCTTTTGTGTACAGCTCTTCACACATAGCTCTTAGCACTATTTATGGATTATCTGAGGCCCTATTACCACCTCTGGGTAAGGTAATGAGTGAATGCTGGAAATTCTCACACTACTGTGCTCATGTGTAACAGAACAAAAGGGTCAGTTAAGTTACTGTAGAGGGTTCTTTATGAAAAAGAAATGCTGGTTATAGACTATGGATGAAAAAGGACCCACCAAAATGAAGTTACACATTTGTTCAGGCTCCTTTCGTTTAAAGAAAGAGACAAAACCCTTCTCTTTCCAGAGGCTTCAAGGGAAGCACCTGTCTATTGTCACTGGAACCCACAGGTTAGCGTGGAGTTATCTCATAAGGAAGCTCGATGTTTTTCAAGTTTAAAATAAATAAATAAATAAATAATGTGATGTACTTTCAGAAATAGAATTGGGGTGAGAGTGGTTTTGCTTACACATCTGTGTAGCAAGTACTAGCCTCCTATTAAGGCTTTTCCATGTTCTTCATTTTTCTCTCTGCATATGGTTGGCCCTTCAAATCCAGAAGGGAGTTATCTGTATCCTGTCAGGGACCACAGGTTTGCTCCCTGTGGGTTTTGTTCCCACGGATGTAAGGGGACCCAGTTGCTCCTGATACACAGCTTTCAGCAAAGGCCACCTACATTCTCCGTTTGGATGATGCGTCATCATTCACTTTGACAATTTCATCATGATCACAAGAACTGAGAGCAAATTTAACTCCCCTGGTGTCTGAATTTGAACTGTGTCACACCTGCAGCCACAGATTTAATCTAGGTTTTTGCTGTGGTAGGTCTGAGTGACAGAGATTCACAATGCTTTCTCACAAGGACAGTGCTGACTGGTTGTGCTGCTGAAGCATCTTGAGCAAGAGTCTATCATACACTGTTATTTCTTAAGGGGAATGTTATAATTGCAGATTTGATATTTATGACTCTATAAAGAAAAAATTTAATTTTGTATTAACTTCTGAATATGATTGTCTGAAATACAATAGCAGCAATGACAAATACCAAGATAAATCAAAGCAACTGATTTTTAATTTCTAATTAAATATGACACTGAAAACTCAAGAAAAGAGACATATGGAGAAAAACACACTTCTTTGCAAGAGGAACCAAAAACATATGGGGAAAGAGTGCAAAGATATCAAGCTAAAATCTGAACTTCTTGGCATCTGAAATGTCAGTAAAGGGAATCCTAAACTGATCATCTTCCTATAAAAAATCATTTATCACTCTCTTGCACAAGCCACTGAGTAAGATGTGAGACATCTCAAGCTGTTCAGAACAACTGGGAATTGATTGTACGTAACCTACGATGCAATTGTTTTACCAGTTGAGACCACGAGACAGATGGCATGAATATATTTAAAGTTGGGGACAAAGCTGATGTGACATCGAGCTGGATTACTGAAATGAACAATGTGAGTCACAGATTTGTTATCAGATGAAAAGGACTTAGTTCAGAAAAAATGGGTGCCAGTGTAGCCAGTGGTCTCCAGATGCTGGGGACTGGGAGAACGGACTGCTGCTCCCAGCATCAGCCCCACCATCTGCAGTCCCAATAATCAAAACTTTTAACTACTCCCACTCTGCAAATAAGCCTTGAAATAGGTACAGCTTTCATCATGCTACAAAGGGTGTTTAAAATGTTCACAGAGGAACGATAAGGAACAGCCTAGCTACAGGCTGCTGATACAACTGTATATTCCAGGCTATTTCACAAGTCAAATATTGGGAATTGTGTTATTAAAGTGCCAGCAAAAGAGGGAGAGAAATCTGAAAGGTTTTTAGAGGCTTTAAATGATTTTATGTAATATTGCAGTTTTAACTTGCCTGTTTGTAAAGAGCTTATACAACCTCAGAGCCTGATTCTTGTTACGCTTTGGCGTAAAACCATTTGCAGTATTGAGATTCACTTTTGCTGCGTTTATCGTATCATCAACTACTTGTTTATGTGAGATGGAAGATGAAGTGGTTAGCTCTATTACTTGTTTGCTGGGCAGTAAACAACTCTATCTGTAACCTGATGTCTTAGTTTCTTCCTTTTAATGTTTCTTTCTCTCTAAAGGCCTTTATTTTTTTGCTTTAATGACAGTTTAAGTTGCAGCTTTAAAAATGAGTTAACTCCACATTTAGATTAGTTCTCATAAACCTGATTTTTAAAGGGACTTGATTATCTTCCTCGTTTGTAAACATAATTTTGTTGAAATAACTGAAGACACAAATTCTGCCAACTCAAAGCCTAGAGCCACAAGAAAAAGAGGGCTGGAGCTGAATCTATGGACTCTACCAGGACACTGAGGACAAGGTATGGTCTTGTTTAGGTCAGTGTGAAGCCATTCAACCCTCAGAAGACAGGAGTACCAAAGGTCCTATGTTAGCCCTTAATGTGTATTTTCTCTGAGGAAACCTAATGACTGGTATGGTGCATTGGCCAGGAATGAAGTTTTAACTAACTGGCAAGAAAGGCAACTCGTTAACTACTTCAAAATTGAGGCAACTAAAAAGCATCAATCAGAGAAGGATGCAAGGTGCCTCCATGAGTGGCTTTATTATATAGCTGTAGGAAATGGGCCAAAAGAGATTTGTTCAGAGCATATTCAGTTAGCACCATTGTGTGAGCTGTGCCGTGCCTGTGGCATACCACCAGTCTTTTCCACTCTCCGTGGAGCGTGTTTGCCGTGAGTTGTCTCTTGAGGTAACTGAAACTGATGTTCTGTCTTGCAGGACATTGGTCCATTTGCCTTAAATTCTGTGAATATCAAGAGAGCAGAGAAGTCAGTCAGTGTAATATCTCTCCTTCACTGATGCAGGATTTTTAATAAATCTTAAACACATTTTTTTCATAGCTATAGAGCTCTGGAACATAGTTCTACATAGAATTGTAGAACTACAGTACACTCTGAAGTACACTCTGACCCAACCTTTATAATAACAGAATCAAAACTGGTTGACTGCTGTATTTCCTCTATTCTGCCCCTTTGCAATAGGCAGGTTTCTGCTATAGGGAAGAAACAATCTTAAACTGGGATATCTAATCAAATGCTATTCTAACCTCATCTCACTTAATCTCATCCGGGTCATCAGTGAAATGTCTCAGCCCTGTGACAATGACTTCAGTCCTGCATTTACTCACATTGACATGATATGGGAAAGTTTTAGAAAATAATTGCAGTTTTTCTTCTTTCCCACCTTAAGCACTGTTTCAGGTTGCAAAAAAACAAACCATCTTCCACCACTTCCTGATGTTATGAAGTTGCATTTGGAAACATATGACATTCATGGCATAAAAAATGGCACAATTACCGTGGATAATTGCTTACAAGTATCAACAGTGAACACTCTTAAACAAGCACACCAGCAGAGCTCAGGGCACTTTTAGAAGAGAAAATGAAGAAGAGAAAGTTAAATAGAAGTTGTCCGTTCCTTTTTATTATGTGCTAGGAGAGAGTTTCTATTTATTGCTCAGGCAGTTAAGCAGACTGGCTTCACTTCACTTGTAAGATGACAAGTTCATAGCCCGAGGTAGAAACTCTGCATCATACCATTCTGTTATATCCTACCAGAATAGTCTTAATGACCTGGCATCCTAGATGAAACACATCCAACTCTCTTTTTACTCCTTTTAGTTCTCAGCAATCCCAGGGTCAACGTTATATAATCTGATGGGTGAATAAGCATCTGTGAAGGAGTTTGATATGTGTCATCCTCAATGTGGCTGGAATCAATCTCTGCCAAATCTTCCTGGGACACTACAGGAGAATAATTCAGTAAATCTAAGTCACACTCATGGTTAACAACTTTCAAAGTTGAAAGAAATCCTACTTTTTGTTTTTCTAAAACCTTGGGATGGCAGGGGAGGGAGAAGTGATTGCCCTGGATGTGATAATGGCAATAATTTGATGGTGTCAGGTGTTAGTTCTAAGCTGATAGATCTCTAGAAACATTGAGGTTAAGGCTTTGAAGATGATTTCATAAGAAAAAAAAAGGTACTTCAAGGATCTGGGCCTTTTTTTTCTTCATAAGATGAAATCCTGATGAAGTCCCAGATGAAGGCACATCATCATGTTAATGTAATTACAGAGAAATAAGAACTTGCAAGGGATTGTGTCAGATGTATTAGAAATCACGCTGATAGAGTGAGAACAAGAGAGGTTAACATTTCCTTGTGCTAGTCGACATTAAAACTCGACAGAATCAGAAGAAAGTGACACTATTTAGTACGCCAAGCAGTGTTATATCTCCACAGAACCATCACTGCAAGATAAATCATGAAAGCTAGTAGAAATGGATAAAATAATCTCTCCAGGACTTCTTTTTTAATCCAGGAAAATTCTGTGCTTTTAAATTCTGTTTCATACATAGGAATATAATTCATAGTGTTTCTGCTGTTTTTCTAAACTGTGTTTTGCAATTGGCCTCAGTTTTTGCTCTGGTTGTAGAAATGAATTGACATTTACTATCTTTCAAGGGTTTTCTCCCCTGATTGCAGCTGACTTACTGAAAGTTCCTAGGTATATCACACCAGAAGGGAAGCTGGTTAAGGGCTGCTGTTACCAATAGCCTAAAACAGAGACATCTCAGTGTGCAGTGTAAAAACCCACAAATCTTTTTGTCACTAACAGGTGGAGAGAGCATTTAGACACGTATTTAACTTCTGCAGATTTATGTGTCTTAAACACACGCTTACTTAGGTGCCTGATATTTTGCCTGTGGTTATCACAGCATCCAAGATGGACTGCTAATGAAATACAACCTTGTGCAGGAATTAAAAACCTAAAAAGAATCAAAAATTAAAACCCTAATAAACTAAAAAGCAAAGAAAGGCCCTACTTGTTGAGAAACAAATGTAGATTATAAAATGAATAGACAGAAATAGAGACTTTGATAAATGCCTAGATTCAGCAGGAACATATCTAATGTAAAATTCCTTCCCGTTTAATAGGAGATGAGGACAGAATTGGGAATTTGCTTTGCCAAAACAAAACAACCTCTTGCAGACTAAATGACACTGGAAAGTTTGTTGAGAGGTTCTGACAGTGTAGTCTATCAGTTTGTAATGGGAGAATACCGGGAGGTCCTGGAGACCTGTGTGTAAAAGCTACGGCAGGCTGGGTTTGAACTGGGGAGTGAAACTCTGAAGAGCTGCCAGATGAAATAAATCAAAAGCAAAGGACAACCATTTTTGTTGAAGCCTTTCATTAAAATATTGGCAGCTGCTGATGCATAACAAAAACTCTGTTTGTGCAGGAGATATTAGAGTCGAAAACCGAGGAGGCAAATGTTCTCTTCAGTTGCAGTGCAGGAGTAAATGGCTCCCTGCCAACACAAAACACCTAAGAAGAGAATTTCAACAATGTTCTGATAATTTTTTTCTAAGATTATCTTTCTCCATTTTGTTGAGGATTAGGAGTTCTCTTACATTAGCTTCTAGATTATTTTATGAAGATTCTTGCCTTTTAAATTTTGCAGTTTTAGCTTTCATTCTAAAACTGTTGTCTAGCTCCATATATACTGTGTAGGGAGCTTCTCTGTTACAATAACTGCCTGTATGAAATTGCTCATAGCTGCAGAGCTAAAACTGAGTAGGCTTGGCACCTACAGCAGAAATTCAATCTCTTTGTTCTGTTTGAAGTACAGAGAAGTTTTAAGTTTATTTAATGACCTTTACTGTCCTTAGTATTTGCACATGTCTTCTAAGTGTAATCTTAATGCTGGTATTCTTAGGTTTGCAATGTATAGCTTGGGGAATTAACAATATGCCTCCAGTATTTTATATCCTTAAATGCCTGGTACACATGAATCTGAATTTTATCTCCATGTGATTATTCATCAGGAAGTAACACAAGATTGTAGAATAAAATAAAAGTTAACCTGTTTTTTTTCAAGATAAAAAATGTTTCTTTTAATGAATTTATAGAAAAATATAACATACAAAGCATTTATTTTAGACATTACTAATCCTTACATTATGTCTTTGTGAGATAATTTCCTTCATAATTTATTTTTCTCCATGCAATTACCAGAAGGAAACAGAATGTGAAAGCTTGCTCATACAGATTCTCTCCTCACTTTGCTTAGCTCTCAAAATTACTATGATAACTTACATTTCAAACAGACAAAGACCTCCTCAATGTCAGCAGTATAAATTTCCATTTACTCTTTGCTTTTCTACAGCTTCTCAGCAGACTGTGAAAAACTCTGTTTGAGAGGGATGGCAGAGCGGATTCTGCGGAGGGAGGAGGACGGCCATCAGCCCCTAAGGTTATGGCAGGGAAATGGGAAAAGGGCTGAGAATGTTGGCAGTGGAGTTTAGGGGATTCATGGCAGAGCACGTTTGGAGGACCAAGGTCTTCAGAGTGGCTCTCCATGGAGGAGAATAGTTGAAAGACCTTGCTCCCCACCTGCTTTAAAGTTTTTGCATTTCTCTATTCATCTCCTTACTGGGTTTTAAAGGAAACAGCCCTACATCAGAGCACCCTGTATTTGAAGTGCTTCCTAGGCTTTTGGAAAGGAAAAGTGCTAAGATTGCTTGAGTGGGACTTCTTGTGACTGTTGTTGCTGCCAGGATGGAGCTACGCGAGGTGACTGCCAGCGCTGGCAGGGAATGTGGCCTGTACCCGAAACCGTTCGTCTTACACACGCTCGGTGGCACCGCAGCATCTGCCAGAGCAGCTCAGGCTGATCCGCTCCCAAGAGTGGAACAGGCAACAGCAAAGGAGAACGTCTGCCACTTCTTTTAGTCTGTCTTGCCTGTACCTTGAGCAGGACTCACATTCTCAATCGAGATTGACAGGAGCTGCCAAGGGGCTCCAGCACTGAACGTTGTCTCTTGTTTGGTCAGACATTTTTTATTTCAGTCTCATCCAAATGTGCTTGAAGACAAATTTAGCTTGTTCTATTTAATTTCAGGTCATTCCTTGTTTTCATTTTAGTTTTCAGTTAAAACAAAAGAAAGAAATTGAAAGTGGGATCCTATAGAGTTTAGGGAAAATGATCAGTGTCATTATTCACCGGATATTGCTAAAACATCAGCGAAGCTACTGAAATGAGGACATCTTAATATCATGTGCAGCACCTACTTTGACATACCACGTCAGAAAACATTTCACAAATGATTCACCATTCCTTTTCCCTTCTCCAGAAATCAAATAGTCTGTTCCATAGATTGCTGATCCTAAATGAATATTCCAATTCCTGATAGGAAACATTTCATGCAAGTAGTTTCCATTCAACACTTTTGACAAGGTTTCTCATGAGACACTCTCGTGGAAACTAGGCTGTCAAAGCATAAGAGAACAGGTCCTCTCATGTATTAAAAAACTGGTCAAAAGATAAGAAATAAAGAGTGAGAATACATGGACAGCTTTTCCACTGAAGGGAGGTACGCCAAGCTTTGAGCTAGGATTTGTACTAATCAGTGTATTATCAGAGATCCTGGAGAGGAGATACATGTGTAGTGGCAGTAAGAAAATTATCAGGATAGTCAAACTGAAAACTGAAAAGCTTAGACCTTAAACTCACAAATAATAAAATAGGAGATAAAATTTAGTACTGAGTTGGCCAAAGTAATGCTCAGGGGAGAATATTAAAAGAGGAGAGTGGCAACAAGAATGCTCAAAATAGGAGGAAAGATCACACAGATTAGAAGTCTTTGGCTTAGAAAATAAATGAAAGCGGATGTATGTGATGGAAGTTGATAAAAGCATAAGGGAAAAGAATCAGGAATCATTACATTACTGCTTTGCACGATTGGTGTACAGAACACAGCCAACTATCTTACTGGTGAGTATCTTTAATGGAAAGAAGAGGATTTTTTTTTTCACTAACTGCATAATTAATTTCTTGAGCAGGATCCTGTTGCTACAGGATTTTTAGGAGATAAAATTAAACAGAGATTCAAACTGTGATTAAACTCATTAAGGGCAAGCTTATTGTGGCTAGTAAAATCATGTCTATGTTCAAATCATTTGTCACAGAGACTGAATTGTTGAGCAGAGAAGGGAAAACTCCCTATGCATTCCCATTTCATGTACTCTCTTCTTGGTCATTCTTAGGCATTTGAGTACAAAACTAGATGGTCTTTTCATCTAATCTAGTGCAGTAGTTTTTAGTGTCTGTGGAAGTACACAGTACAGAATAAATTCATTGGTTTTTCTCTGCTAGGGTTTTTTTCAATGTATTGTGTATCAGGCAGGTCTATCAGTGCATGCTGATTAACTCCTGGTGAGCTCAGCAAGCAAACTAGCCTTTCACAGACATGCACACCACCTGAAGAGTCAAGCCTTCACAGACAGGAATATCAGTTTGCTGGTAGTGCTCTTCATTCCACATTCTAACCTAATTATTATCCCATGGAATTGACAAAGAAAGATTGGATTTAAAAAGCAAAACAGATCTAGTGTCCTACAGTCAAGCACATGGGGAAAATAGAAAGTCTAGAATGGGTTATTTTCTGGTGCTTATTCATCTCTGTTATAGAAAAAAGGTTCAGTATCTGAACCTTTGGATGGGTATCTGAATACCTGAGCATCTGAATGGCTGCCATTTTACCCGTGATGCTCTTTTCTCTTCGGCAGGAATATGTGGTTGTCTGATGTTATTTTTCAGAAATTCTATTTAGGGAGAATATCTTTGCCTTTCCTCCTGTGAATTAAGGATTACAGAAAGGGATTTTTTCCATGGTTGGAAGATGATGCTGTGTTTCCCACTGTAATGATTTCATAGCAAGTCTATGTTTTGCAGTGCTCGCCAGCAGTTCCAGGTGAAGTAAACCCATCCAACATCCCTAGAGATCTTGAATTGTAAAGGCATTTGGGAGTGTGCCAAGGAGTGGCAGCAGTGAGAGCAAATGGTCTGAAATGGCTCTAGAATAGGAGAAACTGGAAAAGAAAAGGGCTCTGCTGACCCACATAGTGGCTGCATTTTTACCCTGAATTTAGAGGTTTTCTGGGGTGTTTGGGGTTTTTTTGTTTGGTTGTTTTTTTTTAGAGGGTTGTGTGTGTGTTATTGTTTGTTTATGATCTTTTCAGTCATTTCCATTTACAGATATTCCAAAGTGCAGTTAATTTTCTTCACTTGCCATACTCCTTTCTCACTACGTTCTGTAGTAACACTTCTGATGTCCATGGCAGAAGCAGGTTGTTTTGGGCAAAAGCAGGAAGGTGTCTGCTGGAGGGCCCTGTTAGCAAGGCAGTATCAGACAGAGGCTGGCTGAAATCTGTAGAGGATGGCCCCGTCAAGGGCTGCCCCCATGGTAACACCCCCGATGTGATTCAGGGCGAAGCGTGAAGGTTGGCAGCTCTGCAGCAGCTCCCCAGTCGTGTCACTTGAGGTACACACTGTGAAAACAGGTTTCAAGGAGAGCGGGAGGTGAGGACAGCCCCTCATCCCTTCCCAGCCTATTTTTGCAAGATAGTGTATTCTCCTCCTTTCTTTTGTTATGCAAAGTTTATCTTCAGTTTTCTTCAGTTTAATTAAATCCTTTACCTTGTGCAACTGTCAAAATCTGTCTCTGCATATCCAGCTTCAAGAGAGTAAAAATCACTGGCTAAAAAAACCCTTAGTAGCTTCCAATTGTAAACAGATCAGCTGATTTTGTTGTTTGATTCCTCCCAGGTCTTGTGTTTGTTGCTGCCTTAAATCAGGTTAGCCGCAGTGTGTTGAGGAGGTTCACACATTGATATCCTGATTTCTCTACTGATGATAATTGCACAAATATTAAGCATATCAGGGCTTCAAATAAAGCACCATCAGACAAACTAGTCCTGTTTTCATCAGTCAGTTTAGCCACCTACTGCTTTGCAATATCATCCTAATTCTCTGGAAAAAGGCTGCCACTGATTAAAATCAAGTGACCCTCACTGCTAGTGAAGGTCAAGTGGGGGCTTAACACAACAAAATGCATGTGAATGTCTGTTGAGGTAATGTTTGTGGGGTTTATTGCCTACTTGAGATCAGGAAACTGCACAAAGTGCTATGCCTTCTCTGAATAGCTTATGGATGAAAACAAAGGAAAAAAGAGATGAGACGAAATGGCATGTCCAAAATCAGTGGGCAGTGACTTGTCCAGGTTTCCTGACACTCTGCCCTGAACCACCTGCTTCTCCCGTATCGCAAATGATGTTATTACTAATGGTGGTATTATAAGGGTGATTGCCATCATCATTATTTTTAGACTAAGTGGCTGCATGCATGTCCATGTTTCGCTTGGAAAAAAGTAAATTATTTAAATAGTTATTTAATTGGGACTTCTGGTGACATGGAAACTCCAACAATTATCTACAGCATGTGTGAATGCATGCAGCCCTCAGCAAAGGAGAATGGGCCCATCCCCAAATTATTCCATCTGGCAGAGTCAGTACCTGCTGTAGTTCACACATGAATAGCATCAATTTGCATGTAAATAGAGGCCTACATGCTTCTGTGGAGCTAAAAGCTGTATTTCAACATTTCACAGTGGAATTAGGCAGTGGGCACATCGCTACATGATGGTTCAACCTTGTAGTGACGTGCCAGCTAAAATCATTTTAAATGCTCTTCTCCATATTTCCCGGTAGGATTATTTATTGAAGTAGTGTGTAAGAGCTCAGAAGAATCCTCTATTGAAATGCTGCCAGCTCCCAGCTACGATTCCGACATTGATGTTGTCAACTGAGATTAAGCATTGGTCTTAATGAATGCTGACAGTCATGTTTCTTAGTTATGGTCCTGTACTTCCTTTCAGCAAAGAACCAAAATAGAAAGGCTGGACATGCAGAGGAAGATTTAGTAGCATCTGTGTTTACCTGTGACTTGAGCGCTTTTCTCTTTTCTGCTTCTTTCCTTGAGATGTGCAGCACTAACAGTTAAAGTTTTAATATCAAGATGTAACAGCAAATGATCGTGTATCAGTTTCAGGTAACAGAAATAGATAGGCTGTCTTCCTTCAGCAGTGCTTTCAGAGAAGCTGGCAACTTCCAAACTGAGTTCAGAGAAGAAAATCAGACTTTCCTTCCACAATGTCTATTCAGTACTCCCTTTGAGAGATTGGTTAATATTTCCTTCTCCTTGCCCACATAAACCCTAGGATTGATCACACTGCCCTTAAATTGGTCTTTTGACCCTTTTCATACATGTATTTGCTCAGGTTTTTTTTTTGCAAGTATGCCCTGCACTTCAGTCCCAGTGATATTTAAACAGGGGTGCTCAGCTGAGACTCCATTTCAGAGCTTGAACTTCATTTGTACCTGGTTTGGGAAATCCATAGTCTAGAGAGCTCCTTGTCAGTGATTGCAGGCAAAGCTTTACTTTGTCGTTGTACAAACATGCTGGGTTGTTGCAAAAGGAAGGATGACACTTAAATTCAATAGCATCCCTTTCCTGATAAAATCCCACTGAGCATAATCTCATGACCCGCTCCTCTAGTCAGGGAATAAGAGGAAAAGGTATGCACACAGTGGCAGCAGGGTGCAGGGAACTTTTCCCTGGGTGAAGGGATCAAGGGTGGATGCTTCTGCTCAGGAGGGAGCAGCAGACTCATCTCTGAGGCCAGCAGTGAGGCAGACTTCACTTTGTAGGACAAAAGTGTAGTGTGAGAAGATAGCAGCCAGGAACACATCCATCTGGATTGGCTGGCAGGGAGGGAACACAGGGGGATCACACTGCAGTAAATTCAGCAGGGTTCCCACCTCTTCCTTCACTGCAGAACTCACAAAGAGGTTGCACTGAGACACCAGAGATGTGCTTCCTTGTGAAGTCTGACTGCAGCTTTAAAGCTGAAATCAAGCCATTTCAGTGGTGACAGGATTGAAACCTGGGTGCATAATGTGCCCTTAATACTTATTCAATACCATGGAGGCAGATACATGTGCTGTAGTCTCTAGATGAAAGTGGATCAGAACAGACTTTAAGGTAGATCCCTTTAAGTAAAACAAATAGATTTTGCTTTCTGGTTTTGCTGCATTTTCCAATCTGTTATTTACAGCTTTGCATATTGAAAAAAAACAATGTGAAGGAGAAATAAAAATCAGCGTTGTTTTCCAGAAGCAAGGTATAAAATTTTCAGTGTAAGCACATGGCCTGGGCTTGCTAATGGTTTACTCTGAGATCTGCAGTCTGGTGTCAGGACCATCGTGATGGGATGTTAGAACTAAAGGACTTCCATTTGGGATTCAGGTGCCAAACTGTTGAATTCAGGCCAGTTCAGTACTTCAGTGGATGCAAGACACCTTCTTTCCCTCTTTCCATTGCTTTCCTACAAGCAGGAAAAAAACACCTCATCGAACAGCATGGACATTTACATCTGGATGTATAGCTTTCCTTGAGCACGTGAAGAGTGGATCGGTAGAGTGTACCAGGTTAAGAAGAGTGACAGGGACTGCATTAAGCATTCCTGTCAATAGGCAATTGACCCTCAGACTGCTCTTCCTGCACTGGCACTTACTTCCAAGTGGTATAAAGTTCCTTGGGAACAACCTGAGAAACAAATGTCCCACTTGCAAACCTGCTTCTGTTCCTGTTTATTGTCAATGCCAATTTGTTTCAGAAAGTGAGTGGATGAATTAATACCCTTATTGACACTTATCTTACAGGGATGACATCACATTTTCATATTAATTCAAATACAGGGCAGCTATTGACAGTGCTTTACTATATATCTTGGAGGCAAACTCCAGGTCCTTACTTTGTTTTCTTTAAATATATCATACTATTGCAGAGCCAAGCTATTTTCACAAAGAAATGAGTTGTATCTTTATACCAAGTACTGTTAAAGAAGATTATAAATAGGCTTTAGACTACAGGCTATAGCTTTGCTTTGCAGTTGAAAAAAAAAACATCAATCACCTGGCTGAGACTAAATCCTAACATCTCACCTTCCTAACAGATTTTAAAGGTCACAGATGTATAGAAATGTTCAGCTTAATCTTAAATGCATTGACTAGTCTGGCAAAAGCATTTTAGGGCCTTTTCCTTTTTATTTTCTGCCAGCTATTTAAAATGTGAAAGAAGTGTCACTTATAACTAAAGAGTGGATCTTTAAGAGAAGGCAGAGCATCAGAGATCAGACTGGAATCTCAGAAAGGTCTCCGCCGTTCTACTCTGCTTTTCCATCAATCTGATTCGTAATGTTTGCAGATTGCACTAGTTCACCCCCACTCCCCAAACGGGTTATCAGCAATCAGCTGCATGCTGGGGACAGAGAACAACCTCAAATGAGCTCTAACCTAAAAATAGCCATTTTCAAATTAAAATCTTGAATCAGGCAGGAGAATGGGTTGCAGCTGGGGCATCTTTTATTTGCTTATTTCACCGATGACAAACAGCTACAACAACAAAAATCTTTCCCCTGTCCTGGAGTTGTTGGGATTCTGCTTATTAAACATATTTTATTTTGCAGTGACATAACAGAAACACGAATTAAGCTCCAAGATGTTTTCAGATGACTGCCAGTGGAATAAATAGGAGCCTTTTCAGTCTATATTCATCTAGACATAACTATGACTAATGTTCAAATTTACCCTGCAAAACCAATATCTAGGTAAGGAGTACACATTGCTGTATGTTCACAGATACAGAGAAGCACCCAAAAAAGATCTAGAGCCTCTTTGATCTGAGTTCTCTTCCAGAAGTGTATATATCTCACTTCTGACAGTATAGGGAGACTGTGGATGTCACTCCTAAAGTTCAGGGTACCATTTTCAGAAATTTTCAGTGAGGAACACAATCTGAGGTATTTTCAACTTCTTGTCCTTTGTCACTTTGTCTTTTTCATTCCTCCTTCCAGTCACTGCTTCAGTCTTTGAATTCCACCAAGTTTGCAAAACAAATTAGGAAAAGATCCAAATGAGAAGTATTCTGTTTGTAGACAGCAATCTTGTTGACTCATTTCTTTCTGGTACTCTAGACATCATTTCTGAAGAAATACTTATCTCATTGGGTAAAGGTAGAATTCTGGCACGCCGTAAGGGCAGTGGAATGTGGGAGTAGTGTGCCACAACAATAAGTTTACCTTCACTTCCTAGCTGGATTAAGTTCTATCACTATGAAATGGAAAAAAAAAAAAGATGGCTTATTGGGCTTCATGCCTAGCTTCATAAGCATTATAGGATGGAAGGAAGTTGGATTCCTTCCTGAAAGATATACTGTAATTCAGCCACAACTTACTGGATCTAAGGACTGCTTACGTGGAAGGAAGCAGTAATTCATTTGATAGCAGGATTTATTGGATGAAATTATTTGGCCTGAGCAATGCAAATCAAACTGGATAGTCATAGCTGTCTATACTTACTTGAAAATCCATGAATCCTGCAGGCTGATTCAGCTCATGTTTGGTGAGGTTGTGTTAATTTTCTTATCTGTATGACTTGCTGAAATAAAGCCTGAGGAACTGTATGTATGCTAAAGATTATATAACATCTATTTAGGAGCAAATATTTTTCTCACTGTTTTTTACCAGAATTTCCTCTTTCCAGTGTTGTTTTGTTGATGTATCTGAGAGGTTTGGTAACTGTAACAATATATATCTGTTTTGAGTCAAAATAACAAGATTCAGAGCGAAACTATATCCCATTTAAAGCTAAATTATATAGAGTCAAAGTAACAGGAGCTAGGCTCCTGCTAGTGTTGGTCAGCTTACTCAGCAGTAATATGGCTGTGGTGAGGTTCTCACAATGCTGTTCCAAAGTGGCATTCATTCAGCATTGGGATGGATTATCACAAAGATATTTTCTGCCTGTCTTTTTACAAGTGCAAGATCTGTTAAACCATTAAGGTGGCAAACCACAGCAGTGGCTTGAAGTTTAAAAAACATGAGTTACAGGTTTCTTTCCAATTCAGAAGACTCTTTGCCTGAAAAAGGAAAACTATAAATATTCACCAGGATTCTGATGGGAGAAAAACATATATCTGGTTTGACCTTCACATGATAACCAACAAAAAACAGGGCATATACAGATCCATATGAAAAATGGGAGATGTGCCCTAGGAGACAATAGGTGCAGCCACTGAAGCCAGTGAGGAGATGAGAGGGTATACATCTGTAACCATGATGCTTTACTAAAGGCATATTTAGCATATTTATGTAAACCAGTGATTGTTTAGCTCTCCTCATTTTGCACAGCAACCTCCCAGCACTACTTGTTCCCTGTACACTCGTGGAATAAAAATGGATATAGCCTTGAGCTGCCATCACTTGCCATTACACTTGGAGAACTGGCATTTGCTTTGCAAAACAGAAACAACATTGTAGTGCCTTCAGATTTAAAATTACCCTTACAACCATTGTACTGTGCTTGAGTAGAAAAAACTAGAAAAGCTTGTTCTGAAACTCTGTCTTCTCTTATCAAGTATTGATTTCCATACCTGATTGTTTCCATGCCTATTGATTTTCCATACCTGTTTCCATACCACATAACATGTGGTAGCTCTTTGTATCAGGTCAGAAAGGCCTGATTTCCTGTCAACAGAAGGGGAAACCCACTTAGATTGACTTAACAACTTGGTCTTCTGGCCATGTTGCAAACTGTGTCATTCTTGTTTGCTCGTTCCATGGCATATCCTCAGCCAGCCATTCTGAAATAACTCATGATACTTTTAATAGGAACAAAGTCTCTGAACCTTAGAGAAACAATGTAAAAATAATTTTTCCTTCCCTACACATCCTATTTGCGTTAGATAACCATAACTGCACTTGCTTACTAGATATCCCCGGTGAAATAGAGCTTTTCTCTCTCTCCTCCCAGCTGGAGTGGTGACTTCAACTCAAATCCTTTCCTGTGAAACATGCTGTCTCCAGAGTGAGCAGGGTGGAAGATGTGAGTAGTGCTTAAGGAATATGTAAGTGAAGCTTTTTCTCTCATCCGACTGGTTGAACTTGCTGCTTTTGCATATGGATAACTCTATTTAGTCAATAATAATAATAATAATAAAAAAGTCCATCAGTTAGATAAGCAGATCTATTTTTCCCTGGAGATCACTTTTTCTACTTCCTTCTTTGAACCTATTTACATCTTTGTTCTCTGTAACATTAAACGATATTGAACTCCATAATGTAATTGAGTGTCCTGTGAGAAAGTGCTTTCATTTTGTTTATGAAGAACCTGCTGCCAGGTAAGAGGATTGGGTACTCCATTGCTTGGCAAAACACAGAGAATCCAACTCTTTTCCATCCTCAGCTTTGGCTCTGTGGTGTGCCAGAAATATTGTGAGTGATCCTTTAGCAAACCACTCTCACTCTGTGACTCAGTTTCCTATTTGTAAATGGAGGTAATAGCACAATCACACACCAAAAGGAAGAGTTGTTTACATACTATAAGGAAGGGTAAGCTAGATGACTGCACAACTCTTAACTATGATGGACTTTAACATATGCAAGGCATGTGCTCATTGATCTACTTAATACATCCAAATTATGTACCAGTGACAAAGGATCTTAAATCAGAGTTGTGTTTTTTAACATCTAATCCTAAACACTTTACTTCTTTCCCAACAACTGTTGATAAAGGCTATAAAACAGGAGAAGAAAGCAGGCAGAACTGGGATGGGTCACTTTCTAAGTGCCCATCTTAGATTGTGACTGTTCTTGCTATGCTGTCACAAGCAGCCCCCATGCAAACCTCAGTGCCCGAGGAGCACACAAGGAGGCCTCTTACTCCTGCCATGAAGCATTAGATTCCAGCAGAGTGGTGTGAACAGCTGGAAGCTCTAGTTACCTTAGTCACCACGGCTTAATTCAGAGATGGTGATGATGATAGGATGGATCTCTGTACAGGCACTCTGACAGGAGTCAGCCAATGTCACTGAATGACATAGTGAGGAATTGAAGTGCTTCACCGAGCAGGTAGTAGCCTGAGTATGTCTATGGCAGCATTTCCTCGGAAGCTGATCTGAGCTCTGAACACAGTTTTGTGAGGACTAAGTGAGTGTGCAAGTCAGGTTTTCTTAAAGTGTAGGAAGTGTGAAAAATTGTTAATAAACCAACTAGTTGAGTGATCTGTAAAGAAATGCAAAATACAAAACAGATTAGTTAATACAGATACAACCTAAAAGGTAAACTCTGCGTTGCTGAATGGAGTGATAAATGTGTTAAAATGAGACAGCCTAATGGACATCTCTGCTGTAATAAAGAGGCTTTTTGCAAATCCTGATGCAGCTGAAGTCAATATCAAAAGTCCCATTATCTGCAATAATTCTTGGATCATGCTGGAAAGACTATTGCTACATTGCTTTATCCAACCTCCTTCAACTTTTCATTACAATAGTGTCATATTATGTAGCGGATGATCTCGTTTGCTTACTTACAGAGAGAAATAGCTGAAGTTAATTGGCCTATTAAACGATTAATTCAATAAGTGGGTGTTATACACTAGCATTCAGGTTATAGGAGTTAAATTGTATAAAGCGTAAACAGAAACCGTGGTCCAAAAGAAGAGAGGAGCACTCTGAGATGACAGGAGTACAGGGGGAGAGAGACCTCTAGTGTTCCCCAGCAAAAGGACGTGTTACACAATGCTGTTCCTGTCAGAATCACAAGCACTCTGCATAACCAGATCTTCACTTCTATTAAATCTCATTTACCAGTTCCACAGTGTTTTTAATACAATGAGTCCAAAAATAGCTATACATTCTCAAGAATATAAATATTAGCCAGAAATCCCATTTCTGCTATACTACATAAACAGCACTGATGATCTAAGGCTGTTTTATCAGAGCAGTCTAAAGTGGCCCTAGGGTAACAGAGAATCAGACATACATCTTTTCAAGTAGTTCTCCCACTTAATGTGGGATTTTAACATGAATATATTATTATGGCTTGTTTCTTTTAGCAAGCCATCAAATTATTGCCTTGTGAGGTATGGAGTTTTTTTTCAGTTTGAATAATTGCAGTATCTTAAGGATTATAACAAAAATTTCTCAAAGCATTTTATTTTTAAATGGTAACTTTGCATACTTTTAAGATTTCTAAAAGGTGTGATCTTCATACTGCCTGTAAATGTGAGCAATTCTCTGTATGGTATCTTGTACCATTACCTGCATAAGAAAACTTGCATATTTAACTATTGTATAGGCTAACATGGAAGCTACTAGAACCATCTTGCTATGATTGACAATAAATAATGTCTGTGTTGGCAGTTTTCAGGATTAGTCCACCTTCTACAATTCATTGGTGTAATTTAAAACTATAGAAGAAAGTCATACCAGGGTAAGCAACATGTTCTTTCAATTCAGAAGACATAAAGAAAAATCTATGTGAGTATTGAAAATACACAAGTAATTATGACCTCAAAACAAGTTGTTTCTCTTGGCCCTTGTTTATTATACTAAGCTGAAAGGGAGGGAGCAGAGGAAGCCTAGCTGAAGGAGAGGACCCCTCAAGCCAACTTGCCCTCAGACCCTCTGGCAGATCTGCTCTGAGGTGGAGTACAGGAGTCTGATAAACACAGACCAGTTTCTTCTGCTTGGAGTAGAAGTGGTGCCCTGGCTGCTGTGTTCTCTCTGCTCAAGAGGTTCTGCTGGGCATCTCCTGGTGCAAGAAGATGCTTACATGTTTGCCAGGCATTCAGTTGCTGACAACAGCTGGCTGGAAGAGATTAGACTGGCTTTGTGCAAAATAGATCTTGATAGCTTCATATTGCTGAGAACTATACAGAAATGCATTCTGAACTCCTTGTAAAACAGATAGAGAATGAGGAGGAGGTGAGAAGTGTCTAAAGCAAACGGTTTTGGACTGGCTGTTGGTTTTCAGCCCCAGTAATCTCCACTAATTCACTTGCTCCCACAGCTGAGACCAGTTTACTCAGAAAACCTTCAGGCCAGACAGCAGAGTTCCTCTACTAGTCATGTTCTATAGTCAAGAACAAATGCTTGGTTGACCATTCCAGTTGACCATCCCCGTATTAGAATAAAATCAGTTAATTTGATCTGAAGGTGAAAAACCCCTTGTGCCCTAAAGCTCGATTTCTATGAATACCCTAAGGATTTGTTACTTACCCATCAGAGATAACTGCATGTAAATAAATCAATGAACAGAAATAAATCTTGCTTATGATGCAGTTCCAGGGGATTTTCTTAACCCACTGCTCATTGAGTGTTCTGTTTCCTTAGAAATGTGCCCATATTATAACTCTCTCTATATAAAATATAACATATTATAACAATTTTCAATAGGCAATTGGCATGTCTTCAAAAGTGAAGATGGTTTTGTTTGCATTAGCCCAATGGTAATGTTACTAAACCATGGATACAATGTTTACCCAACTTCAAAAACTATGAAGCTCCCTAAAACAAAAGCTGAAGCACACAGAAAGTGTCCTGTGATGTTGACTGATAGCTTGAGAACAATGAGGAGTCATTGTTACACATAAAATGAAATTTAATCAAATGTGGGTATTTGTGTTTCTAAGAATGTCTTTTATTGTGAGGTTTTAGGTTGCTCAGGGTTTGTTTTTTTTTTATCTTGAGGTCTCTACTGTTTTTTTCCTCTTGCATTTAGGACTTCCGTTATTTTCCTACAGGTCTAGAATTTGCTAAGAAGTATTCGGACATGGATGATGGTATATGCACAAGAAGTCATGTGGCATTTCCAAAGCAGGTATCTGTCATATCTGTCATATGCCTCAGTAATTCCAGCCTCATGCCATTCCATACCTTTAAATATAATGTTCTTTAGTAAATGAACAAACAATTGCAAAATTGGAAATGTTTGAGAAGGATGCGTTGAGGGCCTTTTCCTCTTCCTCTGTCAGATGCTTCTGGTGTGTTAATAACTCCATCTACAGTTCACAACTGGAATAGTTCCAAAAGTATTGGAAATATGAGCCTGAACCAGGTCACTAATAAGATAAAATCCAGATTGTATTCCCATTTTAAACCATGGGCTGAGTGAAGACAATATACTAGTGTGTGGGTAGAAGTACAAAATTGGGATTTTTCTGCTGGAAATTTTTCCAATGGCTTGAAGTAGAAGTGGAGCATAAGCACACAGTTGAAGCTGTCCTACAATGAGTGTTTCTATTCTGGTGTTGGAGACTTCAGGGCCTGTGGGCAGACATCAATTTGAAGTGTTTATGGACTTTCCCCAATTTGGATAGTGACTCCCTGAGACCATACTCAAGAGAGGCAAAATGAGCAGATCTCATCCCAAGTCCAAAGGCATAGTTGGACGGAAAAAAGTAGGAAAAAAAGCTATGATCAGATGGAGACAGATACACATCTGCTTTCCTCATGCTTTGAGCTGGCCAGACAAGCTAGTTTCTTTCTGGTCAGGTTTCAGCTGGCTGTTCACTGGCCTGGCCACATGGCTCCAAGGCCAGACCTCCTTCACAGCCAGCCAACTCAGGACGTGCAGAAGAGACTTTGTCTGGACTTGATGTGCTGATACAGCTCCAGGCCCTGTGGTCTAGGAGAAAGTTAAGAGAGTTTCTGATAAGGGTCAAGGATATTGCCATCTTACATGGAAATCAGTTTTCACAGATTATTCTACTGCTTTTATCAGTGTTACTTTTGACAGTAGACTGGGTAGCATTAAACAAACATACAATCCTTGTATGAGGACTCCAGTCTGTGTTGACTGTTTTTATGTAAGTGTGCTCATCTATTTTGCTTTGCCATGTCCAAAATAGATATTAAAAATTACTAATGTGTATTAGTGCAAAATAAAGAGGCAATGATAATGAACTCCAAAAGGAAGTTTAACTACTAACCAGTTAATATTATAAAATTTGCGGGCATCAGTTTCATCGTGCATGTCCACATGTGGGCAGATGTATTAAAACTTCTCTGCTTTCAGAGATGCTTTATCTTTGCAGCTTTCACCACCTTCTTCAGAAGCTGTGAGAACTCTGTGTTTCTGAGATCATTATTTTGTAGGAATCAAATAGCCGCTCTGTTAAAATAATTACTTCAGGGTCTTATATAATTTTTTCGAAGGTATTGTCAAATAATCTGTAAATTTATTAACAACAGACTTGCGTGATTTGCCCAAAAAAGCCCCAAAGGCAAATAGGAAGTAGAGTTGGGATATCATGGCGGTCATACAGTATTTTTTAGCATGTTACAAATATAAATACATTTTCTGCTACTGTAGGATTTTGCAATATGTACCATTTAGGTATTTATTACAGTTGTTGAAGTTAAACCATTGTAAAAACAATGACCCAATGACTTTCATCTTTGCAGCTGGTGACTTTTCACCATGGCACTGTCTTCCTCCTGTGTGGGTGTCATTCAACATTGCTGGCAACTTTGGCAAAATCTTATGACAAAATAAATCTAAAAAACAGTGTTTCAGCTAGGCATTTAGGAAAATAATGTTTATTCTCAATAATTATGATAGCTAAACATTATTTTTTTTGTGAATCAATTTTTTCCTAGTGTTATTTGATCTTGAAATCCTTGGGAATTATATTCTGGTGACATCTGTTAACACTGCTGCACTTAACATGTAATTAGGAAGGAAAAAAAAGAAAACAGAAAACAAAAGCCCATGCCAATCTCAGTGGGCTTGAAAGGTGCCAGATTGATAACTCTGGAGAATTGAGTCCTCTGTTTATCCTCTGAATTAGTGCAGCAAAATCAATGGCAGCATAAACTTACTCATGTCACCCTGAAATGTCTTGTGCTCACTCAGCTGTGAGGGGAGCCTGGGCTTCATTTCTCCAGCAGTCCTCAGGATCTCATTAGGAGTGATAAAAAGGATGCCGTCCTGTGGCGGAAGGGCTGTACCGAGAACACCAAACTGATCTCAAAACCAACTCTGACTGCCCACCGAGGTCAAACTTGTGGTTGTACCTTGCAGTTCCAACACAGATTACAAGTGGTGATTTTGAATTAAAAGGCTTTATAGTGCATTTCCAATCTCTTGGCTATCTAATCCCCTGGTGTGTTTCATTTAATGCACAAACTTCCATTGACATGACAGAGCCAGAGGCATTGCAATCTATCACGTCAGGATTTCATACATTAACAGTTCTTGTTAGCACACATTGGCACAATGCACTGTAATAGTTCTGAATTATGCTAATGATCCATGGATAATGGGTCACAAGGAGAGTTTTGAACCGTACCTTTAAACCAGTGCCACAGTGCTTTTAGGATGTGTCAAAGTGCGCGGAGGCTTGGCACTATAACACGCTTTAATGCATCTTCAGAGCACCTTATCTTGTATGCTCCGCTTTAATTGAGATTAAATGGCTTTGAAGGACCTAACACAATTTCAAGGACAATGCAATATCTCATATTCTCAGTGAAAGGGTTTTAATGTATTTCCTTAAAACCAAGACAAATATTCCATACAAACACATTACACCAAACTGATGTTAAAGGTCTGTCTCAAACTTAGAGAAGCAAACACATTTGGAATTAAAAGCATGGGCTATGACTAGGATGGGGCAAGACAATTGCATAGGATCTTGGGTTCTGCAAGAGCACCAGTTAGCAAAGTAGCAACATTTTTAAAAGGAAATTAGAGGTGCCCAGATCCTGTGGAAAGTCAGACTGAATTTGTGCCAGGGCAGTATTACTCTGGGGACACATACTCTGAATTCTTTGCATAACACCAAGGCAGGAGCAAAGCCATCCTGAAAATTTGGTTTAGTTTATCCCTCACAGTCTTTACTACATTAATGTAACAGTGGTTTCAGAGAAGTTAATAAAAAATAAATAATAAGCTGTGATATGAAAAGAGAAATTGCAAAAAAAAGAAACTCAGCCCCACTCCTCTGTTTCTGTAACTTCAGTTTAATACTTAGCATTTTATTTAGTTGTAAACTTGTCCTCTCTGCCTTGCTTCAATAGTGTTATAAAGGTGCTGCAGTATCTTGGAAGATGTTGTTGTATTTCAATAATGATAACTGTGTAGTTTCATGACCCTCTTGAGCTTACATTTGAGGACTCATTGGAAAAACTGCCATCATATCACAAGGATGTGAAGCGTAATACTGCCAATTTTTTGAATTATTCATAAGTCAGAAGGAAAAAGAAGCAGCAAAGACACAGGATTCTTCTTTTTATTTATGGTTTTACTACTCTTCATATTTTTTAAGTGAAGGGAATAAAATTCTTCCATCTTTTCCACAACAACAACTCAAAAAGAAAATAAAATGTGTATGCTTGAAAAGTTGGGATTTCTGGGAATACATTTTCCTCTTTTAGCTTGCATTTTAACATAAGGTAAAACATTTTTTTGACAAGGTAAGTAGAGTAAACAAAGATCAGTGAGAAAGCAGAAATTATTGAAGTACTGGAAAAACTGCTGCAGGCTACTTTTTCACACATTGCTGCTCAAGTCAAGATTATGCTATGACAGTTCTAACTCTCCTGCTGACATCCTTATAGACTCTATTACATTATTTACTTCTTGTAAAATAACATTCTATTACAGCTCCTTCATGTCCTGCTGCTATTCTAAGTTCAAGGGGAAGAAATTCTGCTCAACCATAATTCCTCACTTCCAGCTTGTTAATACAGCTCCAAGGAGATCATTATTAAAAAGACGGATATGTGGCCTCTATTTCATGCCCTGTTTTCTGTTGCAGTAACAACTGTATTTCTAGGGTGTTGGTCTTCACTTAAATCAACAGCACTGCACAAGATGCATTAGCCTGTGTCTTGAAGTATCAGATGAAGTATGCCCCACCCTGTGCTGAAGATGTAATGTCATTTTTATGTCCATAAGGGGGAAAGCTTTCAGATATTTCTCTTGCTTTTTCATTGCAGGGAAAAGTGAAGCCAGACATGTAATCGTACCTGATTTCAAAAGGAAAAGAACTGATTCTCAGTAGACTCACCAGGAACATCTGTGGATAAAACAGGGTTAACAGCAGACAGGTTACTGGAACAGTCTCTGAAAATTGGCTCAATGTCAGGAGATAATCAAACACATATCACTGAGTTCCACATAAGCAGTCTGTTGAAACTTGTTTTCTGGGAAGACATACTTATTAAGACCCAGAAAAATAATTTGCCTACTGTTTCTGAGTTCTCGCTGTAAGTCCAGTTACCAGCTAGGTGAACCACTAGGAAATATCCCCACAGTATGGTAGAATGCTCCGAAAGCACTAGCCTTTGAACAGTAGTACTTTCATGACTGCCTGAAATCACCCTGGCAAGTCAATCATCAGCCCTGCTGCTTGCAGTGTGAGTCTTGAAAGCAGCACTCGACACTTGAAGAAGTGGCATCAAACCAAACAGTTGTGACCACATGCTTTGAGGTGGTCAGAGGACAGGGAACCCTGGCACTACATACACAGTTCTAAGCGGTGCACCTCATCGGGTTTCAGAACCTGTTTGGACCATCCCCAATTAAATTTAGGTAGCATTTCATCAGTAATAATACTGACAACATGATAATTATCTAATTATCCCATCCTTGGGAAGAGATGCTTAATAAACTTCCCAGCAAAAAGTGAATCCTAGATGCTTTCTTCAAGGCAAGCAGCAAAACAGCTGGAAAAAAAAATCAGTCCTGGCTGCAGTAGCATTTCATTATGTATGTGGTGGGTCCTGATAAGAACAGTGCAGAACATTTGGTCATTGATCTCTCGAGTTTGGGAGGGATTGTGTGGGAATTAAAAGTGACTTCTGCCACTTGCCTCTACCTGAGCCAGGATTTCTGTGACTGTCTTTATTATTTTCACAGTTCACTGTGAAATTGGGGATAAAGTTACGTACGTGCACGTGCTGTGTTGAAAGCTAGTGGTTGTTAATTCTGTTTTCATGGTAATGGATGTGGCTAATTAAATATCTCATTCATTGTGACAATATTCTCTGATGATCATTCACAGAGACAAGAGAGTGACAGGAGGTCCAGTTTAAATGCTGTGGCTTCTAATTCTGCTAGAGTAATCAAACAGGAGAGTTACCTGCGCTTTCTTCCAGATGTGGGGCTATTAGTCTTTCTGACAGAATTATTATGATTCCTGGTACCCTGTGATTTGGAGGGAGTTTAGGACAGATTCCCATTATTTTGTTTCACAACCCTCTTGGTGGGTTAGTCTGTGGAGTCCCTGGATGCGTCACACATTAGTGGCCACATTTATTATTGGCAAAGAAAAAGTCAGGTTGCTAGCTAATGCTGCAAATTTTCACTTCCCTTAGGCATGAAAGATGATCCTCTTCTTCATCCCCTTAGTTCTTTATCTCCTCAGTCTGACTTGCTTTTTCTGTAAGAAGTGTTGATTCTTCTCCGGAAAAAAATATTTTGAAAGAATTTCAGTAAAAATACTGCGAATATCTGATGAGCTGCTAAAGTCATTTAGTTCAAGTGCCTGTGGAATGTTTTTAAGCTCCAGTGTCCTAGCTTAGTTTGTGCTGGTAATCCAGTCTCTGAACCAGGGAGTCATTATATTTATCTGTTTGGGTTTTATATTCCGCCAATTACTGTTATCAAAATATTTTAAATTAACTCTGTTCTAGGAAAGCAGATAATTTCACTGTAGACTGGTAAAAATCCGATTATAAATGAAGTTACCTTTTATTTATTGCAAAGGCTAGCACGTTCATCAGCATGCCTAATTAAAATTTAACAATTAATAAGCAGTGGCGAACCCTGTACGAAGGTCACTAGCAACCTAAGCAAACTTATCAAAAATGCAAAGGGGTTTGGAGTTTTTAAAAAGTTCATTCTCTCCTTAATTAACAGATCTAATTACAGCTCTGCCATAGCAAAATGCAAAATGATCTCTTCAAAAGACAAGAAGTCAAAGGTTTAATAGTGCAGATAACCTTCTTTTTCAGTACATACTGACCCAAGTGTAGATGGGAATTTTACCAAGGAGTCAACAGAGTTGATTGGATGGCTGTGACGGAAATTAGACCTAAGCAATACATAGAAAACCCCAAACAGTGAAGGGATAGAAATTCTCTTGTGTCTTAGGATTTGGAATAAAACCGAGTCAAGAGTTTGGATAATCTCTTTTCTTAGCAAGTTGTCAATGTATTTATTCCATGACCTTTGCTGGTTAGTTTTGAATAACACTTTCTGTTCTATGGACAGCATGTGTTTAATTATCACCTCATTCAACAAAAATGGACAGTGCAAAAATCAAGGATAATCTAGCACAGTACAGCTAAATACAATAGAGTGAAACACTTAAAATTCCTGAAGTTAATACTCAGCATTTAGGAGTTGAAGGGCAATTTTCCAAGTTTCACTGAGAGTTTAGTTAAGCATTTCTTAGAAGACTAAGGAAAAACTGAACTCAGAGTTTTGCTGGAAGATGCTGGAAATTAACAGAGCTGGGTTCATCAGTAAGCAACTTAAATCTTCCTGGCTGATTTATGTGGGCAAGGGTCATTACATGTGGGTAATATAAAGTGGCTGAAAGAAAAATTAAACTTATTAAAATGAATAATATATAGCTGAAATGAATTGTTGCTATTCATCTTTATGTTTGGATTAGCAGAAGGAACACCAGTATGGGAGGCAAGATCTCTTCAGGGAAACCTGACCTATGTTAATATCCTTACTGTTCCCTTTCCCACCCTGCCAGTGACAGAGCAAATATAAATGTATGGAACATAGGTACATAAAGCAGAAACTGTCGAATCTCAGTAATTATCTTGGAAAGGCTCAAAACCAGGGGAGCCATATTCATCTTTTACTGGTAACGAAGTGCATCATAACAAATTTCTCAACCAAAAGGTTCATTAAATGCAACATGAAATCAGAGAATCTTTTCTGAGCAATCTCCATGAATTGTCTTCTAGTTTACAGCTACACTGTCATGACTGGAATTAATTTTATATAGCATGATAATTTTCTATTGGCTCTAGGAGGAAAAAAATGATGCTTGCTCAGATTGATGAGCATTTTAAGACTTTAAATCTTTTTCTTAAAAAGAATATAATCTGGTTTTAAACTGCCAAGCTTGAACCAAAAGATAAGTATCAACCATCAATAACATGCCACACTAATGTGGTCACATGCTAGTCCTGTGCTATGTATTTGAAAACAAAAATGATTAGGCTTTTAATTGTAATATATTTTTCTACTGAAAGGAGCCAGATGTTCTGTGTGGCCATGACAAGATCCCCATCTCACCTTTAAAGAAATTATAGCCATCTGTCTAAATTGTGGGTGCTCAGTTTCCCTTGCTATTTGGTCTTTCTCTGCATCTGCCTCAGTCAAGGAGGCAAAACTGGCCCTGCTGCATTGCTTAAAAACAGAGAGTAGATAATACATACCACATTATCACATTCCTTTCTTTGGTAACACTTGCTCTAAGATAAGAAATGAACATAATTACTTCAGTTCTGCTGATGGGAAGTGAAATGTAAGAGGTAGGCATTATTATTACTGTTATTATTATTATTGAAGTAGCAGGAAGTGCAGTGCTATAAAGAAGTGCACTCCCTTTTACAGACCATTAAAGGTTTACTTCACACTTATATCTCTTTCTTCCAGACTGGATCTTGAATCATTAATTTTGCACTTGACGTTCTTAAAAGAAAGCTTTTTTGAAGCAAAACCTCCTCTTGATGTCTGAAGGCACCTTGAAGATGTTAATCACCAGAGATGTACATCCAAAACAAAAAAGCCATTCAATACCTTGAATTTATTGAGACTTGAAGGCAGTAATGCCCAAGCTTTAGACAATGTCCTTTACTAATAGCAATCTGAGTAAGCAAAGTTGTTAAAAATAATGAGACATTTTATGAAGGGTGATAAATGAGTTTCAAGAGAACAAAACTAAACCCATCTTCCCCTCTCTTGCCAAGCTCTCAGTTTATTCACCAGCGAGCTCTAAAGATAGATTTGACAGTAAGGGTAAGTACAATCTTTAGGCTGTGAAGGCAAGATAACTCTTATGAAGATATAGGTGGGGTTTTATTTTAATTCTACCTACTTCTGTAAACTTCTATCTTCTCTTTTCCCCTTTCTTTTCCCTTTTGTCTTCTCTCAAGAGATTTTTCTCTGTCAGTGCTTCACCAAAATAGAAAATAACTTCAGGGATCTTAAAATGTCCTTTAATATTTTGTTTGGAAGAGATACCCCTTCCTTCTATGCAGATATCCTTCCTAAGAGGAATTCTTTTTATGAATATCACAGCAATGTGATTTGTCATTTCCAGTCTTCTGTGAAGCTTTTTCTTCTTTCTTTCCTATCCCAGCACAAGTCCTTTCCAAATTAAACCAAACACACAAAGCAAGTGATGAACTTTGTTTAACTGTTAACAAATGAAGACCACCTATCTCAAATTTCTTGGGCTCATAAATTCTGAATATCTCATGCATTATTGCCCTCTAGTGTTACTTCAGAATCTATGTAGAAGATTCCATCTGTAAAACTGGACAACAAATGAATGCTTCAGAGTGGGAGTAGTTTGAAGGAGTAAATCCAGATGATTCAAGTGCTAAAGGGATCCATGCAAAGTACAACTTGCTTACTGGTGGCTTCATCCCGTGCTCACACAGGAGCACACCTGCACTATTGGAAAAGATTTTGCTGGGAGTATCCTCATGAAATCCAGCAAAGAGCTCATTTCTTACTCAAAATCCTGCAAGCCCAAACACAAGATGAACCAAGACATTGTAGCTGTTTACAAACAAGAAATGTTACTAAGTTTTCTACACATTCATATTGGGCATGACATTTATCTCATACAGCTCTATACAGCAGTCAACCTCAGTGACATAATGTGACTTATCCTAATAAAAGAAATGGAATCAGAGCCCCTTTACATTTTGAGATCTATTTACCTGTTGCTTTACAGGTGTAAGGGATCTGTTCTTTATGTTCTTTTGCCAGCTGCTTAAAGCCACTGATGGTTGAACTTTTAAAGTCATTTGGGCCTTGCCACACTCAGCATCTCCTGGAATTTTCAAAAGAGCTCAGATACTTTTAGACTTAAAGGATTTTGACATGAGATACCAAAAATTTTCAGAACTGTCAATAGGCATTTATACACATCTTTAGAAATGAAATGTCTTTCAAAACATGACCCTAATCATCTTCTGAGAACAGTAGGCTATGAGATCCCACTACTGGGTGTGTTACATGACACTTTTAAAACCCTCTTTGCCAACATTATTATATATCTCCTTGACCTACCTGCAAGAGGTTAGCAGTCAGACAACTTAGAGAGGATGATTTAAAATCTGATCTTGAACAAGACAGTATTTTTCTAAAAGATTGCAAACGTCTGTAACATTTCATGCTCTGAAGCTCATTTCTTTAATGATGCTCATAACTAGATTTTTATGGGGAATCTTTATGATTCAGAGAAATCAAATCTCAGAGTGATTTGCATCCCCCCTTAGCTATGGTTATGGCTTTATAGTAATCTTAGGATGTGCACTAGTGGTTTTTTATATTCAAGGTCTGTTAGAGTATTTATATCTGAAGCCAAATCAGTAAATGTACTGCAGGTTGCACGGTTTCCTAGTACATCTGAGGCCAATTGTCTTCATGTACGTGGCTGAAGTGAGAGCTTTGAGAGAAGAGTTCCACTAGAGTAAGCAAAGACTTCACAGAAACAGCAAAAAACCCCAAAGATTTACTTTGTAGACCACAGCAACTGCATCCATCACAGTCGTAAATACTTATATCCATAGAGGAATCTGTTGGGGTAGGCATAACATACAGCCAGGCACTATATATAGCTCTTCATATGCATTAAACATGTTTGTATCAACATGAGAGGAAACCACCCAACCCAGTAAAACACACAAACAGGGTGTAAATAAGCTGTGACTCTTCACTTCTGGTTCTGAGCAGCCCAACTCTACTGGCTGTAGAGTTGTACCAGTGAAACTACCAGCTCAGCCTCTGAACTGAATATAAGCTACCTTCACCTGCTGGCCCTGGGACACAGCTGCCTCTAGGCCATTACTGAACTTGTGGCACTCCAGATTTACTATTGAGCCACGCACAGTAGTAATATATGTGTAGAAGAGTGCACCTTTACTGCTAATCTGAATGGTATTTTTCCTGGTCAGAACACAAAGGTTGTTTAACTTTGGGGGGATTTTTTCCCTGATTTTTGCATAAGCAGCCTAGACTGGAAGATGAGCTGCTGAAGGATGCAAGAACACTCTTTCGAGCTGGAAAACCTACAGGTCATTGCTTCCAGCTCTCTGTCATGACATTCCTTCTCTCCTTCTGTGTGAAACTGGGACCACATATAATCTTCCCTTTGTACCCTGTTAGATCTGTTTTCTGCATACATTTTTAAATGGTGAGAAAGAGTTTCCAGGGTTTTTTTATTCTTGTTGGTCCTGTGGAGTCAGAGTAGTAGGAGAGTAATTTGGATAATTTTTTTCTGTTACATTAACAACAGTTTTAACTAAGACACCTCTTTAGAAGTGTAATGAAATGCACAAGTCAAGGGAACACAGCTGTGACTTGCAGGCTTTGCAGGGCTGTCAGCAAGAAAAAAATATTTACAGGTAAAGTGGGCAAATTTATTCTGTAAGACTTTGAGAGAAAATAAATTTGGAACTTCACAATGCTTTTTATTCAGAGTCACTTTTCAGCTTATAACCACTTCTTAAAGTTCTCATAATAGTCAGTAGGAATCTCATAAGCATCTCAATGCACCTTACATTCTTACCTCTGTCAAGAGTCAGCAACCAAGTTGATAACAAGACCTAACTTCTTTTATTTTGCTGGAGAGACTCTTTTAATCAGTTCAGAGTTGCCTGGTATGTGTCTAATTTTATGCAGCAAGAAAAAGATGAGCATATCTATACTGACTTAGCAAGTTCAGAGATATTTTGCTTTGAAATTTACAAACAGCTAGGATCCATGACTGGAATTACAAATGTAGATAAGCACAACACATTTAGAATGACTTTTCTTTTCTTCTAAATTGTTTCTCTGCAGCCTGTCATTGCTTTTGTGATATATCAGCAGACCCAGGACAGGCACAGCAACGCAAATGTCATTGGGTCACATTCAGAGCAGGATATAAACTCTGGTTTCATATATGCAAATACATATTTGAAGATTGTTCATTTTTTCAAAGAATAGCAAGAAACAAGAAAAGTTCAGCTTTAAAATCATTCCTACCAATATCTCTAGAAAGTTTCCATTACATTCTGTAGAGTTTACATCTGTACTGAGAAGAAAATTTGGCCCTGGTAATAGCACAGGCTACACTGTGTGGGTCTAGCAAAGACCATGTGGAGCTAAAAGGATAAATAGGTGTATGTGGTTTAAGACCATAGTTTCTGCCTCGAGTCCAGTTAAGCAGAAAGACAGGAAAAAAATGACTATTATATGCATCATTATCTAGCTTGGGACCTAATATATTAAGGGTGTCCATGGCATAATGTGTAACTCCAAGTAGATATTTAGCACCCAAAGCATTTTAATAGAAAAAAGTTGATTCAACACTTTAAATGTTAAGTAATAGCTTATATAAGGTTTTGAAGTGGCAAGTAGCTTAAATCCTACCAGCTTTGATACCTGGTGTTAAGCCCCTCATCATGTTCTCAGGCTCCTATCAATTCTTCCTACCTATAAAGTCTGAGCACAAGTAGGAAGTAGCCAATATATACACCTGAATTCACCTGTAAGTAGAGAGCAAGAGAAGGTTCATTACATAAGGCTGGACCTCTTATAGTAGAGTTATATATTTGCATTCAGCTCTACCAATTTACATGTCTTTCAGCCGGCAGGAGATGCAATTGGTAAGAGGTGCTTAAGCTCATGTAGGAGGTGAACCTGGATGTCCTCACTGATTAGCTCCTGAATCACTACTGAATGGAAGTGCAGAATGAAAAAACCTTTTACCCTCAACACAGTCCTTCTGAAACAATGATGAGATGAGATGAGATGTTTGCAGGGGTTAGAAAATATCTTGAACATGCTGTACTTGTACTATACCTGTTCTGTAGCTACATGGAGAACTTGCAGTTCTGGCATGTCTCCTGGACTCTGCACTGTGCTCATTTTCAGTTTCAACCAATTTAGTAGTAAAAGATCTTTCCTTGGCAGTGGCTACAAATATCAGAATTCCCACCATGAGGAAAGTATAAATATTCAGAAATCCCCCTTCAAAGCATAAGTTGAAAATCACTGTAGGAAGGTCTGTTCTTGCCTTTGTCTTTTATCTTGCAAAGAAAACCAAAACCATAAGAAAAAAAAATTGTCTCTGACTTAGCCTTACCTGGACTGAACATACACATACATGCAACTAGAGCCTTGTCAGTCAGCAGCTCTCTGTGTTTGCAAGTTTAATGATACCACATCCAACCTATTCCATGACAGTACTAGAGCTTAATCACACTAATAGCAAGCTCTTAGAGATCTGAAATCCACATTCTCCTCATACTTGCTACTTTTCTTTTTACCTGTTAAAGTGCACTCAGGCATCTGCTAGTTCTGGCAAATTCAAGTTGACATTGTCCTAGAGAGGCAAGACAAGATCACAGCTGTATGCCCTAATTGTAATTCACAGAGAACCTGAACTGGGCCAGCTGAGGAAAAGTAAGTAATTCTCTTGATCCAGTATCAAAAGGATCTGATAAGCCCTGTTTTGGTTGATTGTTTTTTATTACGGAGGGAGGTCTTTAGAGGTAAACTTTTAGGGAAAACCACTATTTTTCAGAAATTTTCAAGCTGCAAATTGTGACTCCCAATTCATTTCTTTAGTGGTCAGGCTGGAGGGAATTGTCCCTTTGTTCTTAAGCTCTGAATTTGGAATATGGGAAATAGATTTGTCTTTCTAACAGGCTGTAACTGTAGGCTTTGAAACTAGTTGACTTGATGTCTTCTTGGCTTGCTGACTCTGCTTTATCCTCTTAGCAGACTAAATGATCTCATGTAATAACAAACCTGACAAATCTTCATAATTGATCACTATTCCTGACATAGGAAGGGCACAGGATGCAAACAGAATGAAGCAGTGTAAGTATCATGCAATGTAAGTATTGATTCTTTTAATAGCAGTACTGCTTTTCTCTGTAAGTGCCCACCTCAGCAATAAGAAATTATGAGGAAAAATAGAAGTGGGAAGTAAAATTAGACTTACATGAAAAAAAATGTGTAACTAATAACTCAGTGAGAGCCTGCCAAGTAGTCTCTCATTGCTTAAGGGTTCAGCTTTACATAAAGCCCTAAACTGTAACAATAGATTCCTTTCGGACTACTGAAGGCTTAAACAAGTATAAGTGGGGGAGGAGTAATAAATCAACGCTGCTTGTACTAGACACAAGTTAGTAGTGTTCAAAATCCCTTTATACAATTAGGGTGATTTACAGATGACTGATTAGCATAGGCTAAGAGGTGCTGTGGGTAATGGGTAGAGTGGTGTGAGGAGGGATGCTCACACCTCTTACAGCAAAATTATAATCTAGCAAATTGTGCTTTTGAAGCCTGATGTCCTTGATAAATAGACTTATTAAAGTGTAGTCCAGTCACTGTTATACCCTGATACTGGAAGAGATAGGTGTCAGGTTCTGTTACTGGTGAAGTTTTCACAGCATCTAAATGATCTCTTTTGAGGTGTGTGAGATGGCACGTTGGCACATAATATGTGCACACCTATTCCCAAACCTGCAAAACCACTGCAGGAACCCTTTAACCTGTTCTTTCATCTTCTCTTATACATCACTGTTGTCTCACAATCTGCTCCCACTGAGCATGCTGCAGTTGTCTAACGAATTTCACATTCAGATGGTTGACTCATATTACACTCCACAGGGTCATATAAATGTTCTGAAACTGACAGTTGTGATTACAAGTTAGTTGGGTAAGAAGAGGACCCCTGGGCACAAATCTCTGATGTACCTGAAAATTTTTTTGGCAGCAGTGACTAAATCTATCCCAAGCCTACAAGGTCAATTTGCAGCTCAGTTGCCATCCATATTTATCTGCCTCACACATTGAAATTTTACTATGACAGTGATAGGATCTCTAGGAAATACCTCAAGTAGATTGTTTCCATGGATAGCCTGAAATCCTTATTCTCTTGAAACAATCTTCCAGGAGATGTTATTCTCCTGATGACACTATCTTATGTGAAGTTAAAATAATAAAAAAAAAAGCACCAAACCAAACAAAGTCTGTTTTTATAGTAATAGAATTCACCTTGATTTCAAATCTCAATGGCTTGTAACTTCATAAATGTTGGTCACAGAACTGTCACCAGGTCTAGGTGTTGTTCTGATAAGCAATAAAGGGAAAGGGTTGGCTGCTAGAAGGTACAAAGAATACAGTGTAAGATCATTAAGTAACTTAATTTTATGTTAGTTGTGCCTTCTCATTTTGGGGGCACTTACAAATAGAAAAATGTAGAAGAAAAGCAAAATCCTGTTTACATACACAGGTTCCTTTCTCCTATGCACTTTCAGTTTCTGACAATTTATCAGTAAGAATTCCCGCTGAGCTCTAATATATTTAATCACAGTTATAGTAATAGACAAAACACCAGACAACTGCAGTTATGAAAGGAATTGTTCCTACTTGTATCATGTAGATTTCAGAAGCAATAGCAATTTTAGACACAAGTGAGGGTGGTGGGAAATCAGACTGCTGAAGCTGTTTTTAGAGTAGTCAGCATTTAGGAAGTTTTAAAGTATTTAGTGTGAGGTAATATTTGAAAAGCTTTCAGCTGAGTCTCTTGAGAGAACCACTTCTCTCTGTGTGTTATCAAGGCAGTGCCTGGCCTCGTGTCATCTGGGAAAGCACCTGAAAAGGAAGAAGGTTTGTTTTAACTAGGGTTTTGTAATTCACTAACTGAAATGGCTGCTTCTTTTTAACTCAAAACACAATCCATTTCAGAACTGCTAAGCAATGGAAAAAGAGTAAGGCAGTCATTGCTCTGAGATAGCTGTTTAATATTAAGACAATGCAGCTGATATTTTGGTCTGATTGTTTTTCCAGGAAGATGAAGGAGTAAGGAAGGTTGCTCAGGGGTTTGAAGAAAGTGGTCTTCTTTGTGGTAGACTGTAAACTGAGCACTGAAAAGGTGGGAAAAGGACTTTCTTTAGCTCTGTCTTACATGTGTTCCCTAAATTGTGAAATATCCGTGGGTTCAGGAAATTCAGCATTCAAACGCTTTCTCTGCAACTAACTGCACCCGAGGTCTGATATGCTGAAGTCAACAGGAGTCTTTCCATCAGCTGGAACGGATGTTGGATTGGGTTCAGTACAGCACAGACATGCAAACTCTGCAGTCTTTGCTCTCAGAGCAGCTCTCTGCTAGGTCAGCTGAAGTAAACTGCCCATTAGCTGAGTGGTATTGTCATCTGTGATACTGAACACATAGGCAGTTATGCAAGCTAGCAGGTAGTGACAGGCATGAGATGCAGGGACTATGGATCTTTAGAAACAGGCTCTGTGCTGGATGTCTGCTGTGCCTATACAAAGTTTCTTGTCTGTACTTAATTAAACTGATATTTAACCAATTTACCTTTATAGTTAACGAAGAATGTTCCCTGAGATGAGGCACTAACATTGAAGAGGATGGAAACGCAGAGGTTCTTTCTGAACTTATACACAGATCTCCTTGTGACCCAGGGCAAAGTTGCTGTAGCTCCCTCCATCATTATTCAATTGCTGAAATAGCAATAGCACTTAACTAGCTGCCAGCAAACATTACTGGTGTTCTATTGTGACTGTGTTCTTCTGCCGTTCACAACCTGTAATCCCAGCCCTGCAAAATTTTGCTCTTTATTTACAGCCCTCTAAGTACATTTCTAGAGCTAGATAATACAGTCTTTGTCAGAGGTACAAGCAGTAAAATATTACTGTATAGCTGGCGTCTCTGAAGCCTGGAATACAACCCAATCAAACTGACAAAACTGATAAAATTTGGTACTGCAACTCTTGCAAAGACTTTACAGCACTCTGAAATGCTTGACTATGGAATGGTCCTGAGATCAGGATGGTTTTGCCATAAAAACACACTACATCAATGCCAGGGAATAGTGTCCTTTGTTGCGCTGATTTAGTGCTCTGTGCCAACTCCATTCTCATTGGGAATTGGTCACCAGGGACAACTCCAAAGTGTTTTGCTGCTTTTAAGTAAGAAATCTAAATTACTGGAAGCTTCAAGGGGAGGTTTATGTTTTCTTTTGCTACCAGTAATCCCTCTGTCCGCTACGTCAATAAAAACAATTGATTCTAAATTTGCTAATCCTGTTGAAAATGGGTTTATTGTACTCTCTCTGAGTCTAGTGAATGGGGATGGGAAGTGATAGTTACAGCAGTAGATGCAGTAGGATGTGGACAGTGAGTCATAACTCCTGAAGTCCAGATGCTGGGGTGGTGGTGTTTGAAGATGTACTCTAGATCTACATTATAAAGGTACCTTCAGCTTTGTTTCTCACTTATTTCTTGAAGAACTTCAGATATAGCAAAGTATTTCTTCCAATGCAGAGGAACAGCAAGTTTTAGCTCATACTATTGCTGCACATCTGACGACAGGAGAAGATATTGACCATATGTATCTTTGAGATCTCTGTAGTGATACAGTACATAGCATCACAGGCACCTATATAAAACCTGTTAAAGAATTTCACTGACTCTTAGAGTTTATTGAGCCTGGAAGTGTGTTCAGTAACTACCTAGCTTTTAACCACTTGGATTTTTTTGTCTTCCCTTTTGCCCCACAGGAGCAACATAAATTTCAATGAAAGATGATTTACAGTGTTTTGAAAAAACATTGTATATGTTAACTTGTAAGTGTCAAATATCATTAGACCTGATGGGAAGGATGAAAAAGACTGTCTTCTGTGCCACACAAAAATGCACTGTTTATAACACAATCTTGCAGCAGAACTCCCTCCCCAGCACATTTCCTATTGTTTTTCTATATTGCTGCAGGTGATACTAGAGAGCTAGACAAAAAGAAACAGAGTTTACTTTTTCAAAGATGCATCTTCCTTCCTTTCATCTCTTCTCTGCTTATCTCTTGCTGTTGTTCAGACCCCCCTCTAGGAGGAAGATTAAAGAACAATATGGAAAAACAAAGGAAATAACAAGAATGTTTTATTTTAAAGAAACCTTTCTCAGAGTCTCTGCTTTCAAATGCTAACCTTCAGATTTTAATTGTTGTTTGGGTTTTGTGTTTAAACACATTCCACTGTCATAAATACTCCTTGTGGCATTTCCAGTGTCAGGAAAGGAAATCTGAGGCTGGAATTGATTGTTCAAAGGTATGGTTACACAGAGGAGCAGATGGAAGATAAAATGTTGGGTGAGATTTTCTGTCTGTCTAGCCACCCGTTCATTTATTGTTCATTTCCATCTGTCTTTGCCTGGCTTCCAAGATTGCATTGTGTATTTCTCTAAGTGCTGTTAAGTGCCAGAGATTTGACTGAGTGCTGCACTCATGCTACATTAGCCTACTTCAAGAAGAAATAGTATTTAGTTATACTGAATTGGGTTTGTGTTCAGCATTTTCATAGGATTTTCCTAAGTATGGTTGTTCATGGGACTGCAGAAGGCTTCTATGACAGGCTTATTGTGTAGCCCATCTTAACTGAAGATAACTTACTGACAATGTAGGACACGTGCTTCAGGGCTTTATTTCAGTGCTCATATCTTTGTCTTGCAAGTGTTTAATCCTTAGTCTCACTTCTCAGCTGGCATGCTTCTTGATAACTTTTAATTTCCTTAAGATCTATTTTGAAAAATAGTTCTGTTTTTAAAAAAAAAGGTTTTGTTTGGATGGGAAAGGACAGGATTCAGTAAGGCCGGTGGGAATGTATACAGGATTTTAGGTCACTTGCTTGAATCCTAAGCAGGTCTGATCCCGATGGTAGGTGTTACTCTAGAAGGGGCATGGACATCTTGCCTCTGTCTCACCAGCTGGAACACAGAGAAAGGACTGATACCTTCTCAACTGGAAAAGGCTGGTTGAAAAAGGGCAGGTATACAGTGCCTCAAGTTGCGCCAGGGAAAATTTAGGTTGCATATTAGGAAGAATTTCTTTACTGAGAGAGTCATCAAGCACTGGAACAGGCTGCCCAGGGAAGTGGTTGAGTCCCCATCTCTTGAGGTGTTTAACAGACGGGTAGATGCAGTGCTTGAGGACATGGTCTAAGGGTAGACTTGGTGGCGGTGGGTTAATGGTTGGACTGGATGATCTTAGGGGTCATTTCCAGCCTTAAAATTCTATGATTCTATGAATTGTTTCCTGGTTTTTACACCCTGCTGACAGTTGTAAAGTGCTGCAGCCTCAGAAAGACACTCAAAACCTGGCAGTTTTAAGCTCACTTGATTTTTAATTTTTTTTTTCCAAGATACAGACCAGTGTTTCATGGGTACCATGAAAATCTGTGTGTGTATATATATCAGAATGCAAAGTCTGTTGTTCAGATTACCAGCAACTTCAGGTTAGAGGAATGTAATGACCCAGGACAAAACTGCTAAAATGTCACAGATTCATACTTAGAATAGCAACAGAAATGTCCAGTGAACTGCATGATGCAATCCTGACAATTCCTGGGTATGGAAACAGAGGTATGACTACTGTAATGTTAGATGGCCAGACCTAATAGGCAGATGCTCATGTCAGGAGCTTTTAAGGAGAGGCTATAGGAAATGACCAGGGTCAGATCTGCAGCCAAGAGGGGGTTGTATGTTTTGGAGAAAATGTCAGGAGCTGGAGGTGAGACTACTTATCTTCAGGTCATCAGAACAAGATGGTAGTTTTAAAGACTTAAACATACAAATTCTGACATCTTTCAACACCTGGTTACTGCTTCATTCTTGGTGTGTTTCTTTTTTAAACTGTTCATCCATTTACCTTTTCTCTTAATCCTTGTCCTGAAATAACAATTGAGTGAATTGGCTGATAGACTCCACAAAGTTGCATCAGATTTTAACAGATTCTCAGCCTTTGGGCCCAAAAAAAGATATAAAATGTAATTCCCTCTATTTCCAAGACCCTTGTCCTGTCTCCTCTGAAGGATAGGTGCATTGATTTCCTCTGTTAGCTCTATTTTTGAAACAGTTAAATGCTGCTATGCATTGAATATCAATGCAGAATCAGCTCAGCTATGATATGCCACAAAATCCTATCATCTATTGCTACATTATTGTGAAAATAATTTCATATGCAAGTTATTTCTCAAGTTTGTCTCAAGACAAACATCTATTTCTTTGTGAAGCTTAAATATATCACTAGCCTTTTCATTATTATTTTCACTCACTTGAGAGTGCTTCTTTATTCAGTATACTTCAGTGAAAGCCATTTGGTTAAGAATTACACATTTGAGAAATGTAGGGTTAGAAACTTTCTTCCCAGAAAAAGTTGTTCCCTATCTAAGAAATTATTTTATTGGAGTACAACTGGAAGTTCCCCAAAACTTCATGCTTGAATTTCTGAAAAGGGTAATTCCACCATGATCATTCCCATATGTTTGGTAAAAAGAAATAGCAATCTGTATTCAATTTGCTTCAAAAATAGGCTGTAAAATATCTGTTATATATTTACAGGGGACACAGATACAACATGTATCTTCATGTCTGGTAAATAAGTGCTTTTTCTGCCTGCTGGCCAATTTCATGCTATAATCTTTTCTGAGATACTGTCCTGTTGAAGTCTAAGCTGGCATGTTTTGTTTCCTGCCTTGTTATAATATTTCAGAGGTTTGGGACCTGAACTATAATACATTCCTCAATCTGATTAATTTTGTTGCTTTATTTTTAAAGTTGTATGGTCACCACAGTCCTGCTAAGATGTTCAGAGTGCAAATAAGAAGAATCTTCACTTTTTCTTCATCCTGTTTTGAAAGCTTGGCAACACCAAGTTGCGAATTGGTGTTGGTGTGTACAGTTCTCCACATATTGTCAAGGTAATTTGCTGGTATGAGGAGTCTTCAGTCTGTGTAAAAATTCCACAATCAGTTCCTTTGCCACATTCCTTTAGGGAATCTGAGGAGATAGGAAAATTGTGTCTAATATCTGCTGAGCTCTAACGATCTGGGTATGGAGATGTCATGTTGGAAGGCACTCATTACAATTGGACTAGTTGCTCTGGCTTCCCTGGCTATGAAGCTATTGAATTGGGTTACTGATTACCCCAACATTGCCAATTCCATCTGCATAAAATGGCTTTATGCAGTACTGCCATCAAGTTATGCAGTGACCAACTACATCACCAATCTCCTTAGCACCTCTACATGCAGATGCAGAGATAAGAACATCTTAATGCATCTATGTGATCACTTAGGGTAGTATAAATTCATCAATGACTGCCAGAAGTCCAATTCCTATTTGAGGAGTGAGCTATTCCAATAGCTCACTGCCACGCAGTGAGACACTCCTTACATTTCCCATTGCCTCTTTACAGAGAAGAGAATGTTTCTCCTCTGAGAAATGCGTTAGTTTCTCTGAAAGAGTTTACAAAAGAGCAAGAGATAGCCATTACACTGTCCTGTAGGCTGTTTTTCCAACCCCAGTTATCTGGCAATAAGAACATGGATAGGATTAAGATGAAGTTTTGAAATTGAACCATGATATCTCAACAGATGGTCGTAAGCAGACTAGAAGTGAGGTGAGTGCATTGTATGTTTGACTTGACTCTGAGAAGATTTATATAGTTATGTCCACCTTAAAAGGAAATAACTAAATACCTTTGCTAGTCTAGATCTGTACTACATTAACTTTCAGAGATACACAATATCGCTGTTGTGCTCTAAGGTAGATTATTGGTTCTTCTGAGCCAGGATACATGTAAAAAAAGTCAAAAGGGAATAGAATCCTATTGAATTTACCAGAACAAGTGGATGAATTGTATGTGAAGAGGGAGGCTGGAAGTATAAATATGTTCTACATCCTTTCCGTGACAGGCTATGGAATATTTATTATAAATGGAGACATAAAGCAGGAATAATCTTCCCCATGACCTCACTGTGACAAACTGGCTTTCTAATTCTTGCTGAGTGCTGATTATTACTTGGCTAACATTCTGAGCTAAAGATGAAGCATGTGCTAAGTTGCAGGAATTCTTACAAATGGGCTGAGCTATTTTCAGAAGGGCAATTTTAAGGACACATTCATGTTTTTACTTGTAGGAGTGTTTTTCCTTAAAGCATAGGAGTAGATCCACATATGTGGAAAACCTTAAGGCAAATAGTATGAAATTGCTCATTTATGCATTGTGTTTAGTGCCTGGTTCAATGAAGTAGGCTTGTGAAGAAGGCTAGAGAGAAGAGCTACAGTGAAATCAAAAAGAAACAGTAAATTGTGACTAGTACCATTAAATTAAGAATTGTGACTTTGTTCATGCCAGATTTCCCTATGTACCATCTTGATTTCTCCATGATCTGAATTAAGCCAAAGCTACTTCTGGGCTGTATTTTGAAGGTGAAAATGCCCATAAGCAAAGACTCACCAGATGTCTCTGGCCATAGGTAGGCTACCTCCTCTCCAGAACAGTAAGTGTAAGGAGCCAACCTTTGTAGTGTGCTCAGAGCAGTGTAACACAGGCTTTATACTGCTTAGGGGTAACCTGGAGACATTTTAACCTAGCAAGCAGGTCAAGCCAGTCAGTTCTGTGGGAACAGTTGTCTTGTTTTTTATCCATACCCTTCCCATGTTGCCTGATGTGCTCTTCCATATCTTGCACTTTCCTTTGATCAATGCCTCTTATGCTTGCATAGCAACAAGCTATAGTCAGAGGACCTCTGCAAGCTCCTTCTTCCCCTGTTTGCAGAGCCTGTTAGTGGTGTAGCCTCTTTGCAGTTTTGTTCCACAGCCCTCTTGTAGATAGAGGAACAGGGAGGGAAAAACGTAACTTTTAGGTCTTACTGATACTGAACAGCAAGAACAGCACACTTCTGGGGATGGTTGTTACAGCATTTCTTCTAATAATGACCAAAAAGTGTATAAAGGAAGGATTTATCATTCATTTTGTAATAATCTAAACACCTGTAACTTGCTTTTAAAGTTTTCCCATATGACATACGAGTTTCTCTTCAACTTATTCTACCATCTCACCATGCAGTCTGCTTCTATGATACAACACTTCTGTTCTGAAATTAAGACCACTAGGGGAGATCAGTGGAGGGAATTGTCTCACATGAAGAGTATAAAACATCAAACAGAATGAGCAAACACCTCTTTTAAGTTTTAGATGAGCTGTGGGAAGTTTTTCCTTCTATGAAGTTTCACAGACTGCCTGAATTTAAATCTTCTAAATCTGTGAAAACAGAGATGTGTGGGGCTTTTTTTTTTATTTCTTTCAGATTCAAAATATCAGACTTTCTCCAAACCTAGATAGGCTCAGCACTGAGGAACACTGACAAGAGAGAAAAGCTATCTCCAAGCTCAGTAGCACGTTTCTGTTGGCTCTGTTGTCTGAGCCCTCTGGTATTATCAGTGCAACCATACTGTTACTCCATATAATGTTATTAACTCAGTAGGTATATCTGAATTTCGCAGATGGGTCAGTGCTTCTCCTGTTTTACAAAAAGTGTGACAACTTTATGTCTCTGAGGTTGTTTTCACTAAAATGGAACAAATCATTTTTGTAAGCAAGTCCTCCAGCAAACGTAGGGGTTTTTCTTCTATTCTTGGTATGACTTTGAAACCTTACTATCTGCAGAGAACCTCAGGCAAGCCATGCCTGCAGAGCATCCTTTGCAAGTGCTCACTATATTAGTTTGGTTGATTGGAGATTGGCTGAATTTGTCCAAAACTTTTTAATAGTTAAATTTGCATTCTTGTGTACAGGGTAACACAAACTTTTACATAAAACACCCTGGAGATATAAATATAATCTTTCCTCATACTGTGGGTTACTCTTGAATACTTTGAGTCAGCATGTCAGATTTGCAAAAATAGAAGCACAGTAAAATCATTTCCAGGACATGTTTAATTTCATATGCTCAAGAGTGCCGTGTTCAGAGGGTTATGTCAATGTACATGTTAATCCTGTAAAATGGCTTTATTCTGACATTGGAGGGGAAGTTTCAATACTTCAAATTTTCACCAGATTCAGCTGCTATTTCACCTTTTTTCTTTCCATCAAATCTTAAAAAGAAAGTCTCTGGTTAGAAAGTCAGGGGTAGAAACAATAAAATAATCCAAATTCTGTTTTTTAAAAGGTTTATGAAGTTTTAAAAGGAATGTTTTGGTATCTTGGAAGCAATAAAAATCCACTGCACTGTCCTCTGCCAGAGAAGTTATGGCTAAATTTGCCAGTCCACTTGGAGTATTTTCCACAGGCTCTGAGGGATACCAAATTCCATTTGCAGGGGTAGTTTGCCAGTAAGAATGGTAGCATTCCTTTCTAAATTAGGGAGAATTTTTTGAATCATTAAAGGTTAAACCCATGATCACACAGATATTCAATCAAGTCCTACCCTTATTTTCAAACCACAGAAAGATGGATGCAACTTTATGGTCATTTACAGGAGAAGTTGGGTATTTTTCCAGTGTCCACAGTCTGCTTTCATTTCCTCAGAGCCCTTCAGTTCCTGCCTAGACTTTTCACTTAATGCAGCAGAGCAACAGTATTGAGCAAATTGTCAAATGAATGAGCTGAAGTCTTAGAACAAATTGCAGGCTATGCCTGAACCTTTCTGTGCCTCAGAAGCTGTTCACATTACTGTTTCTTCAAGGTTGAGTTTTGCAGTGTCTTATGCCTGTTAATTGGTACCTAAAGGGGTGATTCTGGTTACAGGGTTGTGTCAGAACAAAAGGTAATGAGGAAAAAAATAAAATCTGATTCGAGTTTCACCAGAGAGAAGATTCTCCATAGCAGATGTCTATAAACATGCAATACTCAGCCACTTTTCAGGAATGGAGGTCAGATACTCTCAGAAAGGGATCTCTAGACATATGATGGGAACACTGTACTCCAGGGGAACTTGGGTATTCTGAAGGAGTGTTTTAAGGATCAGGACTGAAAATGTATAACCACATAATGTATAAAATAGTGCCATACAGGTATTACCTGAAGAAAAACCTACAGAATATCTTTTACATGGCTAGCATAAAGGAGATATGTTTTATTTGTTCTCAAGCATTATGAAGCAATACCACCTCTCTAGTCTGATGGGCATGAGTTTTACTCACATTTAGATGAGCTGCATAAAAGCAAGAATTACACATGTATGTAGGAAGCTCAATATAGGCATGGCTTCACAGCTAGAGGAACTGCTTCAGGTTAGAGTAGTGTTATCACTAGGTGAATACTACCTTAATACAACAGCAGTAAGCATTTTCTGTCTTTGGCCAAATTATGATCCCTAATCTAATTTTGTTGCTTCAACCTGTAATAATTAAAGAGTAAGGCTTCTAAATTTTGATAATAAGATTTCTGTACTAAATTGGGGGAGCACACAGAGATGTCATGGGGACTGGTTGAGACTGCTCCCTTTAAAGAAGCTTGTGTGTGTAACTAAATGATAACGGGAAGCAGATTTCTTGATAAAATTCCTGGACAAGTCACAGTACTAGAAATAAGATAAAAAACTCAAACCTACAAAAACGCCAGCTTGAAGGACCAGAACTCCTAATGGCAGAGCTGGAAGCCTCAGTGGTTGAGGAACTGGATGGTAGAAGTTCAGCCCAAAATGTCACATGCAGCCCCTGTGAATACTAAATTCCAGCAACTGGCAATTTGGGGAGCATTTGTAGGTGGCCCCAAGCAGGGGAGAAGCATGACATTGCAGTGCAGATGTTCAGAAGGTCTGTGTTCCATGTTGTAAGTCTTTTCAACAGCTGGAATTTAATCTTGTGAGTTACAATTTGCCAGAGTCCATGATTTGGCATTTAAAAACAAAGAAACAAAAACCATTCAAAAATCATTGCAAGATCTAGAACAAACCCTTGAAATGAAAGATATAACAGTGTAGTAAATGAGAGTCATTCAGGGCCAGGGTGAGGTTTGTGATACTTAGTAATACTGAGTGTGTTTGAATCCATAGTAGGTACACACACGTTCCAACCAAAAGCCTGTGCTTAGAAATACTCAGGGCCAGAAAAGAAGAAATCATACAAGAACGACCTGCAGGACTTCATTGACTGTGACAGCCAATATCTGTTACACTGAAGGGGATGAAATAGTTCTAGTATTTGTCTATTCCTGTCATTCTAATTCTCATGGAGTCTGAATTTTTATGCTTACTATTAATAAGTATGGATGGGAGAGGGGGAGGTGGAAGTCTGTACTTTAGAGATGCCCCAGTTCTTTAATGCCAAAGCCTTAAATATCTGAGTTGGAACTGGGACACTGAAGAATGCTTCTCACGTGCCTCGGCACGGTCACCACCGAACACCGCACGTGGTGGCACAAGTTTCTCCCTGGGTGCAGAAGAAGTGAAAACAGGTTTGTGGAGGGAGAAGTGTGAAATTGTCAGGATCTCTTCTGTTGGTAGTGGTAGCCACATTCCCTCTGGTGACAGCCTTCAGGGTCTGGTGACCATCAGGATTTAACCCCTCTTGCCCTGTAAGGAAGGCAGTGAGATCTGGGTTCCTACTCTAGATGCTGGGGCTCATAGTAGATCTGCTTGTGTCTGTGGGAGGATAAAGGGGCTGTTACTCTTATCTGGAATAAATAAATACTGTTTCACCTCCTCCACAGGTTTTGTGTGGAACCTTTGTGCATGTGTTCAGCTTCTGCACAGAAGTGTGCCATACGTGCAGGCCAGATCTTCCTGAGGTATAAAAAAACATAAGAAATCAGCAAATGGCACCAGCCCCACATGTCTGGGGAATTTCAGAACTGGAGCTCTGGATGACAGTAAATTCTTAAGGAACAGGGAGAAACTGGGACAGGGAAGCAGCAATGAGCATGAAGGGGAAAGGCAAGGCCTGGAGCACAGCAGGCAATCTCAGTGTGACTGAGCGTTTTGTAGTGAGCTGAGCCATGTGAGGCTAAAAGATGTTGAGTGAGACCTAATTAAAATCATCTGGTCCTCATGAGGGAGATTCCTTTTTTCTTGCAGTTATTTTCTGTGTGTTGAGGATATTTAATTAGGCATGTGTTAGCTGATGTTTCTGAGAAGAATTCAAAGTGCACTCACTGCTATTTTTAGTGTATTATTACATTGTTGGATTTGGGGATTAAAAATACTGCAAGAAACTGTATGTCCAAGGCTGCAGCAGTGGTTCAGGACTGACATGATCTGCAGCTACAGCAGCTCTCTCTATCTGGTTTGTCAGTATCTAAGTATAAATTCTGTAGCATCCCAGAATATCATCACCAACTGTTTCTTCTTTGCCCTACTCACCCCCCTGCAGCATATTAATATAAGATGAATTGTGGCATATTAATACTAGATGAAACTTTGGAGAACCATGGTTTTGATAAGGTTTTCTACTAGTGTTTTAATTTTTTTTTATTTCAGCTAATCTACTCTTTTTTTCTTTTCAACGATCACAGGTATAAAAAGAGACCATCTGGGAGCTTTCTTCTTTCAGGTGGTCTTTAAAGCAAAACACAACTTAGCCAGAAGGGGTTAATAGGTAGTTGCTGGACTGATAAGGTGCCAACTCTGGCAAGTTCATTATAATTCCAGACTGTCCATATCTTTCTAACATGAGGATAAAGTGGAATGTTTTGGCTTTGAGAACATCCAGAGCACTAGCACAGATATGGGACCATAAGTGTGTAACTTTGTTGGAGGTCTCCCTGGAATAATTTTGCAGTGGCAAATTCATACCTGAATGTTTCTCTGTGGGCCCTTGTTGTTGAGGCCTTTTTACCTTTTTTTCTTCCATAGAACTAGAATTTAGCACACTCAATCAGCAAATGCAAGTGCTATTCCTGCTATGAACTGGGCTCATGGAGTCTCTTGTGTTACTCAAAAGACTTTGTGCTATTTTCACGACCCCATTCAAGTTTAGGCCAGCAGAAATGGCAGACAGAAATGACCACACATCAATGCAGACTCCCTGTGCCCCTTCCCAGCAGCTGTTCCAAGGATCTCTCCCTCTGGACTCTGCCCCTTTTATATCGCACGGTGAAAGAGTGTTCAGTCAAGAATAATGTTTTGATTTAGAAATGGGGAGGTAAGAAAAAGGTGAGGGTGTGTGTGTGTATAAACATACACATATGCTTGTTCCTTTACAGAATTCTGAAATTCTCTTAACCCTCAGACATCACTTTTCCTACTGGAAGTCTCACCTGACATTCATTCCCACAGTCAAAGCCGTGAAGGGATTCAAGAGCCCTTCTGCTTTGGTGCTGCCCTGAGGCAGTGGGTGTTACCTATGAAATGCGTTGGTAACTTCAGCCCTGGCTCAGCGCTGCCTTTGTAGTGTAACTCCAGCCTCTGTTCCCGCTCTGGATTCCTCACTAAACTCACTAGGTGGCTGTCTAAGAACACACTTACTCTTTCCTTGCTGAAATACAGCTCTTGGGCTGCTGTGCCATTCTCTGATCACACGCTGGAGAGCACCCTCTCATCAGCCACAGCGGGTACCAGGCACCAGCTGCAAAGTCCGGAGTGAGGAAACCCAGTCCCACTGGAGTACTGGTACTAGACACCAGAGCCCTTTGATTAAACCAGTTTTGTTCTCCGAGACACAGTTAAGTGTTTATCTCAGCTAAGTTCAAGCTTCACCTGAATGGCTTCCTCTCCACACCAGTATTTGGAATTCTGTGTGGTATTCTTAGGAGTTAGGCAAAACCAGACTGTAGCTATGACTAAGACCAGTTTGTTCTTCCAGTAACTAGAGGAATGAGGCAAAGCGAGCTCTGGAATCTGGGAATTGTGGTTTGTATGTGAGGAGATTGAGAAAAAAAATGCTGCTCCCCTAACATCCTTCTTGTTAAAGTCCTGAGTACCAAATGTGGCTTGTGTTTGGCTTGAGTGCACTGATTTTTGTATGGTTATGAATCCTTTAACTTAAGGGAAATTATTTCTGATTGAGATGAAAATTGGGCCCCAAGGCTCAGGCTGAGCTGAACATTGGGCATGTATCTCAGTTTTCCAATGCTTTTCATTGGAAACCCTGACTTATGAAGGAAAGTATGCATGGATCTATCTCCAGTCCATGTGTCATCCTATTGTCTTCAGTACTGCAGAATATAAAGCAGGGAATAGGACCACACAGGAATCCATCTCTCTAGAGCACCTCTGAATCTGACTTACATGGCTTGTGTTACTCTCTACTACCCAGAAGGATGAGGTAGGGAACAGGCAGTATCTTGTCTCTTTGCCTTGATGTGAACACAGCAAAGCTGGATCAGCACATGGCTGGGAATGATCTTAATTGCTTGTGCATGGAGAAACAAGAGGAAGGATGGGAAAATAGTAGGGAACATAAATGTTATCTGTACTTAATCAGTTTTTTCCCATCACTCTGTTTTCAACAGGATACTTACATTCCATAAAGCGATAATTTTTCTTTTAGTTTAGCCTTGTTGAAAAACCTAGATTTACCTGACACTTTAACAGTTTCAGTTGGAAATGCTGAAACAAGATACTTAGTCTGAGGGCTGGGTCAACTCCATATCTTCCAGAAAATCTCAGACTGTGAAATAGTTTGTTTCCTGTCATCAGGACACAAAATGCTGATGTACAACTCTCCGGTGCCTTCTGGGATTTGTAATTTGCTTGTTCTCTGCCCAGCTCTGGTATTTTTTGGCACCTTGCAACAGCATGATACCTTTTCCATGTGAAGATAAATGCATAGTTTTAAGCCTTTATTTGCCATAAATCTTAATTTGCATATTGCAAGTTTAGCTGAAATGATAACAGATTGCCAAAATGTTTTTGCCTGGCCGTCAGGCGAGTAGGAAAGCGAGCGCTCTTGGCTCGGAGTCTGCGGGATTAATATGAAACGCTAAAACATGATACTGGAGCTGATCAAACCGTGCAACCTACACCTGAGGGGAATTTTTCTCATGGAATTCATAAAAATGTCCGTGTTTTCTCTTGATTAGATGTGACTGTTAAGATTTAAATAGAAAGCAGCAACTTGTACACGGACAGCAGTGGGGGCTTTACTGTTCCAAAGCCATAACTTTTAATCAGCATAGTTCCCTGTCAGAGTGGATTACCCCAAGACACTTCACAACACACACTGCTCCCCACCCCCCCATGGCTTCAGGGGGGAGCTTTGGAACAGGAGGAGAGGCACAGTGAAAAAAGGCGATGCAATTGTCCGAGAGAGACAGAGCTCTGTGCCAAAATGTCTGAAGGTTTCAGGCCTGGTACGGTTCTCACATTATTGGACCTTTATTTTTTAATCGACCGCTGTTCGCCTTCCTCTTCTGTGGCTCTTAATACGCCACAGTTAACACAATTTGGAGACTGAGGTGTAAACTTTCCTTTCAAAGGGTCCTTTGGTAGTTGAAGGATGCTGGCTGGGATCCATCCAGTAGGCATGAGCTTCAGAAGGTTAATGAGAAGTTCAGGGAAGAGCCTTTACAAAAGCCAGCACCAAGAATAACCCAGTTCTTGAAGTACTCTGCTCTTGGGCAAGGTGTGATTGTGTAATCTAAGAAGCTGGGGAACTGCTTCGCTCTGGCTGCTTCCTGAGCAAGATGACATAGTATGTATGAAGTAGTTTGGGTTTTTTTCTTTCATCCTTATTTAGTGCTCCTTTTAAAAAAAGAGCTAGATTAACAGCCTGGAAGAATTATACAATATATATTGTATACTGTGGTTAAGAGTTTGGGGAATCTGTATTCTGACCTGAAAGAAGAATAAGACCTTTAATCTCCCTTTAAATCACAGTCTCTCAGCAGGTTGGTGCAGTTATCAGTACCAGTCAACACAAGGAACCATTGCACTTGCCTTCATGCAGACATGTGGTGGGACTTGTGACTGGTTTAATAAAATTAACCATTTAACCTAAGTAATCAAAGAGGGGATAGTAAATATAGTGAGCTAGAGAGAGGTGGTTAAAGGGCTGAAAGCAACCACTTATCAAGCCCAGTCTCTGCCTGCTGTGTCATTCTGAATTCACATAGATTTCAGAATAAACCAAAAGAGTGTCTGCTTTTATGTTCACCTTCCCCTGTTCCTTCTCCAATGCAAGTGTAAGAAGTTGCAAAATAACTACATGCTACCTTACAACAGACTTGATACAAAAGATCAAAGACTCAAAACCTGGTAATTCACAGAAGATTGTGCAAGAGGATAAAGTATGTGCAATAATACTAGGAATGTATAAAAAAGTCCAGATGATCCTAACTGGGTGAGAAAAAAAATCCTCCCTCTTGACTGTAGATCTAGCATTGGGTGTAGAAACGAGTGAGCAAATCACTGAACCAACAGAAGTGTGTTGGCAATTCCTGTACAATATCTCATCACTGATTTCGTCAGTCAGAAGATAAATGCCCTTCTGTTTAGTGTTTCCAAGTTAGGCTTCAAGATGAAAATCCCATTCTTGGCCCCTGCTGAAGAACAGTGAAGGGTGCAGAGCAAATACTGTGCAGCAAACACCAGTTATATGGCCTCCCTTCAACCTCACAGTTGATGACAAGAGGGCTCAAAAGCCCTGTAATCACAAACTTTAATTTATAGCTCTGGCATCAACACTTACCTGTTACATAAGCAGCTCTCTGAACTTCTGGCTGCTCAGCTGCTTAGCCCAGGTCAAGTTCTTTCACCAGTGCTCACAACCAACCTGCAGTGCTGTCCACAGCAGGGAGGCATGGAGGCTTTAGCTGTCCCTCACGGGCAGCGGTATGACCTGTGAAGCTGAGCAGGAGTCTCAGGGTGTGTGAGCTCTGGGGCAGAATCCCTTTGCTAAGGGGTAGATGAAATGGCTGATGGGTGGGACAGGTGTTTAATGTGTCTTAGGGAGTTGAGTGGTTTCTGTCAGCTGCCTGCAAGTTGTACTGGTGTGCTCTTGAGTCACTGTGGCTAATGTGACACAGCTCTAGTCTAGCTCAGGCTTAGACACAGCCTACATGTAACTTCAAGGTTTTTCATGACAGTTACCACTGCAATTGAGAAACGGGAAAAAAAAAGTGAGCTTTGGATATTAACTGGCCACAAGACACACCACCAGTTTGGGTTCAGAACATGTAATATGGTGGATGTATATCACAGTAGCCCATATACCATCTAACAGGCTCACTCAATAGCTGAATGCTTTTCAAATTAGATGTTCCAGTTTGTTTATATAAAATTTTGGTTTTGCAACTAGTATTTTGGAAGTGGACACCAAACCCCTCCAGATTGAACTGTGGTAAATAATACTGTTTGAAGAAGTATATACTATATTTAATTGAAGAGAGCTGTGTTTACAGCCTGTTATTGTCTGTGTTGGTTGACTTTCCCCCACACACCAGCAATGTCAGGAATGAGAAGTCACAGTAGTTCTGGGTGACCTGGCATTTGTGGTGCATTTTAACAGAACCTGAGCTGATGAACTTTCCACTGACGGGCGATGTAGAGATGAAATGTTCTGACCTGTTAAAATATCTGTCAATGGAGAGTGAGTGCTGTGCAGTTACAGTCAAGTCTTTGAACTTTAGAATTGCTTTAATGGACCTGGAACTAGACTTTCTTTTCTGTGGAGAGTGAAATACTGATTTGTATATTGAAACTTATTCAGCTCCTGTGAATAAATTAATACAGGAAATAATCCCAGGGCACTTTCTGTGAGGTTTATCTGTTCATATCATTTGGGAAAAAAACAGCAAGATGATCTGTTTGGATATTAAAAATACACCTAGAAAGTTTATTCTGTCTTTTTTGATAAGAAATTTTATTTCTGCTACCAAAAGCCCCCAAAATGAAACCCACAATGTATTTTGCTTAGTAGCTTATGAAAATAATTTTTGGTGGTGCATTTTGAGGAAACAGAGACCTCTGTTACTTATTACTTGGTCAACAGCTGAACATACAGTGTGGAATTGTGAGTTCCAGTGCTCTGGGGAAGACATTGCACCAGAATGGCTTTTCCTGTGAGATAAGTCATAACATTCTTGGCATTTTCTCCTTTCCTTATGGAAGGAAAATGCAGCCACTTCTGTGTCCATGTGTCCCCTCTGCTTGAGCCCTGCAGGAATCCTGGGTGGCATTGGGTGGCATTGCAGTGTCCTGCACTGCCTGTGGGGAGGAATCAGGGTGGCTGTAATACAACCCCTTGCTAGAAGTACTATGTCAGCTCATCAGAAGCGTGTTAGAGGTAGGTTTAAGTATTTTGTACAAGAAAACTCTCAAATTCTGTGGATACCCTAAATCTCTTCAGCTATTCTCTAACTAGAGCTAGTAGAGGGACATGATTTCCGTGAAGCACAGTGTTGGCAGGGTGTTCCTGCTCTGGGGAGGATGCCTTCAGATATGGTGATAGAAGGTGAAGATATCAAAGAGGGAGCTCTGTGTATGATTTGCTTGGAAATCTGTTTGCTTCTCGCAGGTGAGAACTTTGAGAATAAACATTTCTAAACCCCTTTTGAATGAGCTTTTGTGTCAGCTCTCCTGTGTTCTTAGGATTAGTAAACATTATCATAACAGAACTGCATAAATTAATGCTTGGCTGCCCAGGTCACCTAGGGGATACTAAAGGTCTGTCTTAAGTTGCAGTAGGTACACAACAGCCTAAGGCTTTGGTTAAGGCTGAAAGGTGTGGTGACAATAGCTGATTTAATGCTTAGAAAGCCTGGAAGTTAGTTGGGGTTTAACCGAAGGTTTCTGCCTTGGTTGGCAGAATCCAGAAATTAAAACAGAATCTTTACGTGATCGAGTACTTATCATTGAACAGAAAGTACATAAAATGTTTAGTAGTTTGAAGTCTAAGTCCTGTTATAGAAGCTTTTCTTTAGGGAGGAAAACTGGAAAGCTGATTTGAATGTCACTACATTGCATTGTAACTGGAGATATTCAGGTTTTGTCCCCAGTTCAGCCCAGCTGGGACACTCAGATTGTTTCTGCTCCAGTGTGTCTCACAGAATGAGTACACTGCCCCCCTTACCCTACCTGGGGTGTGTTGGCTGTTCACAGCCAAGCTCCTGGGGCCAGAGTGTTCTTCCCATTGCCTCTGCCCAAGCAGGGATGGTGACTTCCCAAGGTGACGCAACAGGAACACTGTGAACAGCAAACCCCACCGGTGCCGTTGGCAGGGAATGACTGAGAATCAACACGGCCCCGCGGCGGCCCGGTGTCTGCCCGCTCCTGCGGGAGGCAGGCGGTGTTTGTAAGCTTGGGAGTGCAAACTAACCCAATCACCTTCTATGACAGGGTGACTCACTTAGTGGAAGAGGGAAAGGCTGTGGATGTGGTCTGCTTGGACTTTTGTGGAGCCTTTGACACTGTTTCTCACAGCATTTGTTTGAGAGAACGGCTACTACTGTCCTGGGCTGGTGCACCCGCTGCTGGATTAAAATTGTCTGGATGGCCGAGCCCAAACCGTGGTGGTCAATGGAGCCAAATCCAG
>VXBZ01001630.1:244615-326019 GCA_013399135.1 Heliornis fulica | reverse complement strand
GGCCAGCAGGTCTAGGGAGGGGATTGTGCCCTTATACTACTCAGCGTTGGTGAGGCCACACCTCGAGTGCTGTGTCAAGTTCTGGGCCCCACACTACAAGAAGGACATCGAGGTCCTGGAACATCTTCAGAGAAGGGCAGCCAAGCTGGTGAAGGGTCTGGAGGAAAACTTTTAAGAGGAGCAGCTGAGGGAACTGGGGCGGTTTAGTCTGGAGAAGAGGAGGCTGAAGAGACACCTTATCGCTGCCTATATTTTCTGAAAGGAGGTTGTAGAGAGGTGGGCAATGGTCTCTTCGGCCAAGTGACAGGTGACAGGACAAGGGGAAATGGCCAGGGCAGGTTCAGATTAGGTGTTAGGAGAAAGTTCTTCACTGAAAAAGTCAGTCAGTGGAACAGGGAGGTGGTGAAGTCACCATCCCTGGATGTATTTAAAAGACAGGTAGATGAGGTGCTCAGGGCTATGGTTTAGGAGAGGACAGGTATGGTGGGACTCAGTGATCTTAAAGGTGTTTTCCAACCTTGTGATTGAACCCATTTCATTTTTTATTCATTCCTCTGCATCTCAGCTTCCCCATTGCCTTTCCCTCTACCACCCTTGGCATTTTCTTTCTAAACAGTCAAGGTAAAGTTCCTCAGCGTTGCTCTTTCAGATCTTATCTGCATGGTGCTGCCTTTGAAATGTTCTGCAGCATCCAGACAGACAGTGAGCCACAAGCAACACTTTTTTTCCTAATCACAGTGAGCTCAGTTAACATGTCCTTCTGTTGTTCCCTGTGTAGGTGCAGGACTGTAAGCCTTTCATGACATGTGTGTAGTGTTGTACACAGTGGGAGCCCAGTGACTCAGTAGGACTTCTATTACAATAGAAATAATAATGTTAATTTATTTTATTGATGCTTTTGAATAGGATTTGCTGAAAAAATAAGGAAATATGGGATGTGGCTCGTTACCATCAAACCACATGCAGTGAAACGTTCGTCTGTCTCCAACATTTCATGTCTTCTGGGCATCCGAGGTAGTTGAGTTTGATTTACACAATCAAGGCATTCATTAAATATCTGTTTGAGTTTTAGGCAGATGCATCCTTCACCTGAGTGATGAAATCTGAGTACAGGAAACAGAGCTATTCCTGTGTGAAAAGACCCCATTCTGCTTTATAAAGTGAGCCTTGCAGCAATATACTTCTAGAAAACTGCCAAGCTTTGTATACCAAATATCGTTGTAAGGGCTCTGCCATAAAACAGTCGTAGTCTTGGGGTTGATCCAACCACACAATAGCACATCTTTATGCAATATTTCCTCTTTCAACATCCCTCTCCAATGCTGCAATTCACTGACAACCGTCAGTTCATTTTAATTCCAAAATGCCAGCCCAGCACACAAAGCAGTTCAGTCTGAATTCTTGTGTGGGCATATTCATTATTTAAATCACTAGTCCAACTCATGATCAAAAGAGCACTTGCTGGGCATCCCAGCAGGAGAAGACTGATGTATTGCTTATCATCACCTTCTAGATTGCACTGTAAGTCAGAGGTGTGCTCAGTATTCCTCTGTAGAGCTTGCTGTCGTCAGAGAACTGGGTGGCAGTAGAGGAAGGGAAGAGCAGCAAATCTCTAGTCAAGACTTTATATGTGAAGTGATGCTGTGAGTCCATGTTGTCCCTACCAGGGCTTGGCAACTTGTAAGCTGAGTCATCTTGGGAAAGATAAAGTATCCCCAGGCAGGTGGGAGCGGCTGTACAACCTCACGCTCTGGCGAATGAGCTTCCTTATCTTACAAACCACCTTGCAGGTAAATGTATGGATCACGGTCTACACTAGCACAGGTTCCACTCTCTGTGGTGAGAGAAGTGATAGGTCAGTTTTGTCTTGAACAAAGGGGGTTCTGGGTGGTGGGGTGTGTATTTTGTGTGTTTTAGCTGTTGTGTTGTCACGGTTGGATTTTCATAACATGATGTCCTGTTTGCCTGTTTGTGCCTGAAATGGGCACAGTCCAAGCCAGCTGCTTCAGTGGTAGGGTGGTTCTTCAGATGAGAAACATCTTCTGCTCTTAAAAGGCATCTACAACATATTCACGCTGTTCAATACCCGCTGGTGCATTCCTCACTTGGCAGTATAATGGGACCTTCAAAAGTAGAGGAGTTTCACATGACCTTAGCACATAGTCCTGACTTTGAGTGCCTGAAAGGAGTGACCTCCATCCCATTCATCATGATGGCTTGTTAACACTCGGATCCACTGTTTGGAGGGTTCCCCGCCAACAGGAACCCGTACGGGACCTGAGTGGTCGGGGCATGGTTAGGCAGAGGTCAGGAGTAGCTGTGGTGGCTAAATTGCTCCTGCCCAAAGAATAGGCGTCTCTTGTGGGCAGCTTTTGTCACTGCCCCTCCCCAGACGTGGTGTGGGCTCTGAGTCACAGACAGCAGCCAATAGCATGGCAGTAGAAAACAGGGTAATATTTGCTTACAGACACGGTGGGACAGACAGCACTAATGCAAATGATGCCATACACCACTCTTATTGCTTGATATTTACTTATAGCCTCCATATTTTATTTATGAATTTTACAATGCCAAATATAATGGACCAGTTAGAGTACTTTATTACAAAGCTTATAAAATAATTAAATAATACACTTATATTTTTTGCTTTTTTTACACCATAATTCATACCTTGTGACACTACCATTTTCTTTCCTCGGTTGTCACTTAAGGAAGTGAGCAAAGAAATATAGAGAAAAAGCTATGCATTAATAAATTAATTATTTCACATCAAATAATAAAAAGGACACAATTATAAAAAAACAAAACAGAAAAACCCTTGTAGTTTTTTTCCTAGAAAAAAGGTTATAATTACACAATGTCCAATATCAAGACAGAGCGGCATAGGTTGAGCTATGTTTCCAATCAAAATTTCTTAAAGTATCATAGAGTACATGTTTTTAATTTAAATTGTTGCAGAAGGAACTGCTAATTTTAAGTGACCACTGTCTGGCATTAGTGCTGAGCTGGCTAATCTGATGCTGAAATGATACTTTAAAAAAACAGTAAAACTCAACTACATTCATCAAACGACATTGTGGGATTGGGTGGAATTAGATAAATATGTCCCTCATAGGCACTCCCCAGAAAATTACAGTAGAACATAGCTCTGTCTCAGAATGGTTTGGCAAATAGGTTGGGTGTTCTGTCAGTGCAGAAATGTTTTAAATTTTACTATTTGCTCTATAGTGTCACTGACCATCTCGCTACTGAGTTATTAGAATTATCATTACATTTGCATATCTTTTGTTTGCTGGTAGATTCTGAACTAAATAAAAGTATTAGGAGAATGTATAAAAATAGAATTGACTTTTATTTGGTTAGAGTAAATCACCTTCTTATCTTTTTTTTTCTTTTTTTTTAATATAACCTGTGTGAATAAATAACTACTTAGCAAAGTTTACCATGAATTAATGGATTGTAATATTGTTATTTCCTTTGGCTAAAGGATGAATCAAAACTCACAGAGAGAGCTGAGATTAAAAGGAAGACATTCTTCAGTATCTTGGCATTCAAACAACCTAGCTTCTGAAAAAAACTACTTTAAAACATCAAGTTTAAATTTTAAAATTACATAACTAGTGAGCTTAGAAAGTTGAAAACAGAACCATTGACCTCAATAAATCTGAGTTCCTTGAGTTAGTTGAAATATGAAATTCTATTTTACTTGTAACACAGCAATATTAAAAGTCCAAATATTCTAATGCTGAATATTTCTAGGAATACATTTCAAGTTACTAGTTAACCACCTCTGAGTTTCTACACAAAGCAGAAATGAATTCTTCAAAACAATAAAAACATTAGCATGATGCAAAACTTGCTTTTCCAGCAGCAAGTCTAATAGAGAAGCACCATAAATCTTTGTAGTGCACTATTTACTTCTTGTGGTCACACGTGTGACGCTGCATTCTCCAGGCAACAGCCGTGCGAATGTCTTTCTGGGGAAGTGGCAGCAAACAGCTTCCTTACCCTGGGAAATGCTTTTGATTGTGTATCTGTCATGCTGCCACGCTGTAACCTTCCTCCTTGAGCTCCCAATCTCTTCTGCTTTCTGGTAAATTAGCCAGAAAAGGCTTCCTTGCCTTAATTAATTCCTCATAACATTTGACAGTGCAAAATGAGACTTTTTAAAGAAAGAACTGCCCCGCCAGTCTCAGTGTTCAAGTGATCCATAGTACCCTGTACTTTAGTGAGGTCAGCAAATAAAGAAAATAAAGAAAGAAATATTCCTGTACCTCAGACATTCCCTTAGAAAAAATGTCTCTTCCATCAGTGGTTTATGTGGCACCATGTCTCGCCTCAAAGCAAAGTTAATTCCAACATAAATTGAAGAAGAGAATCCTGTCACTGAAGGGTTCAGATAACACGCTGCTATCAGTTCTTCTTCGTGCATGACTTACAGCATTGCTTGCCATAAAATTTGTGGTTGCAGACACCATGCTGGGGTACCAGATGACACCAAGTGAAGAAATCCACACAAGAAGGATCATCTGAAAGAAAGAAATGCAAGCACTATGTAAGACTGTGTTTTAGCAAGTCCTAGAGTCAGGCGATAGTTCTGCACGCGTGTATGCACTTGGCTATATTAAACATGATGGATGACTGACTCAATTCAAAGAAGAGGAGCCACAAATTAGCTTTCATCTCAAAATACTAGTTTCTTTTTTTGATTTGTTAAGAGAAGTTTAGTGTGTTTAGAGATCAAATTTGTTAATCTGATAAAGGCAGAACTAATGTAATGAGAGGGTCGGAGGCTGAAGGGATTAAAAACTGTGTAACGCCCTTTGAAAGTCAGGAAAATAGGAAGTTCCACTGTGGAGGGTAAAAATGTCACTTGTGTTTCCATCTCTGATTACAACTGTTGTTCTAAAGGTGGATATTTGTACAAGAGAGCCTGCTCCATGCTTGATGCTGACTGCTTGTTACCACCTATGTCATCCTGAGTTTTTTGCTTTCAAGTAGCTTTGAGCACGTGTGTGAGCACACAGAAAGCTCCCAATGCACAGACCCTGCTCTGCATGTGTGTGCACAGAGTGCTCTGCTGGGAGTTTGCATCCCAACACTTCCAGAGGGAGTTTTTTCTCTCCATTTGGCCATGCAGGGTGCCTAAGCCATCTCTCTTCTTAGACACCTTAGCTAGGTGGCATGAAGCAGGCTTTTAGGACATCAGCTGTGCCATGTTGGTGAAGTCTTAATGAACTGTAATGGGAAAAGAGACAGGCTGACAATGTTTAGTTCTGAAAAGCCCAGCTTCTAATTACAAATACAAATAAACTGCATTTTTCAATTAAGACTTTTTTTCCCTTAAATTTATGTACAGACCATTTATACACACACCCAAGTCACTTTAAAATATTTCATAGCTGCTCCTTTCTACAGTTTTGTAGTGGATGCTTTATGTTTCTTTAAAAGAGGAGAGTGATGATTCATACAGATGATTTATAAACAAATTCACCATGTCTGAGAGAACAGTAAGACATTTAAATGAGGTTTAGCAAAATTTATAGCTAAACTGAAATCTCCTGTGAGCATGGGAAAAGATTCCATTCGACTCTCAGAACTACTGTTTACATGGTCAATAAAAGGAATTTACAAGGAGACAGTGAGGAAGAACCTAGCCACCGTTGTCTGTGTTCTCAGATCAGCCAAGCTGAGTCACAGAAGATAAATACTCCCTCACAGAGCACAGACAACTTCTTCATATTCAGTGGGCCAGCAGGCCTCTGACTCTCGATAGGAACTTCTTCTGATTAGGCACCACTTTGCTTTTTTTGATTCCCTCTTATGTGATGGCAAAGGTGGTTTTGCATCCTCTTGACACAAATTTATTCAAATGAGTAAGAGATTAATAATATTTTTAAAATATTCCATTTTATCCTTCTGTTTTCAAAAATATAAACCTGACTTTAAATACTAATGCTATGTAAAGAAAATACTGCTCTTGAACAAGCAGTTGTCCATCACACAGGAAGCTCAGCACTGAAATGCAGCCTTCCTGCTCCACAGCTTTGCCTTTCCAGTCTTAATTGGGTGTCAGCAGGGGTGAAACTGGAAGTTCAGCATCAGCTCTCCCATTACTTCACCTGCTGTCCACCAGACAGAACCAAAAGGAGAAAACAGATGAAAAACAAACACAGCACAAAGTGGGGAAAGCTGTTCTGATTAAGGCAGGAAAGCTCTCCAGACATGGAAGGGTAAATTTTCAAAAGTTACAAGTTACTGGTTAAAAAAAAATTAATTATAAGCACTGTGGAGGCAATGTTAATAAATTGTTGTGCCCCTTTTGAAGATCAGAGTGCAGCTCTGATGTTACAGAGGTATGGCCAAATCTCTACTCTTGGGACCAAATCCAAAGGCCACTGGAATCAACACAAAGAATCCCACAAACTTCAATGGATGTGGATCAGGTTTTCTGTTTCTTATGTCTATTTACTCAAGAATTTATATGTTGTTTAAATTTTCAACCATTTTAAGCAGCTGCATTTACTAGGAGTTATGGTGACCGTGACTGCATCTAACAGAGGGATGGAAATGACCCAGTTTGTCTAGGAAAGTGTGTGAACTCTCCCTGAAACAAACATTATTTTCTTGACTGTGATCACTGAGCTGGAGCTGCATGGCTGATAATAGAGACTGATTTGCTTCAGTGTGATTCCAGCCCAGCTGGTTCCCTGTTTTGCTGGTTTAGACAGAAAGTTAGAGAGCAGTGAAGAGATAATTGATCTCTAGAGCCTGACGACCCAGATATTATAAAGGGGAAAGGGCTCCTGCAGATGTGAGGAGAGAAAGAAACAGGCCAAGACCAAAATTAATAACAGACATTACTCCAGACATGAAATATGGCAGGGGAAGGCAGAGGTAAAACAAAAGTGCCTGCTGTATCGTGACAGAAAAGGATGTCATACAGAAACCCCAAAGTGCAGCAGAACTTTTTGGGAAGGTTAACTTTAAGAGTTAAAAACATTTACTCATAAACCCAGCAGAAGTATTTTACTTCTCTCTTTTAGGGCCATTTCATCAGTACACCCTGGTATGGATTCAGGTCCCCCAATACCTCAGTGTAACACCCTGTATGTCTGGAGTGGCTGCTGTAGAATGGAGTGTGAAGATATCCCTGGGCTCTGCAGGGTGTCTGTGCACAGTGGCTGCAGGAATAGCACAGATCAGGGGGTGGCTAATGTCAGCTTCTGTGCTGCAGGGCCAGAGCTTGACCTTTGCTCCTAACTCCAGTGACACCTTTCTCTTGCAGTCAGGTCTGGCCTTTACAGAGGTTTCTTTCAGCTCCCAGTTTGACAATGGTAACAAGAGAGGTAATGTCTAGAACATTCTAGACAAAGCGGTTTTGGACCCCTGGGATGTGGGTAAAATCGGAAGCTCAGGCAGACTTCAAGAACTGAAAATAAACGGTAAAATCTTATTTCTTATTCAAATATCTGAATATTTCTTACTCAGAAGTTGCTGGTTTAAAACATTAAACATACCAGCATAGGATGCTCCTGTTATTCAACAAGATAGTATAAAGATGCAGCTCAGCAACAAATGTGTAACTATTTGATATACTTTTTTTGTAACATCGCTGGTTTTAAAATCTCCTGTGTCAGGTGTACTCTCAAGTTTGCTCTGAGGGTTCACTTTTTGAGGAGAGATGCTGTAGTATCAGAGAGTAACTGTAAACCTGGAAGGTCTGGGAAAAAAAAAGTCTTTTATGAAGGAACATGCCAAAGACTAATCTTCAGTGGGTGGAACTGGAAATGGTGATCTGTCCTGGATTTAGAGCTCTAAGCAAGTCACCCTGCTGCAGCACAGAGCTGAGTTTTACCTCTTTTCACAGGCACTGGGCAGAAGTTAGTATTGCAGGCTCTCAGGGCTGCTGGTTTCTGATGGGGCAAGCACCCAGCCGCTGGTCTTCCTTGGCGCAGGCACTGCACGCTCCGGGTCTGCACTCCCCCTCCACATGTTACTGTACACTGTAGAGAGGTAGAAATTCAAAGCCACGTTTCATTACAGATTCTCTCTGGGAGCCCATGAAAACCAAAGGAGTAACTTCCCAGGGCTCTGGGTGAGCTTTTCAGAGAGAGAGAGCTCAGGGTTGGATGTGTTGCTGTACAGCAACCCCCATTAGGACCAACCCCCATCAGGGCCAACTTTTCAAAGATGTGTGTGCATCTGCTGTCCCTTCCAAGGTTTGGTTATTTAAGGACTTTGATGAAACTTTGGTTCTTTACTCAGACGTCGTCGAGACAGGAACTGAACATTTTAGAAAACCTGTTCTTGATTGTCTGCACTGATTTCTTTTGAACTCAGGGCCTCTGGGCCCAATCCTGCTATCTGAACAGAGATAAAACTCCCATTGGAACCATAATTACGGCAGTATCAGGGGAAAAGCACTGTGCATTTGCAGGAAGATCTATGAAGTATTTTTAAATGAATAAGCCTTTTACTTGTATGTGTTTCATGAAAAGTTGTCTTTAAGATAAATGTGATCTTTTTCATCTGATTACAATTGTCAGGCCTACATTGTTTCATGTAAAGGTTATTGAATGAGTGTGTGTCTCATTGATATGTGACTCATAAAGTAGATAAGTTCCAGAAATACAGAAGCTTGTTTGCAAGAATGTAGAAACAAATACAGACTGATCCCATAATTAATCATAGTATTTAGGGAATTCCAGGCAATCTGAGCAGATGCTCAAATACATTGTGCATATAGATATGTAATAGTTCAACCACAGTTTAGTTTGAAGAACTGAGAAGAAAGTGTTGGAAAACGAACGTGGAATATAGTGCCTCTCGAGCATGAATAACATTTTTAGGTGACATTCTTCAGTTTCAGGACAAAGAAATGAGCTGCCCCAAAGTACATGATGGATGTGGACCAGCTGCCTCATGTTTCAGTGGCTGAGTGGTGCAACCTTCTTTAGGGAATGGCTACGTGCAGGAGACACCTGTGGACTGTCAGGACTGGAGACATTTCCTCCATACAATCAGGCATTTAACTACAGCACAATATGAGACTGCAGCTAGCTTTAATCTGGGTACCTTGGACTGGTAATTGGTGTGTTCTGCAGCCCTTCAAGCCTGCCATGTGTTTGTGCCACTCCAGCTAGCATCCATTCTGGGGCTTTTCCACTAGGTTTGGTGCTCTCCAAGCCCAGCACTGCAACCTCACCTTTGAATTATGGCTGTCCAAGAGTCAGCAGTCACACTGCAGTTGTTTTGTTCTTTAATGCTGTGTAGTGCAAAGCACAGGGGGAGGTGACTTGAGCTACTGGCTAATAAAACTTGGTCCTTTTGCAAACTCCATAAAAGCCAAGACATGAAAGTCCTGGAGAAAGGATGAGAGCTGGGGCAGCAGAGAGATGTGAGAGTTTCCCATTCTTACCTGCTGCCAGGGTGAGGAATACCAGCCAGACACCATGTTATACAGTGTTTGTGATGGACATGCTCCCTTGTTACAAGCTTCTTCCAGGTTGGTGTTGGGTTTCTTGATGTTTCTACATCTTCTCTGAGGGAAGGTGATCAGTTTCCCATGGATGCCTTTCTCACCGCATTTTAGCTCTCGCTTTTGTACACCTGGTCCACAGGAGGCTGAGCACTGCCAAGGCAAAGGACACCTTTTAAATCTACACAGACATGGTCAAATAAAGGAGAATGTGTTATATGTAAGAGACCCCAAATTATGTGAAACTACAAAAGCATTATATAACTAAAACCATAAAGGCCACGTTCTGTAATGTGTAAACTGAAATATGAATCCAAGCCAGTGAGAGTCCTGACAAAGAAAGACATCAGGGTGCATTTACCTACACCTGGGTGTAAAGAACACTGGTTTTATAGCAGCTTGCCTAGAACAGCCCGTTCAAATCACAGCTCAGCTCGCTTTCCCCCACGGGGTTCATCCGTGTGTCCCTCAGTCAGTGTTTCAGGAGCAGTGAAAGAGGACAGTGAGCCAGGTGACTCCACCACTTTACCTCACTCCAGGCAGAGATCACCCACTGCAGTCGGTCATTTTTGGGGCAGCGCCCTAGCACACAGGTCTGCTGGGACTCAGGTTTGTGCTCTCTGCTGCACATGCTTTCAGGCAAGACTTTAACCTTGGGAGAGCCGGTACTTTTGCAGTAGACATCCCGTTTCTTAACGCCTCTCCCACAAGTCTTGGAGCACTATGATGGAAAGAAATATTCATTTGAAATGAAAATTGGCAGAATTTGCATCAAAACCATGACTGATATGCTGTGTAGCTGCCATTACAGTGTAAGTACACTTGGAATTCTGATGATAAGTTACAGCAACATCTGCATGTCACCTCTAAAGCATTGTTCTAAGTGCTTCCTTAATGTAAGCTATGAACTCTTACAGCCCCCAGTGTAGAACAGATAAGTAACATCTCTCTTCCGTAGATGAGGAAAGTTGGAGTTTTGAGCAAAATGTTTTTTCCCTGGACAGCATAGCTGAAAGCTGGTCAGAACCTCCCACCACAACATCTCCCACGGCAAGATGTTCTCAGCTATTTGTAATTTTGTCCTCACCTTGGCCTAGAGGGATGAGATAGAGGCAGAGAAAACTACCCAGGGAGTCTGTACATAACTGCTTAACCAAATGAATCTCACTAGACAGAATCTGATACAGACAATAGTTGAGAAGTTTGACCAAAGATATTTTAATTGCCAAGATTGCAACTGGAGCTTAGGGCAAGTCACCAGTGAATAAACATGCATTGCTGAGCTGTGGTTCAGCTGAAGAGACAAACTAAAGTTTTCATTTACCGTACAACAAAATGCACAAGTGAGACATTTTTGATGAAATTAAGAAATAAACAGCCTTGAAATAATTCTGCCAGTTTTCTACCTTGATTCATTCTCTTCTAATTGGTATTCATTAATAATTAAGGGGCCCATTCCAAGGCAGAATCCTGTGCTGTCATTATCTGCATTACATCACAGCTGGTTTTGAAAGATTTCATGAAAGCAGAGTTGTACTGAGGATACAACGGATATATCTTCATTCTGAAAATCTGTGGTTTTAACCTTTCCCTCAAACAAACAAAACCTTATTTCATTTACAATTACTGAGATTTGTGTAGAGAGGCTGGGTATTTCACAGTATTTTCCTGTTAAATCCTTTGAGCCTGTGAGACAACAGCTTCCAGCTGAATATTAAAATCTTCACCAAGGTGTTCAATAGGGCTGTTCACTACCTTTCAGCAGGAGTTACTTATGAACTTAATTTTCACAGACTGATTAGAAAATCCCAACTTGAATTGTACACCTCCTAAAGAGGCAGCAAAGGGATTTTAAACTGTTTTCTGCTTTATTTGAGAGGAAGGAAAGTTTGAAAATTTGAAAGTGTTTGAAGACATCATTCTTCCTTTTTATCTATCATAAGTATCTAATCATAAGACCTGGTTTTTGTCACCTCTTGCCACATGTACACTGGAAGAAAAAATTTCATTTTTTAGAATTAAAAAGGAGTGGACTTGTGAGTAGTTATTGGTCAGTCACAGCACATTACTCTCCTGGGAATGCTTAGGTCAGTGTGCTCTTAATGCCTGAAGTGTAACAGTACCAACACCTGGACATAGAAGAAACAGAATTTTCAGTAAATTTAAATCCACCTTAAATCTCACTGAATCAAGATGGAAAAATAAAAGCAACATAGCTCCTTTTGATGTAAATGTACTGTCAGGTCACTCTTAAATCCTAGATTTCCCAGTACTTCATTCACCCTTACATTAACTGTTCATACCAGCTTCAACAGACAGAGCAGAGCAGTTTTGTGTAAGCCTGTGCATGTGGTTTTTAACTCGGGCTGGTTTAATGTCAGGCAGTTTGTACGCCTGTGAAGCAGAGTGTGTGCACACAGGAATCTGCCCAGGGGCCTGATGCCCCTCATGGCAACCAACTGCAGTATTGCTCCTCTTGCAATGTAACAGAGGCCAAAGTACAGAAGTGATTAGTGAACGTGTAAATCACAAACTTATCAACCCACAAGTCACATATGTGTGTGAATTAATATAAAGCTCTAACCCCAAATGTTTGTTTCTTCATTCCTTGTCTGCCTGTCATCGCTGAGAAAAGTTAATACTGCTGTGGGAAGTAAGCTCAGAGGGGGGTTAAAGCCTTTGAAGAGTTCATTTATGAAACCAGAGAAAGCTATCCATCTCTTTGGATATTTTTTCTCCAAATTACCTGAGACCATTGACCGGGGCTCCATTCAGGTGGGCAGTCCTGACTATTGCACATCTGCACCTGGCTGGGGGTGCTGACAGGACACAGGGAATGAGGCACCACTTCTTCTCTTTGGAAAGCCCTTTTCTGGACACACTGGATGAGACGACTTTGTTGACCTCCTCCGCAGGATTTGCTGCATGTGCTCCACTCACCTGTTGACCAGCTTAAAGGAGAATATGTGTGTTAGAAACAAGAAGTCCAATTAACTTTATAAAATCAATGCATGGGCCACCTATTAAATGTGAGTTATTTAGAGATCCTGCTTAGCTTGCCTCCTGATGTACTGCCATCTGTCCAAGCAATCAATAAGCCATAGTTACATTATCTTCAAGGCATGGAATATTTTGCTAGGGATGAAGTCACACAACTAGAAAAACTAGTATTACTTATTTACTGTTCTCATCTACCAGAACCAACTTGCCTGTGAATCTGACCTGGAATCTGGAATTCCATGGGGACTGAGAGAAGCTGCCATTGAGACTGGTGGAGTATCTAGAAGATCTAAGGGTCTGGCTAACAAATGACCATTCGTTTTTAACCACATCTATCCTTTCAAATGAAAAAGAGGTCTCTAAGACAGGAAAAAAACCCATATTTTCTAAAGAAGTATCAGGAAGATCACTTTTGTCACTTTAGCTGCTGAAAAGACCTCCAAATAGACCCAAGCCAAAGGAAGAAACCAGAAAAATTGAGAGTTTTGTATATTAGTGGTATTTGATCAGTAGAAAACTCGGCCTTTTGTTACTTGGGTTTTTTTGCTTTCTTTTTTTTACCTCTCTTAGAAGAGAGGGTGGAGAAGGGAGATTCACTTGAAAAGGGACAAGCTGGCATGGTGGGGAAAGAATGGGAGCAGTTTAGCTGAACATGTAGCTCCCAGTGCATTTGGGCATAGATATACTAGCACAGGGTATAAATGTTGACATGGTGCTGTCCAGTGGTATCTATGTCAAACCCTACTGGCCTGGCTGAAATCAGCAGTCCTGTCATTACTGTCTAGAGGATTTAAATGACCTCAGACTATTAAATCTGTCAGACAAACGATGTGGAATCTAAATAAGACAAGAGGAGATTTAAACAGCAGAAGCTGTTGGGCAAATTACACTCCAGTCACAGGTACACTTCAGTTATGCCTCGTGTCACTGAAGTTACACAAAATCTGAAGAATTACTGCCAATTGCTTAGGGTAAGTTCAGTTTTGAAATGTCATTAGCAGTATTTCTATTAATGAAGCACTGAGTGGGTTCCCAGCCTGCTGGAACACTTTGCAGAAATACAGCCAAGTGTCCTTGTCCTCGAAGGCTTGCAATGGAAGACCATAAATAGCAGCTGGATAGGAAAACAGAAGAGCAGAGACAAAGGAAATTATGAATGACTAAATGATTACTCAAGTTGAGAATTCTTATTCAAAGACCTAGTGCTGAATTTAAGCTCAAGATTTTAAAACAGCAGCGATACAAATTTTTAATAGTTTATGCCACAGAAAAGGTTCTCATCTCAAATCCATCAGCAAGGACTGTCCTACTTCCATGGTTTCTCATGGCATCGATCCTGTGACCACTGGAATAGCTGCTTACATACAGGTTTTCATGACAGGAATGCTTTTTCTGTTCTTACTGTGTGAAAGATCCCATTTTGCCTGTCTGTTCACATCAGCCTGAAAACAAAGCTAATTTCACTTTGAAACAAAATGTATTAAAAGACTATTTTTGAAAAATTCCTTTGGGAATAAAAGAAAATCCAACTCTCAGTCTAGTATCATCAGTAACTGCCAAAAATTAGTGGGAAATATAAAAAGCAGTAATTTAAGGACAAAGAAATATTGATGTGAAAAGTCAGTAGTTGTGTGATTCCAGACCACGTCAGAAGTTTCCTTTATTTTGGATTTATAAATGCTTGGACTATTGAAATGCAAACTTCTGGAAAAAATGTTACTGTTTTAGTCCATTCTACAACTTTCAATTAGCTTACCCTGATATTTCTGAAAAATGGTGATTTGCAGAGCAACCAAAAGTGTACATTTGAAGAGTTATTCCCCACAAGTGCCCAGAGTTCCCCTTCTTCACAGAAGAGAGGGCAATAAACCTACTTTAATGTCCTCTAGTAAACTGCCATTTTCCAAGATTATCTGGGCTGTGATCCAAGAGTATCTTTCATTAGCTCAAATAACTAAATAATTATGACCAGATTTGGCAGCTCTGAATTCCAACAACAACAGTGTGCAGTACTGATGCCTTCCTGTGTTCTTTCTGACTGTTGGGACAGTAGTTTGTTCCCACTCAGACTAATAAGTCTTTGTTCTTATGCAGTAATTATTCCTCGCTGACCTTTGTAAGTCTGGAGCCTCTTTTATGTCACAAAACTGACACACTTGTACCTTATCTGTTACTCACCTCTTTCCCTGGCTCTTTCTGCCTACTGTATTTGGTTTTGCTTCATTCGCTGGCCGTTAAGTATTCTTTGTTCCTTCCATGGTATTTATTAACCCTACATTTTTTGATGTAGGCAGTCTCAATTCTATGGAAGATACTACATGCCATGACTTTCTGGGCAGATGCCTCAGCAGAGGTATTCTGGCAAAGTTTCACTCAGCTAAATGGCAATCTGTTAATTTAAGGCATGGTCCTACATGTAGCTCTTCCGTACATTAATATATCCTAAGGATTTTAAAAATAATTAGGGAGTTGATTTGTTTTTCCCTAGAGGTGTCTTGGGGCTTTTATGGTTTTTCTTTTTGTATTTTTTGGGGGTTCAAGTCATTAATTATTTTTCAAAGTAGGAAATCTAAGAATATCAGAGCAATTTCAGCAAGAAAACATAGACATAGGACTGTGTGTCAGAAAGGATATCCAGCATTTTCAGTGATAGGTATATCAGTGGATGTTCAAAGCACAGCGGGATGTCTGGTTAACAGAAATGAGAAATTCTGTGTGTGGCCAGTAGAGCTGGATATGGTTTTGGTGAAGCATAGGAATGCTGCATCAAAACAAAGGTAAGCACAATCAGCTTAAAAAGATTCCTGGGAACATCACAGACAGTATGTTTCCATGTACATGATACTGAGTTCATTGGATACAAATACTTCTGGCAGAAGATAAGTTGCCTATGAACAGATTGTGTTTGGCTACAAAGATTACTTAAAATTGGTACTGAGAAAATCATGTGGCTAAATGCAATCTAAAGAAACTGCTGAAGCAGGAACATGTCACATGTTACCATTATTTAAATCTTATCTCTATTGTTTTGTGGTCACAGTGTGTAATTTGCCATTTGGATTTTGTGTCCTCTGCTGTAATCTTTAAATTTTGCAGGAAATTCCAAACTATTACTGGGCCATTTTTTAGTTTGTTCAACATACTGCAAACTATGATTTTAAGTAAAAACAAAGCCACTGCAGAGCATGTACATCTTTTTGCTTTGCCCCATCACCCTCTTCTTGACTGGAGGAGATGGGAATGCTTATTAGGCATCATTAAATGTACTATTCCATTAAGTATGTGAGTGGGCTCAGCCAATCGCTTTTACTGCCCATTGCTTCTGTCACCACAGAGTAAAAACAGCAGATGACAGTGGTCTAGAGCTTCTCTCCATTTCCTCTGCCTTCTGCTGCCTGTGAGTCTGCTTCAGTGCATCTTCAAGTGCCTTTATTTCCCACTGAAACACTCCTAATTTTTCCTCATATTGCTTTAGAAAATGTCTTGGGTTAAATTTCAGAATGTCTTGTCCAATGTAGTAGCAGCTTTTTGGATCTTTAGTATAGAATTAAAAAAAAAAAAAAAAAAGCTAAGTTGCAAAGTCAGCAATCCAAAAGTGAAAAAAACAGCAGAGGAGAGGTGGCCAATGTGTCCTTAAAACTACCCATTTATATCCTACACCACATAATACTGTGTTTAATTATATGAGCCCACAACATTTTTTTTTCAAAGGACCCCTACCACAGCTACTATAAATCAGTACAACTCCCTTGTTTTAAAAGGAGCTCTATTGATTTAGACCATCTGGATTCTAAATGCTTATCTATATGTCAATGTCCTCCTTTGCATCTCACCTTTCTTATTTCTTCTAGAAAATAAGATTATTCACACAGGCAATGTCTTCATATTTATTTTTGTGGGCACCGGGAGCATTGCTGACAATTTATTTGGTTTAGATAGTCCTCTTCTTGATATCATAATACTCTGTGGGACACTTTGTCCAAAAATCACTAATTACACTTCAGAAGATTCTTTTAACCTAATCTAATATGTGGAATCTGAGTCATGGGGCCAAGCTTCCACACAGGGAGTAGCACTTTACTCAGGAAATGGTCTTATTGATTCAAGGTGAGTAGAGGTGGCAGAACAGGCCTCTAAGTAACTTAGATTTACTCAGTGTCACATAGCTAACCCCAGCATGGTGACAGAGCTGTGAGCAGTCCTCAGGAGGTCTTGCTTAGCCACATCAGACATACCGCCTCCGTTATTATCATTGGGCAGAAGCCACACAACTAACAGTTGAAACTACAGAATAAGAGTGGGTTCATCTATCAGGCTATACAGTTCTGTGTGCCTACTGCAGAGGACTTCTTTCATGGCAAACTCAGTCACAAGGCACAGCAAAGAGGTACAAAAATAAAGAGAACTTACTATGCTGGGCAGGGATTGGTGTTGCATAGTTTTGTTTCAGTTAATGGCTTCACCCTTTGGCCACAAAGGGAGGAATTAACTCGTGTCCGGTGATCTTCTAAACAAATTGCTTTTGCAGTAATGTGTCCTATGGAAGTATTAGAAAAAAATAAACATTTGCTCAAACTACAGCAGAAAAAGTAGAAAGGGAGAATTTTAACTAACAAGTCCAAGCCCATCCTTAGTTCAGCTTTGCTGACTTTAAATTAAATAGGATTTAATTTGGCAGCATGCTTTTTAACATTAATTTCCTTCTCTGTAACACAGGTACTATTGAAGTGAGATGAAACATTTCAGTTACAATGTATTTGCAAAATCTTCCCCCAGCAGAAATTAGTAATTCTTCAAATCCCAATTCCCTGTGGAGGTGAGCATCCCCTGCTCAGAGCATGCACTCTGCACCCACCCACACACTTGCAAAATTCTGCAGCTTTTACAGCGTATCTTTACAGACTTCAGACTTCTGCAGGTTCCTGTACCTAAACTCTATCTAGTGTCAACATCAGGGCAGCATACAGGGAAGACTATAAATGCCTTAAGAGATGAAGTAAATGTATATAGTTAAATTGAGATGTATCATTCTCCTAACACATGGTTCATTGGGCACAGCAAGTCCAATTTGGAAACATGGTTGTTTCTATTATCTTTATATCCATGATGAGCCTTCATTTGTTCCAAAGAGAAGCAAGAAAAATGCAGCTGTCACATTCTATGTCTGCAGTGCTCTGGTATGTCTGTCTTCCACAGTTATTGAAATGCTGTGAAATCTGACAACACACTAGCAAGGTATTCCTGAATTTCACACAGACTTTTTGGGCAATACAGGAGCATAACAGGGCATTGCCTCCATCACCCAATCCTATTATTTGGTAGTAAAGACAACAGCAATGTATAGTCTTACTTATATAACCTAGTTCAATTTAAAGGTCTGGAAATTTTTAATACCCAATTCTTTTTACACAGCTTCTCACATGCCAGTTATCTGCTTTCATTATAGCCCAGAATTACTTTCACTGACACAACATCCAGGATTTAGAAAAACAAATAGATGGTCTGTACCTGCAAATACCTAGAGCAATATGGTAATTAGAAATCCTAACTTATCTAGAATCTCAGACTTCAACCTGGTAAACTCAAATATTTGTAACTGAACAGTAGGAAAAGCCGTGTGTAACTGCCAGTAAAGGTCTGGATAATATTTTAGTCTTCAATTACTCTCTATAGATAAGGTAAATTTTAATTATTCTTTGGTATCTTTCTGTGTTCCCAAATTACAGCAACTCAAAGCACATGCTCAATTCCCCCATTACTTCAACAATAGGGTATCATATGTGTACAGACTGACCTAAAGAAAAAAGACTGAATCACTGGAAGTGACATGAATTGACACTGGCAATGACTTTTTGTCCTCTAAAGGAAGCATGAAGGTACCCCATCTGTGCTGTAAGTTGTCGATAAAAAACAAAGACCAGGTGTTTATCATAACCCCCCAAAATGTGTTTTCAAAGCTGAAGGCAGCTGAAATGTTAGAGGTGCTTCTAAAGATGAGAAATAAGAGGATTGGCAATTGGGAGGTTACCTACCACCACCACAAGTGGCTGAACACTCTGACTGCACCGTCACCCAGGAGTAGCTCTGTTTTCTGACAGATGTCTTGTTTTCATTGTTGGTTTTGGGAAATGTATATTCCCAAGCAATCCCAGGATTCTTGCCTTGTAACAGGATCTATGGAGAACAAAAAAAAAAGGAAGGAGGGGAAAAAAAAGGATTCTGTCATTTCCAAGGTGGATGAACATGATACACACATAATATATATGTACACACACCCCCCATGTTTGTGAAAAAAATTTCTGCAGACATAATTTTTTAATGAACTAAAAACCATAAACATAATTCCTAAACAGCAAACTGTTTCCTTGGACTGCAGGGCATATACAGCAATACATGGTCCAGAATATCCAGAATTCAGTAGATGCGAGATACCACCCAAAGACTTCTGGAGTGCAGTACTAGTGGCTGCCCTGTCCCAGCTGTCAGCTCTGCTCTCAAAACTGGCCCTTAACAAATGGATCCCTGCATTCATGGGGGCTCTCTGGCAGGTGCTGGAATTTTCTTGTGGCAGAGGATGGATTAAAGATTGAGAGAAATTTCCTCTCTTTCAGTAAGCAAAGATCATGTTAGCTGATCCTTCCACAATGCCTTCTGTGCATGAAGAAGTCTGCTCATTCAGTAACCAGGACTCCAACACTCTACTGGACCTTGAGCAAAGCAGTACTATTGCTGGGTAAGGCTGGGAATAGAGGTGATTCGAGATGTTTTCCACATTCTTGAGCTTTAGGTTATAAAAGAGAGATTGTCTGGCTTTTTTTTTCTTCCTGTAAAGTTTTTCTATGCAGACTGGTGATAAATTTTGTTTGGAAAAAACCTCGTCCTTTTTGTGACAGAGGTTGATAAAGCTTCAGACCAGGAGAGAACCTGTCCCTGGGTGTCTGCAAAGGAAAAAGGATTAGAAAAATCTTTTATTCATGATTTTAGCATAATGTATTAGAAAACACACAAAAAGTGTGTTTACTGACTGTATTAATAATCTCTGTCATTTAACTCAGGGAGCTTAGCTCTCAGGAGTGTACTATTTTAGTGGTGAATTATAGTGCAGCTTTCAGGTAGGCAACTTTCTAAAGTTCACTGTATTCATTTCAAGTCTGAATTTTAATCAATGCAAGATGCACGAACACCTGACATACCTAAATTTGGGCAGAAATATCTATTTAACAGCATTTATTTTAGAAACTATTTTTGGCAGCAGCGTGGATTTATATTCATACTTAATAGGAAAAGTGAAAGCATTTACAGTTACAGAGCTCTACTAAATTTTAATTCTTCACCAATATGACTCTGGTCATAGTAATATAAAATGCAGGTGTAGTTAACCTCAGTTCCTAAATATGCTTTTTGATAAGCAGTAGCATTTCAAGCACAATTCCAGCCTAGGTTAATGATTACCATTCAAAATGTTAATAAAATATCAGTTAAGTACACATGATGTCTAACCAGAGTGCTGAAGTAATTCATGTATGTAGAACTGATCTCTGTATAACCTGGCTTCATAAAATAGCAACAAACTTGCATTTATGTCATTTAAGACCAAGAAATATAATAACATTTTGAAATGTAGCCAAGGGTTTTAAAGTATTCTGAAAAATGTACCTATTGGAAAACAGAAATTACCCATGACAGTGTAAATTCAGACCAAATTTACATGACCTTCAGCTCAATAATGTTGAACATATGAAGAATCTGGACTGCCTACTGTTTACTTTTCTAGCAGAAAGAAAAACGGATGCTATGGTTTCTGTTCTTAGTAGCCAAAGATTTTATTTCAGTCAGTGAACCTTAATAATCCAAACTGAGAATATAGGAATTAGAAATGTAAAATGCAAAAATCCTTCCAAATGAACTGGAAAGTTTCATGCTTTCTCATTGGGAGATTCAGATCCTCTAAGCACAGGGAACTTAGAGTATTTCATGGGAAAGTTTTTGTGTCTCCCATCCAAGCTTAATTCATGAGCACTTTAGAATACCTGTGAGATTACGGAAGAAATAGATCTGGGAGTTCTTATTCCCTATCCTTACTGGTTTTGATAGAAGTAATACTTCTATATTTGCTGGAGGGATAAGTCATATATGTATATACATCTCACAACCTCTTTACAAGAACAGGATTAAAATAAAACACTTTAAAATCAGAAAACATTGGGACTGCTGTGCACCGCACGCTGCTCTGAACAGATGCACCCTGAATCTCTGCATCTTGCTCCTACTGTCTTCCCAGAAAAACTCTACCATGTCCTGCACCTAATGAGCATATAAGGTTCCCTATTGTACCCATTCATCAATGTTGGGTTCTGGGCCCTATTTGCTATGCTCTATCCAAACCATTATCAGTGTAACTTTTTTTCAAGACCTTTTCCTCGGCTAAGAACTACCCAGTGTAAATGTTTTATGAGGCTTAACAGCCTTTTCAGATGAAGGAATATGTCTCTTCAATATGAAGTTTAATTTTTAGAAAGCTTGTAGCAAAAAATCCAACTCTGTTAGAACACTTGTTCCATGGCCACTATAAATCTTGAACCTCAAGTCCACAGGCATTAGACTTTCTAGAAAAAAAGCAGGTTGCAATAATATGCATTCACTCTATTGTCCTTCTCAGGACAAATTGAGACAAAGAAATAATGTACGAAGTTTCAGAATACATGCTTCAGAAAAAAATAGGATGTGTTAATCCTAATAAGAATTGAGCCTTTGAAAAGTATTTGTTAATTAAACCAATTCCTTTCCTGGTTCTTCTTAAAGACCAGACCTCAAAATGTTTTAATTTGCTGTTACTCAATGTAAGATCCTATAAGTCCAAGATATTAGCCCAGGTCTCAACACCTTAGGCAGGCAGAAATATTTTCAAAGACTAGCTTTGTTTTCTTATTGTGCTAGAAAAGATCTGGCTAATGTATGAACAGTCAAAGTCAGATTTCCTCTTTCACGGTCCTGTGGGGATGCACTTTCTCCCATTTCAGTAGGTGCTCTGTGTTCCTTCAAGAGCAGAGGCTGAAATTCTATCTGGCTGTTTAGTAAGTCATGTCAAAAAGGGAGGAGGTTTTGTCTATGCCTCAAGCCCTTGTGTAAGAATTAGAGTAGTCCCCTTTGAGTCTGACAACTGCCATGAAAGTGTGCTGTGGCAGAGGCCAAAAGAACAGTAAAGCTTTAAACTTTTGTGTAAAAATATTTTGAAGTGTTAGACTGAAGACTTGGTCTTCTGAAAGTGCTCTTTATTTTGTGGTAGTAGAGGCAAGAGACAAGACATGCACCCTCAACAACAGAATTCAGAACACTGGGAAGATGAGAAGATAAAACTGGAAACCAGTTTCAGCGCTGTTAGAGCAATATTCTCCTGGTGCTTCAACAGAGTGAAGGGGGTGAAGTGCAAATGGTCTCAGGTGAGTCAGAACAAGGCACATTTGTATCTAGCACTTGAGAGAACAACCATGCAATGATGTAAGAAACCTGCACCCTCCAGCTGAACTTAAATCCTGTACCCCTGACAAGCTGGGCCACATACATTTTAAGACATTGGGCTACACCTCCTTCTTGTGCTTCAGGAAGTAGACATGGGTCCAACAGGCCCATGAAGTGACCTTCCTCCCCATTTCCTGGCCAGCAGCCAAAGCCAGAGCTCCTCCACATCCAGCAGACTACAAGAGCTGCAGCATGGTCTCTTTCTTCCCACATAACCCCAGCTACACAGAAAAAGGGCAAGATCAAACTCTGGAGAGGTGGTGGAGACAAAATATTGCAGGGCACAAATCATACACTTTAAAGTCCCTGGCACTCAGGTGACAACTAGCATACAACATATAAAGTTCAAATTTTCCCCAGGAATGCAATACTATTGCAAAGTTACAATTGTGCCAAAGTAACAAGCTATAAAACGTTTTCTATCATATTTTCAAATATTCATTATAAAGCCCTTCCTTAACTACCCAATAACTGAAGGCTGCACATGCAGCCAAGTTATCAGACCTACAAACTTGGAAAGACCTCCAGTGCTAGTCTACTTAACTGGATGCATTCCAGCATCTTTTCAGCCAACTGGCATTTGCTCCCAAATTTACAGCTGGCAAACAACCCCCTTAAACATTTCCAGTTCCTCAATAGAACTGTTTAATGTCTACCTTTAACACACCAACCACCTGACTTCAGACACAACACTCAGCAGCTCTGACCGCAGGGCGCAGAGTTATAAAATTTACAGCTTCTTGAGTTCGAAAACCACAGACTCTACGGCTGGAATCTGCCACATCTACTCTGAAGAAAAAGAACTGTGGCTTTTGCTTAGGGCACAAAATGTTAAAACAATGGATAAACTGAATTCTCTGGAGTAGAGAACCTTTTCCTTTTGCTGCTAATTTTGATTTCAAAGCTATACCAATAAATTTTCTGAACAAGCCGTTCATCTGCTCCTTTGAGATTTTTTTTTCCACGGCTATCCCAAGTTTCCAATACAATCCTCCATTTTGCAGGTCAAATTTTTAAAGAGCCTATCAGCATCACTTTGTTATGATTGACTTCGTGCTCTTTTTTTATTGTAAGATGTATGTGAGAAGTCACTTGCAGCACACTGAATTCAGAGAGATTAGTTTACACAAGATAAAGGCCTCTTTCTTCTACAATGTTCTGTCAATGTACAGGAAAGCCTAGTAATGCTTGGCATGTAGCAAACTGAAAAATCAACTCAGTATCTCTGTGAAGGACTAACAGGCATTTACAGAGTGAAGCTGAGCATAAGGAAAAAGCCAAGTAAAAGAATAGCTACTGTTTACCCACATGTGCTTTATCTATCTCCATCTTTACTCATTCTGCTTGTGCACAACTTACAAAATGGGCAGGAGCCCAAACTTTGAATCCCTGCACACATGGCAGCTTTGATCTGAGTCTTCACACTGCCTCTCCATTTCCTAGGTCACTCCCATGTTTTGTAAGTCTTTGATCATTTCTTCAGGTGGATGTAGCAGAGTTAAGCTCTCTGCAACGAGGCATCAGCTGCACCACTAAGGGCTGAGGGAGATATTCGTGTGGAAGGCCAGAGCCTGTCTGTTTTACACTTGTGAGACCTGCAGCCTTCACCCACTGTGGATCTACATGCTGATTAATAAATACTGTAACATCCAACATCCTGAGCCAGATTCTGATTTCTCTGTCCATTCAGGATTAATTCCACTGAATTTACTCTTGTTTCAGTAGGAAAAATCTAAGTGTGTAGCATGTGATGCTGGTGGAAAAATATTTCAAACAAGTTTTAAAACAGGAGCTTTAAAGGAAACTGAGAGAACACCTGTTTGGAAAGCATCAGTAAAGGACGAATTTCCCATTAAGCCAAACCTTTAAACAAAAGGGGTTTTATCCCTTCAATATTTCTAAAGTCACTTTAAACACAATCTTAACTAAAAGCTTATGACAAACTATTGTTTTTCAAGAAAGTCCACTAAGGTCATTAAAAGGAAGAAAAAGAAAAAGAGTATCCTTGAAAGGTTCTGTATGATCTCATTTCTACTTCAGCTGTTTCAAATTTATCTTCTGTTGTTATTGTGTCTTCATTTTTTTTTACTGTTCACATGTTAAATGTACAACCTTCGGGGATACTGTCCAGCTAATCTCTCCTCACTAAAGAAGAACCCTTTTATCCATTGTGTGGAATCAACATCTGTATCTTATAAGTACATCTTAGCCCTCATTAGCTTACTTTCTCTTTAGGGGAAATCAGTACAAATTTATCATCTAGTAGCTAATAGTAAAGGTAATGTGTTATAACTACAACTTGGCTTTCTCCCAGTGGCAGCTAGATCACCACTAAAGTCATTCCACCTGGCCTACTTTCTCCTCCTTTCTCTTTCCCCTATTGATAAAAAGGAAATGATTTACTAGTTTTAATTGGACATTTTCCTGCTTTGAAGTTCCATTCACCTTCTCTTCCCATGACTGTCTGCCTCTGCAAAGCATCCTTTCCATCTGTTACTGCTGTCAAAATAAACTTCTCTTTTTTCACAAAGGTTTCACAATCCCTTGATTCCATATTTCACTAAGATTGAGGTACACTTCAGTGAGAGAAATGATCCTATCTCATAGTGCATAAACTCAAAGGTCATGCATAAACTCAAAGGGAAGAAGAAGGCCCATGAATTGTGGAAAAAGGAGCTGAGCACTTGAGAGGAGTATAGGAATGTTGTCAGGGCCTGAAGGGATGAGATGAGGAAGGTTAAAGCCCACCTGCAAATGAAATTGGCAAAGAACATAAAGGATAATAAGAAGGGTTCTGTTAATTATGGGAACAGCAAGAGGAAGACTGCAGATAATGAGGGTCCCCTGCTGAACGAGGGGGTTGTCCTGGTAACGGGGTATGCTGAGAAGGTGGAGATACTGAATGCCTTCTTTGCTTCAGTCTTCAGTTCAAAGACTCCCTCGGGGATATCCTGGACCCTGGAAGGAGGGAAGGTGGTTTTGGAAATGGAGAACTTCCCTCTGGTCGAGGAGGAGGTGGTCCATGAGCATCTAGGTGGGATCAATGTGCACAAATCCTTGGGCCCTGATGGGTTGCATCTACATGTGGTGAGGGAGCTGGCAGAGGTGATTGCTGAGCCCCTCTCTATCATCTTTGACGGGTCTTGGAGAACAAGAGAGGTGTCTGAGAGGTCAGCCAATGTCACTCTGGTCTTCAAAAAGGGCAAGAAGGAGGATCTGGGTAATTGCAGGCCAATCAGTCTCACTTCTGTCTCTAGCAAGGTGATGGAACACCTTGTTCTGGATGCCATCTCCAAGCAATTGGATGAGAAGAAGGTTATGAGGAGCAGTCAGCATGGATTCACCAAGGGGAGATCATGCTTGACCAACCTCATAACCTTCTACAATGTCATCACTGGCTGGGTGGATGGAGGGAGAGCAGTGGGTGTCATGTACCTTGACTTCAGCAAGGCTTTTGATACTGTCACCCACGACATCCTGATAACAAAGCTGAGAAAGTGTGGGATAGATGAGTGGATGGTGAGGTGGGTCGAGAGCTTTCTGATGCTGCGCTGCCATTCAGCGAGACCTGGACAGGCTGGAGAGCTGGGCAGTGAGGAACCAGGTGAGGTTCAATAACAGCAAGTGTAGGGTCTGGCACCTGGGAAGGAACAACCACAGGTAATAGGACAGGCTGAGGAATGACCTGCTGGAGAGGAGCTCTGTGGAGAAGGACCTGGGGGTCCTGGTGGATGACAGGTTGGCCATGAGCCAGCAGTGTGCCCTGGTGGCCAAGAAGGCCAATGGGATCCTGGGGTACATTAGGGAGAGCGTAGCCAGCAGGTGGAAGGAGGTGATCCTCCCCCTCTACTCTGCCCTGGTCAGGCCTCACCTGCAGTCCTGTGTCCAGTTCTGGGCTCCCCAGTACAAAACAGACAGGGATCTCCTGGAGAGAGTCCAGTGGAGGCCACAAAGATGATGAAGGGCCTGGAGCATCTCCCCTATGAGGAAAGGCTGAGTGAGCTGGGGCTGTTCAGCCTGGAGAAGACTGAGAGGGGATCTCATCAATGTTTACAAATATCTGAAGTGTGGGAGACAAAGGGAGATGGCCCCTCTTTTCAGGGGCCTGTGGGGACAGGACAAGGGGCAATGGTCACAAGCTGGACCACAGGAGGTTCCGATCTGAGAACAAACTTCTTCATGATGAAGGTGGCAGAGCACTGGAACAGGTTGCCCAGGGGTGTTGTGGAGTCTCCTTCTCTGGAGACATTCAAGACCTCTCTGGAGGCCAACCTGTGTGACCTGCTCTAGAGAGCCTGCTCTGGCAGGAGGAGTGGACTCAATGATCTCTCGAGGTCCCTTCCAAGCCCTACAAGTGAATCTATCCTCTCTCAAATTGACTATGAGCTCTCAATTCACTCAACTCTTTATCCATTTATTGACAGAATGGAAACTGAAATCATTAAATTCTTACATGTTTAAGGTAGTTTATCAATTCCAGGCAATGTTTTATATGCTTGTATAGCAGTCCGGTTCTTTTGCCCTTTCACAACCTTTTCCATAATCTGAGTCATTTGTGGAGGGTGACTGAATGCCTCAGCGAATGGGTGTCAGGAATGAACCTCACAGGAGTTCTCTATCAACAGCAGCCCACGATGGCAACGTCCCTTGTGCTCTACTAGCTCTTCTGGAAACAATTTTCAGCAATTAGGGGTGCCTGTTGGCAGCCCTTAGTTCCAAAGCTAGATAAATCAGTGATGAATATGCTGGGGTTTTGCCCTCAATTTAAACATTTTTCAGTAAACAGAAAATCACTTACAAGGACTTCAAATTGAAAGTGCTAACCTTAGATTACCTATGAACAAATGAGAGATGAATAATCTGAAATATTCAACTACATAAAAAAAAAAAATCCTTCATGTTTCCATTTAAGATGAGACAACTTTGCTACAGAATCCATATTTTAAAAACCTGGTATTAATTTCTGATCCTAGATTATCATTTAACTATCATATTTCTACTGCTCTGACCTTTGCTAATTATATCATCTAGCCTAAATTTGACCATTTTGAGAACTGCTTTCTGAGTATTTTTCATTTCAGTTGTTACTGGTTTCTACAACCCCTCAGTTACCAAAGTATCAATAACACTATCTGCACCTTCAGAAGGACACAGCAGTTCTGAAGGGCAATGTGTGACTGGGTTATCTCCTCTGCTTCCCCTGTGAAAATAATTATTGAACAATTCAGAAAGAGTTCTGATACATTCTAAACATCTCATCAGGATTTTACACTTCCTGGAGTTGTGCTAAGGAAATACTACTCCTACACATATAATTCCACATTCTTGTCAGTGTTCTCCTCCTCCTCAGAAAATATTTGGCCACTATAGTTTGCATTTTTTCTCCCGCACTGTAGTTAAATTACAGACTCAGTACCCTTTGTGTTCTTTGGTAGAACTTGTTCCCATAATTACATACATATAATATATGTAAATATATCTATATGTGTATTTATTTTTGGTGACATTTCAAGGCAAATAAGAAAGACACTTTTTATTATCTTTTTCTTGTCTCTTACTCAATTTTGAATAGTAGTTAGGACTTTGAAGTCTGACTAAACAGCACATGCACAGCTGAACTATTGAAAAACCTGAGAGAAAAGCAGATGCACAGGAATATACTTTATCACAAGCTATAAATACAAATCATTCAGTAGAACTGCAAGGCTGAACTTGTGATATGCAAGACAATAGGGAATTTTAAGATTATTTTTTTTTCCTTATTTGGGTTTCATCCTTAACACATCCTCTCTTAACACATGCTTCAGATGTCTCTTTCAAGAAAATATTTTGGAGAATGACTGCATTTCAAAGGAGGTGATTGCCTTGAGCATAGACTTGCCAGACCTGCCTGGACTCATCCCTGGAGAGCACTGGCCCAATCCTCTCCTGTGAATGCTGCTCAGAGGACGTGTGCAACCTGAAATTTCTGGGTACAGGCAGGATGATTTGACTCAGAAACACAGTCAAAAACCTGGACTGTTGGAATCACACAAATGTCTAGCATAACCATGACTGCAAAATTAAACAGGCATAACCTGCATTAATCTGTCTTTCAAATCAGAGTGGAATGGCAATAAATACACCTACAAAACCTTACACTTTCTGCCCACCTGAATAATAAAAGTTCCTGTATTTATGTGTGAGTTTATTCAATTTCAAAATACCTGCACTGTGTCTTTTTACAAGAGCTTGCACTGAATTCTTCTGGAAAAAATCTAGAAAATAAGTATTAATTTTCTTTTGAATATGATCTAATTAAAAATGAAGAAAAATAATATAAATATTACAGGAAAAACCTGAGGTCCAAGCCATGGAAAGGCTTATCTTATTGAAAACCAACTTAATTGGATAAGAAATTGCTGGCAGGACTTTTTAGCATGTTTCTTTGAAAAAGACAGATTAGAGAATAATAAAAACAAAGCTGCAGTGTAGTTAGTGCATTTAAACATTCCTCTTTTAGCCTTCTATCATTTTCTGGTATTTGTAGTTGAAGTCTGATTTGTGTCATTATTACTGCTGCAAACAGATCTTCAACAGTATGTGGGTTTTCTCATAAAAGCGTATTTCTTTAGTTTTATTGCATATTTGCTCCTTAAAAGTTATTGGTAAATGATAAATAATGCAGATCTCTGAACACACAACATTTTACATTTTATTTCAGAACTCAGCTTGTTGAACATTGCTCAAACTTAACTACGCTCATATATATATATAAAATTGGGGAATACATAACTGTAACATTTTCAGTCATTAGAGTCCCCAGTTACCAATGCCACTGGTGTAGGTATTTCAATAAAAATACAAGGGAAGTTTAAATAAGCTCTCAAAGGAGCAACAGCCTCCAGTTAAATGTTAAACCTTAATAAAACTGTTTAGCATAATTTGATAGAATGAAAATAGAAGTGTTATTTGGCATTAAATTTTTTTTCTTTAATCTTTATTCTGCAAAATATGTGCACAATATGCAGCCAAGTCAGTCATCTTGCAGGAAATTTATTATTTATACTTTAGCTCTATAACACACAGTTCAATCTACTCTGTATTGTTAGTAAGTTTCCCAAGAATTCAGCTTCACATTTCATAGTGTTTGTAATTGTGCTTGTTTCTTTGGTGTAAGGCTGTTTTGGGGATGATTTGCAGGCAGGGAAATCTACTCCCACCAAAACTCCACCAAAATCTTTCTTGGACTAAAACATCCCTACTGACATGCATAGCCAAAATGAAAATGCTCCAAATGAGAAATGTTTTTCAAAGGCATTGCAAATTTTGACAGCAATTTGTGAAAATATATGTCCTTAGCCCATCCATGTCAGTCTGTCTGTTCAAAAATGTTTGTTCACCCTGGAGTACTTTAACCTGCATTCACGATCCATGAACTTCAGGGGTTCCTATGGACACCTTTAAGTCCATTCAGCACAGTATGAATAGCAGTAAGGCTCTTCAGTATCCCAAATTAAAAAAAAAAATACTGAACAGTTCTGAAAGCTTAAACAATCCTTGAAGAATGTATTTCATGTCACAATTTATATTTACTCTGCTTCTCAGTTCTAGAGAACAAAGCTGCCTTAAGGGAGATGGGAGTTCACGTCCTGCTCAACTCCTGCAGGGAGCAGTTTTCCAGTGTACAGTGGGGTGAAGAACCACAGATTGCTGCCTCAGAACCAGCACGGCACTCGCTCTCACGCTCCCCGAGGGCACACCAGAGGAACCTGTGCATTTGGTAGTTAGCTGAGCAGAGCACTGGTGGAAGGTGTGGGAAGGGATTGTATCCCTTCTGGGGAGGGCTCCTTCCTCCTCACAGGGAAGCATTCATCAAAACACATGTAACGGATGAGTTACAAAGCCAAGGGTTTGCTACAGCTTTCTAACAAAGCAGGCAAACTACCCTACTGACTGGGAGTAACAACTGGCAATTGAGCCAGAAACTGACCCTCAGAAATTCTGGTAGATTTTAAAAGAAAATCTAGCAAAGTAACCTAATGCAGAGAGATTTTTCTTAGAATAGCAGTATTAGTGGCCAACTAGAACAAACCATGTTAGTAGAAAGTAAATTTGGTACTTAATAGAGTTTCAACATAGGACATCTGGCAGACAGTGATACAAATTTGACTGGGAGATAAAAATACATAAAGTTCATTATTTTAAATGCTATCACCAATAAAATGTAATTAATAGAAATGGCACAGGAGCCTATTTGTGGTATTTTGACCATCTGTGTCCCCAGGTAGATTTATAAATGGCTGCACATGTCTGCATTTGCAGAAGCATTATTTGAAACCGTTGCCATTATGCCTTGACATAACGTTAGATTTAATTTAGACATTATTAAATTTCACTGGATGTCATTTATGGGATGCATTTATAATCTCTATTACCACTGTGCAGCGACTGAGAAATACCCCTATATGGTATGCTTTATGCACCTTCCTTTCCACTGAATTTGTGACAGTTTACTAAACTTCAGACCTTGATAAACTGCTGAAAGGCCTTTCAACCTAGCATGACCACACAATTAAGTCTGAAGAGTGTCGTGACTCAACGCTATTCTTTAATCTCACTGAGAGCTACAGTGCAGAGCTAAAGCTGTCGTTACTAATTCTGTAATAGACATCAAGGGAAGAATAAACAGAAGAAAGCTTACTTCAAAGACCAGCGTCTCATTAGTCGGTCCTGCTGCATATAGACTCTCTGGATGGTTAAAGGAGCGTTGATAATCAAAAACTGTTCCAGCAAAAGAGAACTTTCCTGGCCAGTCAATTGTCCAGTCTCCTGTTAGATAATACTTTTTACTGAGGTTGCGCACGGCAAGGTAGCTGGTGGAGATCTGCATTTCCTGAAGCTGTATGCTGCGTGCTCCTGCTGGGATAGTGACCATGGCATAGTAGTCTGAAATTAGAGAAGTAAGCAACATTTTTGCAATTGCCATAGATTTTTTAAGCCTATATGATTTATTTTTTTTTTGCAGTTTAAAAGATAGTGAAGGCAGCTCTTCTTGTCTGCCAAAGTTACTCTGTTTTCACAAGGAGAAACCAGCTCTGATTTTAATGCCCCTATGCAGCCCATTAGCAGAGTAACTCAGAGGTATTTCAAGTCCTGGAATTTTTCTTTGTGATAAAAGACAAGAAAAAGCAAGTTCACCTGAGAAAAATGCGGAACAGACTAATAGCTTCACCATAATTGTTTTACCATGTTTTCTCTGTAGCTCCCTCCAGTAGTTGGAAGGTAGTATTTCAGTTGTGCTTGAGGTTTTGAGGTGACATGCAGTGGGATGCAGGACTTTCACAAAGTCCTGGGCACCACTGGATCCCCTTGCTGCGATCCACTGCACTCTGAGTGTGTAGAGTTCTCATTCTACAGTTAGACGAGACACTGCTGACCATCTCCAACACTCCCTGCACACGGCTCATTTCAGTCACTCTAAATTATCTTTCTAGCATTGCATCTCTGTATTCCTATATTCTAAACAATTTCCTGGCCTATATTACTGTGGTATTGACATGTCTAATAATCAACAGTAAATGGATCCTCCAAATATCCCCATGGGTAAAGTAGTATTATTTGCATTTTATGCCTGAGAAACTGAGGCGCAGTGAGATTATTCCACAGGAAGCCTGCAACCGTCCACTACAGAAAAGACCACCTCCCAGTAACTGGATCATCCATTGAATCAGCTGGACACCTTCCAGGAAACTCAGTTTGCAAGTGGACATGGAAATACTGTCATGTTTGGCATTATGCTGTGTATCGCTTTTTATATCTTCTACAGTCCCGTTCCAGTCAGAGCTGTTGACAGCTCTTTTTTCATTTGCCTGAATCTTAAAATCTCTTTTAGGAGGAAATTCACACGTAAAGGGAAAATGTGGCTTAAGAAACAAGAGAAACTCTTGCAAATTAACTAACCAAGACTTATGGTCATAGCTTTCTTGTTACCAAGAAACAGGAGAAATGTGAACTCTCCTCTCACTCTCCCTGTGATTTTCAGTTCACATCTGGACTTTTAGCCACTGCCCTAATGAGCAAGGAGTCATATGTATTACATGGGGATACAGCAGAGCAATGAGTTGATGATCATGTGGAACAGCTTTCCTTACCGTTAGCTTTGTGCTGGATCAAGTATTGGCCTTTAAAGAACTTGCATGTTGAATTATCTCCTTTACAAACTCCACAAGCATCCAGTACAGCTTTGGAACCAAGTCCATGATCACACCCTACTTGCTGCAACCAAAAGGCACAAGTGAAGGACACAGACATAAGGGAGTTTGAAGAAACAGCTGCATTTTCCATAAAGGAGTCAATTGCCCACTCAAACAAAACAAAAAAAAACAAACAAAAAAAAAAAAGAAAAGAAAAAAGAAATTTGGATTGTAAAAAACTTGATTTTGTCTTACTTCACATATTCCATCAATGCAAACATCATATTTATTCGGAGAACACCGAGTTCCATCCTTCACTTTACTGGACATTGCAAAGAAAAAGTCAAAGTCTTCAGCTGTGCAGTACAATTTACATCTATCTTCCTCTGGGGGGTACAATACAAAAAACCAAAACCAAAAACAAAACAGATAAGAAACTGTTAGCAGACCTGCACCACAGTTTAATAAATAAAAAAGAACATTCTGCTATTGTTTCTTCCTGCATCCTAGATGACAAGCTACAGTGATTGATTGTGTGCGGTGACATTCTAGGACCCCAACATGGTCAGAAATATAGCCAAATAGAATAGCTTATGTTATGCTATTATAAAGAAAACGTGGATTTGAGTTTCCACAAATAGAATTAAGAATTCAAACCAGTGTGAAAACATTAGCTCTGCTGATATGCCCCTGAGTTCAGTTCTACTCGTTCACAGTTTAAAATTTCATTTTTTAATTAGGGGAAATAGGAGATTTTAATAATTTTATTTAATTTTTAGATAAAATTTGAAAACAATACAATATGGCACAAATTGTCAGTTCAGCTGAAAGCTAAGACTGGGACCAGATTTTTCCCTCATGACGGCACTTCTTCTCTGAACAATCCCAACCACTTTCAATCAAATTTCTCCTTATACACAGGTGATAGCTTATGCTTATAAAGGGCTGATTAATTCTATATAGCCAAAACCAGCCACAAAGCCATAAATATTGTCACAATTGGTGAAATACACAATTTTAACACAAATAGTAAGGGCAACAAATAAAGCAACATAACAAAATTTTGCACAACATGAAATTGGATTCAGAATAATATCCTTTTAGTCTTAAATAAGCAGCTGGAGTTCCAATAGTACTTCCTACAGAGGCAAGGCATCTGTAGCAGTTTTGAAAGCATGATCCTGTTTTTGGGATTGTAAATGTAGATCTTTGGGGAGATTTTGAAAAGCAGCTGTGAGTAAGGACAGACCTTTTAAAGTTCAGTCACTTGGGAATGTCTTCCTTTTGAAAATCATGCCCCTTGTCCCTAATTTTAAGCTCTTATTTCTTATACTAAATGCAGCCCCTACCTTTAAAGCCAGTGTAGGCTACCTTAATTTCTGTTAAACAAGATGCATTATATTGTCTACTATACAACATCCATTGTTACCTCCAGTATCTACAGTCTTAAATAAAATCAGGCTATGAATGAAAGTAACATGTATATATATTCACAATTATACACTCGTTCTCATCAAAAGCAAACGAGTACAAATACTAAATAAAGTGGCTAGAATGTGACATAATCCAGCCATTTTTATTCAAGTAGTAGCAATTAAAGCTACAAAATGTTTTTAAACTGCACAACATGCCACTTGTATCAGACAAAAATGAATACTGATTCAGAATACTTGCAAAATTAAGATGTGTAAAGTAAAAATAAACTTTGCTAGTACAAAAGACAAGAAATAGTTATTGAGACCTGAACTTCATAAAGATCTCTTAGTAAAAGATGACTTGAAAAAATGTATGGCAGTACATTGTTGTTTTTTTCCAATTCTCACGGGGCTATACCAGCAGAAAAGTCAAAAGGTTGATTTATTGTTACATTTTGAAATCTGAGAACATTCCAAAGGAAGGAAGATTCTGGTAGTGTTCTTGTGGGAGCTCACATTTCCCATGCTGAAGAATCCATGGAAATGATTTTGTTTTGGTTTAACACTAACAGATATGTAATATAAAATGAAAAAGAGGGGTAGCAACAGCCAGGGAGTCATGCTAAGGACAAAGGTTTAAATTCACAACCAAAATGAATTCTGCGTGTTCCTACAGGCAGTATCGCACAGGAGGCCCGATTCAACTATGCTAGAAAGCAAACACATCTACATTAAGCCAGCTGAATGTCTATTTGCTTACATCAGGGTGATATTTGCCCAGAGAATATGCATGAATTACAGCTTACAACTGACTTCCAGGAATTGCCTTTGTCCACCAGAGCTGTGGCACACTTACCTTCCACTTTAGTATATGGCTTCCATTTGTAGTACCATCCCCGGAAAGGTTTGCTGTTGTACTCTGCACACTGCTGGGCACGGAAGTCCAAGCTATTTGCTGGACATGGATGATTATTACAAAGCTGATAGATACGGCTGGAACCTTGGCAGAATTTGCCACCGTACTGTGGCCTACATAAAAGAAAAAAAGAAAAGAAATCTTTTGCAAAATGGAGTTTTTGTGTGACTGGCATGTTACATGTGTGTTAACAGAGAAAATGTCTTAGGAGAGGAGCATTTCTTCTATGGGGCATCAATTTTCATGGTTCCTAGCAAAACAGTTGCCATGAATTATCTACTTGTATCACTGCAAACTCAGCAAAGATGCAACCATCTAAAGGTAAGTCATGCTCTCACTAGTTTAAATTTATGGGGCTATTTTGTATTGGCTGTTTTCAATCTTGTTATATAGCTATTTATACTCTGCTGTAACCCAGGAATGAACATGTGCAAAGAATTACCTATCACAATAAGAGTTAATAAAGGAGAACATAACACCGATCAAACATACACAGAATGAATAATTACATTTGGATGTTCATTTGTTTTGTAAATCATTTTGGAAAAACGTACTTTTAAACAATCAAAGGAAATAAGGATTGTGCAGAGTTGTCCTGCTTCAGGAAAATGCTGGAATTCACAGAGAACTTTAAACATGTCAGATCTGCTCCAGCAAACCTTACCTGGGCATTTCCTTTCATTTTGGCTAGAATGAGAAGAGCATATTCTATTACTTTGCTAGTATCTTCTCTTACCAGAATCATAGTTTTTAACTATTTGGTCTATGCACATGGCTGTAAAACAATGTAAAGTTTAAGTCTTTCTCTTTTTAAAGTGACTGAGAGGTTTCACAGGCTAAGAAATGTATTCACTCGATCTTGTGTTCCTTAGGGAAATTCACTGATGTTCTTTTTGCAGTTTCACAAGGCTGAGATATACATCTGTACATACTGAACCAAATCTTCAAAACACCAAATTCTAAAAACTGTTTATCTTATTATATAATTTCTTGTTTCAAATGAAATGTAGAAACACACACATTTACATAATGATTTTAAAAAGTGTTTCAGTGGACAGTTTGCCCATGTTACATAAACATTAGGGGAAAGAAAAGAACAATATAAATAATAACAACAGCAACAAAGACAATAATAAAGATACAATTACAAAACATAAGATTTGAGTTGTAAATCCCTACAATATAACTATTCCCCATCTCAAGTATCCCACACAACTTCGCCTGACGTGTATCTGGAGACAGTTTGTAATATGGAGACAGCTTGGTGCAACATGGTTGAGAAAATCAAGGTGCTTTATTGCAAATTTTAACCCTTATATGTGTAAGCATCTAACCAAGTTGGGGCCTGGTTTTTATGTTTTCAATCAGCTCGTACACAATACCTGGCTTTTCCAGAATTCAAGGCTACCAAATAGTCATTCAAAGGAAGAGGTGGAAACCCACCTGTACCTCTACTAAAAAAATGTGTTAAAGCAGCAACAAATGTGTTGTAGAAACAAAACAACTTCCAGTGACTTTTCTTGAGGTCACCTACTAGCTACCCTGACACTCAGTATAACGGCAAAGGTCTTTAAACAAAGTCAGATTTTCTGTCTGAGTAGGCGGCAATCCAGTCTGTGACTGGCAGGGAGGATATGTAACATCAGTGAAGTCAGGGAGTATTTATGTTGACTTTGTGCAACTGGTGAGAGATTTGAGTTAAGGCAGCCAAACTGTTGGGTCCTTACTCAATTCTCTACAGACTTTCTTTACTGCTACAGCACATGTATGATTTTTGACCTTCAGCCCCAGAGAACAAATCTGCTTTAGTGTAAGGAAAAGAAGCAACCTCCTTCCAAGTAAATGCCACCAAACAGGCAATATAAAAGAATTATTTATGGCTAGATCGTGATTTCTAGCCACAGTCTTGCATTTGAGGATGGTATAAAATTCCACCAAATGAAGGGAGAACTGAAAGAGGCATTCTGTTTCCCAGCTCTGTTAAGGCATTTTAATACTGCAGTACACTCCCATTACTGAAACTGTTGGCCAAGAATTATGGAAACTTCCCCACCTTCGTTTTTTTACCAACAAGATGTGCGTAAGACTTAATTATTCACAGGAAACTAGATGTAGATCTGCAAACCCCAATTTATGAGAAAATACCATTATCTACACTGACAAAATCGTGCTTTTATTGCTGACGTGTATACCACCAGCAGATTTTGGTCTGATTGCCTCCAGAAGCTCTGTTAGTATAACCATGCCTACAAAGGAACTCTTGCACAGAGGGTAGGCCAATATTTCTATAGTGGTACTCTGCTCCTAATACAGATAGAGCCCAATTTTTTCATCCATCTTTGTACCCTTCCAGCATGGGCGTGTAGAGGAAAAGATACCAGCATGAGTAAATTCCTTTAGAGCTTTTGCCAGCAATAAAAAAGTCAATAAATAATGATTTGTAAAAGGAGTGTTCAAAGATATAAATACTCCACTTCATATAAGATTCAAATACTAAAATGCTATAAGAATGGCTTAAATTGATTTTGAGTACACCTTTAAGAATATTCACAAACAATGGATGAAAAATGGATATTCATTGCAAGGCAACAGGGAGAGAGAGAAATTCTGCCATTGATCTGATTAAGGGAAGTATTTTATGTGCTACGAGGGGAATTGGGCTTTGAAATTCTGGGCATCTACTTTGTCATGTTTTGTAATTGTTTATATTCAAGTAAGAACATTTCAGCTCATATTACAACCATATTATGATAGTATCACAAGCTAAACTATTTTATTCTTCATTAATGTGAACAGGGTCTTTCACAGTCTTCATTTTTAATTAGCATCTTAAATGGCATCATTACTTTGTATCAGTTTACATCTGTATTGTCTGTAATCACTGTTACAGATGTACACAAAGGATGAAAAAGACGTGTTCAAGCAATTCTGGTTTGGTCTTCTGATGGCATACATGCCTAAAACTCCATTCTACTCTTACTGAACAATGCACTATTGTGAAGTGGGTAGGATGCAGTCCCACAGATATGATTTAGGTATTAATTTAAATCTCTCGGGCACTCTTCAGGTTCTTTCCCAGCCACACTATTAAATTATGTAATCTATTTCTATCTTGGAAAAGTACCTCCATTTTAAAATGTTGTGATGTATGAAAACCAGATCCATGAAATTACACTATGACAATTTACAGAGCCATAATGATTTTAGCAATCTGCATAGCTCTGTGTTCTACAGCTGACCTCCATAGGTGTGTGCTGGTATGAATTTGGACATAACTGGTGGTAATTCAGAGGCCATAGCTACAGCTGTTTGGGTGTGGGCACAAGGTCTGTCTTAAAATTCTCAAGAGAAAGGTAAGTGAATTGGTTGGATAGTATTTGCAAGAGGAGAATTGAACATACCAACACAGGCAATGAGATTTGCTTTTCATAAGCAGCAACCTGAATTTGTGTTCTTCTCCTTCCTCTAAGCTCTTAATAAGATGTGTCACCTTTAAAATAATTGGAAACCTGGTAATCTCCCTTAATGCTCCAAAGCCTGTTGCTTTGAAAAATGGCTTACTTTTAAAAAATCTCATTTTAGAGTCGTCAGTTCTTCAGAGATCAACACCCCTTGTCCTAATCTCTTACAGAAATACATGTTATTGTAATTCTCAAAATTTTTCTTGTCTATCAAGCTTTGAACAAAATAAGCAATTTTTCCAAATAATCCAGATTTCCACAAATCTGGATTAGCGAAAGTGAAATAAATATAATACATGTAAAATAATATACATATATGTAATGAAATATTTAAATATCTAAAATATATTTCAGAAGCTGAAAAAGAAAGGAATCATTATTCTTTGTTTATGTGTAGTTATAGAGGTGAACAATGAACAGTGTCTAGGTTGTAAACTGTTCCATGTGGTGTAATATTGAAAATGGATAGTATTTTCCTAATGACTACACATTTATAGCAGTGTGCCATGATGGGAAATACAGTTACCTGGATATTCACACACTGTTGTGTGTGGTTTATTTATAGTCCTGTCATTTCATCACTCAGAGAGATTTATAGAATCTTCTCTTTGCTGTAACTGAATTATCAGTAATATAATAAAATTAATCTTAATGTATACACAATCCAGCTCTGGTTTCAAGTCTTACTCTGAATGCAAGTTTTAAATACATAAAATGGACAGTAACATACACCCTTCATGTTAAAGGGCTTCTGTTTAAAAACCATTTGAATTCATCAGTTCTAACAGTGCACTAAACTGAAACCTCTCAAACTAGACATTGTACCATCACACAGGGAGAGCAAAGGAAGGCTGATGAATAAAGCAAAGAACAATGTGCATACATACAGATTTAGCAGGAAAACAGGGACCAAAGCAGGAAGACCTAAATATATATTTGACGTATAATTGAGACTGTACATTTTCTTGCTTAGTGTAATAAAGGAAACTATTCAAGTAATTTTATTTATCAAAATTCACCGAGAAGCAACAGAAAAAGTCGAGACAATGCTCTGCTATGGATCTGCAAAAATTGGCTTGACTGAGTGAGGGTAATAAAGACTATTTTAACTAACTCACATTTTCCTATAATGTGGTATATGAAGCGTGGATATTATTACTACAGCACTGTATAGTAGGTGTGAGGCTTCTTTACAGCCTCATATAAACTGTGTCATATTTTCTCTGTTTTTTATTACTGCAGTTTAAACATTGTTATTATTGTGTGCAATGAAGAATACATGTGTCTATGCCTGTTGAAGTTGTGTATAAAATAAAACAATGACATCTTTTTCCTTCTAAGTTCAAGTGAATTAAGTACTTGCAAAAGATGCTGGTCAGGTAAAACTTTACCTCTACTTTGAAATAATATTGTAAGGAACAGTAGTGTTTATATTGATAAGACATTCACTAGAGGAAAATACCAGAAATGTCTTATGAGTTAGTATACAATTCTGGGGTTCAGCAACTTTATTCTGACCTGTGAAACATAAAAGAATGCAAAGAACACGACAGACATACAAACATATCTGTCTACAACCATTTTGATATTGACTATAAACTTCTTTGGGTTTTGAGTTTGGGTTAATTTTTTGGGTTTTTTTTGGTTTTTTGGTTTATTATCCTGGGTAATATGACCTCATCAGAATGTCTTAATGGCTTTTAAGACCTTTTTCTCTTGCTCTTAAATTATTAGGTGCACGTATGTCTGTGTGGCTTTTGGTTACTTTTACAGGTATTTGATAAACTGTAGTATCACAAAATAAATTGAGAAAGGTGGGCTGCAGATGTTTGAGCTCTCTAGCTGTCTTCAGACAGCCAATGCTTTCTAGTACTACAGCATATTTCTGTCCTTCAGTGACTGACTGGACATGAAAGAAAGATCTTAAAATTATTTTCACACACATTTCCCTGCAGAAATTGACTCCTTTTTTTTACTATTCTAAAAGCTTCAATAGTTAGTATATAAAAAAATCACCTTTTTTTCATATATGTCTTACTTTGGATTATTGCAGTGTCTTTCTTGATACGTGACCCCACCTCCACAAGTACGAGTACAATCTGACCACTCAGACCAGGCAGACCATTGGCCATTTACAGGCTTGGGTCCATGATCACCGTATTTGACACACTGTCCTCTTCGACACCACTGCCAAAAGAATGCCACAAAAATATCCCATCAGAGTTAGTGGTACCTAGTAGATTTAAAGAGAAAAATATCCACATTTTAAAGCTCCAGTGCTTAACCTTAATAAACATGAGGTTACAATGAGATTCAAAGTAGGACAAGGACTCAAGCAGGATATTGACCCACACAATGGTATAGATCAGTAATAGGCTACAATTTGTCCAAGTTCTGAGTTGAAGATCGCTGAGGTACAAATTTTCAAAAATTTGCTATTGGAGAGTACCTTTTTTTTGCTTACTCTTACCCAAAAAACTATGTTAATTTATGGTCCTGTGGTATCAGAAACTCAGAATTTCTCACATAATTTTAAAAAGGCCTGTTAAAATTCTGCAAAAAAAATCTCCCTTTTCTCATACAATTATGAATACTGCAGAAAAATGTGAAATAGCAACAATTTCTGTAATTTTAAAATAAAAAAAAAATTCTACCAGAAAAAAAACAGAGTAAAAGAAAATATTGTGGGTAGCTATAGATAAGTGTAAATTAGAAGGTTCCACTCAAACAAATAACCATGTTTTTTTTAGTAGAGATCACTGATGATATTATGCATGATGGACTTTGTATAGAAAATATTATGGCTGAAGGAATGTTTCTGGAATGTTTGGATCAGGTTTGAATTTGAAGACTTCTGTTAAAACTATTTTTTTTTAATTTTTTACTATTTTGTTACTGATTGAGATTTATGGATACATCTTACTCTGTAGCTCAATGGGATAGCATCAGAGGTGGCACTGTGAGGATCGATCCTGACTAAGTATCACAGTGCGATCTTTTACAGATCTGGACGTCCATGACAGCAAACCTGGAGAGATCTGGATAGCATTGGTCTTGACAGGAGCTGTATTTGACCCAATACACTCTAAAACCAAGTTAGAATGCACTGTCCTATTTATAAAACAATTTACCATACTTATACCGCAAGCTGTTCCTTCTGCTGCCGGCATGAACTTTGTCTCACACCTATGACCCACTTTGTGACACCAGAGAGACTTGCATATATCCTGAAAAGAAAAACAATAAACCTGACTATAGTATTAGTAATTCCCATTATTTCCTGGTTTTAGAAGTATATACATCTTTTCTACCTTAAAAACCATATAAATGAAACCTTTTCTGACTTTAGTAACTTCAGAGCCATATCCTATATATTGCCTTCTTTATGCATCATTTCACTATACATTTTTTAAAATGATTTTGAGTGTGAGACTATAATAGGACAAAAACTGTGTTAAAAGATTCAAGACTAAATTTTCATCAAGTCCACAGTGACTGTAAGACTGTAGAGACTAGATTGTCTAAAACACAGGAGATATCTGGAAACAGTCTCTTCGCAGTGCTGTTCATGCTCTCTTCTTTGTTTATTAGCTGTAGAAGGAGCACAGCTGCCACCACCTGATAAATGGGGTTAGTATAAAATAAACCAAAACACTACAGGATAACAACAGGAATAAAAGAAATTACAATACTTCTTTTCAGAATGAGGACTGCAGATTATTTAATGAAATGCCTTCCATGAAGGGAACAGCAAGGAGCGTATGTAGCAGTCACTAAAATAACAGGTTAATCTAAATGAATCCATCACAAAGTCCAGAGTATAAGTTATGTTTTTATTGTCCTAAAATAACCCTACAGATCTTTTCCAGACTTTGCTGTCAATGTGTGAATAAAACAAAAAACAAGAAACTTAGTCCTTCTTAGCCAACACTCCATGCAAGTTTTGATCAAAACTCTACTGCCTGCTTTTTTCCCTTAGGCAAGGGCTCATGAATCTTTTGCCTTCAACTGTAGCCCTTAAGGTTCCTGGAAAGAACAAATTTCCTTCTGAAACTCCCCTGGGACTGTGATATTCCAAGAGGCCAGTACCTTCAAAGCAAAGTGCCAAGAAAGATAAGGTACAGAAATAGCCCAGGCCTCTGAAGAACACTGCACTGTATTACTTGTATTTATTTACTGCACTGCAGTTCTCTAATGTGATTTCAGTTTTCATAAGTATATCAGTAGGTACCTTTACAAAGCTGAGGTTGCACAGTTTTGCTTTCATCCCAAATTGCCATTTGCACTGGGTATCAGCATCATAGATCTGCCCTGGCAGTTTGTCAGGGTATTGGTACTGTCCTGTTTGCTTTGGTTCATCAACCAGGCAGGCAGCTTGAGCTGTACTATAATGAGAATGTATATTAGTCATGACTATGATCTTTATATCAAAATATTTTAATTTGCTACAGACCATAAAAACACACAACTTGTATACAGTACCTATAACTAGCTTTGGGGTATGCACTGAAATGAGAGTATCTACTTGCAGGAGCCAAAAAATCTTGACATCTTTTTGGTAGCCTGACCCGCAAAGTTTTAAGGAAGCAGAAATTTCCAGGCTATATTTTTTTCCTTTGTATAAGCTTTACAACCCACACATATAGAAGGTCACTCTATGCTTGATTTATCTCTTCCAACTGTAAGTCTCTTGGACCATATTACATGACAGAGGGCTTATATGACTTTTTAGTTTGCAATTTTCTTGTGTACTCAGAATGTGTTGCATTCTTGCAGCAGGAAAAATAATAAAACACTCAAACTCATCATCTTTCATGGCCTCTATGATACAGATTTGAAATTCAAGGCTCAGATCCACAGTACTATCTAGGTACTTGATTCTCACACTAAGGAATTAACATCTAAAATGCCTGTATTGGAGCTTGGTCTTAGTATTGCTTACACATTTTTTTTAGTACTCAGGTATAGTCTACCCATGTATGATGAAAAAAATAAAAGGGTAGTTGTACAGGAAAGGACAGCAATTCTGATGACATTAAACACAGACTGAAAACCAGTTCATTTAAAAGCAACACCGAGTATTGCCAGGATGCTGGAGAAATAATTGGCATCTGTCTTTTTATCCTTTTTATTTAGTATATGAAAAATGTAAAATGTCCTTACTCATGACATGAGCTAGTTCCAGAGAGAAACTCCAGTGAGAAAGGCCACTAATGTTAATTTACATTTTGTAATGACTTTGGTACCACTGTGTCTGCCCTCTTTTGTGTTCACTTCCCACTAATTCTCTAACAAACCCAGCTGCTGACAGGAATGCCTGGGAAAGAATGATATGCCAGGCATTACTGCAAGATACTCATGGAGAGTGAAATTCATTCTTTTGAAACCAGGCAGGACAAAAACTCTTATATGCTGTACCAGCTATACGCTTCGTAAGTCCAAGTGTGTGGGCTTAAATGGTACAGGAGTTTGAGCACATTTTAAAAGCAGTGAATTTCACAGTTAAGTAATTTTTATGTCTGTTCAAGAGTTCAAGCCCAGTTACTAAAGATACATTCCCTGGCACCAGCCCAGACTCACATCTGACCTACCTGAGAAATTTGTTGAGATACTGTCTGCTGCATACAGACCAAGAAAACACTCCATTGTTTCCTGTGAGTGTGGGAGACATAATATTACCCTCAGCTTTTCTACAAGGATTTCCTTCTCCATCATGAATCATACCAAAGCTGAAAAGAGAACCAGGCATGAGAGTGAAAATCTAGATTCATCAGAAGCAAGACATGATTTAGGGTAGAAGAAACACTTTCTGGGTAGCAGTTCTACACTTGAACTCCATAGGGAATGTGGAATTCATCCCTTTCATGCACCATACAAATGAATGATAGCATGAAACAAGTTCCATTTAATAGCATTCACATTTTATTGTCATTATACATTGCCTGATGAGAAAAAGTTGAGTTTCAAGGAAGACTCGTACTGGTGATACACAGGAGCTCTGCAATGTGACAAGACACTGGCATGTAAGACCAGAGCTGCACACCATGTCAGAAGTTTTACAGTTTAATCATTTCTATTTCCTGCAGGAGAAATGATCTGTGGTCAGATGGATGGAAGTAGAGGATCTTATGTTCAGTCACATTGTACTTGCCTACAAATCTGTATCAGCTTAAACCATGTGTGCAGTCTGAGCCTTCCTTTGCCTAGTGATAATGCCTGTTAACATGAATGGCTTGGAGGTCAGAATAGAGGGAAACTTCTGGGATACACAGCTGTAAGAATACAACACAACTATCCTCCTAATAGCAGGGGAGAAGTACATAGTTGCATCCAATCTACAGCAAAAGAACTGGCATTACATGAATAGAATACAAGGTATGAATATAAATGTACAATTCATGTTCAGATTTTGGTCACTAAGTTGATAAATTACCTCAGGCAAATCACTTTATTTTCCTCACCTTTGTTATATACTGTCACTTATTTGTCTAGACTGTAAACTCTTTAGTGGGAATACTGCATCTTATTGGGTGCTTTGCTCAGCCTGCAGCATCATGAGGCCCTGCATTCACTAGGAGAGGTGTTAGGTTAATATAAAGAATAAGAAGCAATAATAAAAGCAATGTTAAAAATGATAAATTATATGGACCTTATGGTTATAATAAAGTTAATTTTCAGATTTTTTCCTTTTACTATTTTATACTTACTCGCTGTACAGAACATCTGTGAATTTCAATGTGTTTTGAATATTTTTAATCTGTTACTTCAAGATTGTAGTACATTGGCAACTTTATGAATGTAAACTGTGCATGTGCAGGGAATACCTAATTAACTGGACTTGATCCTCTACTGCTATAAATCACTGCAGGCTCATCAGAGTTACTGCATATGCTGCCACCATCTGAGGCTCCAAACTTGCTAAAATATGTCTCCTATAAATGGACAAAAAAGTCCCAACTAGTATTTTAGAATTGTTTATAAAATACAAACTTTGTTCACATGCATTGCAGGCAAAGAATCCTCTTATATATCCACTGTCACAACAGGCTCTCAACTCCCGAGTAAAATGTTAACTTTCAGGTAAAAACACAAACCACTTAAAGAAAATCATAAAAATGTATCACAAGTTCAGCAACCCCACAGCTGTCGCAGGTTGTTTGGTTTTTTTCTTGCAGGAATCTCTGAATCACTCGGATTGAGTTCTGCTGTCCTACATCATGTAGTAGGTAGTCTCAGGAATATGAACAAATGATAATAAAGATATTTTATGTCTGGGACAGATTTTCCAGGAGGTAACATGCATTTTATTAGACAGGAGTATGGAAGAATACCAAAAAGAGACTGAATAATGTAAGAATCAAAGGTGGTGGTAAAAAAAAAGAAAAAAGATTCCAAGCACAATCTCTCAAAGCATGTTAAGAAAACAGACAAGAAACTAAAGGGGAAAATTATTTGGCCTGATTCTCTGCTAATATTGATTGAGGTGCATTAAAAATGTACTGAGGTCAGTGAAATTGCACTAGTGGGATAGGAGGATCAAATCACATATTTTACATATTTGGACCGACTGAAAGCATTGGCAGAATTTCCACAGGGTTCACTGATAACTGGATTATTCTTTAATTCCTTGTTTCCCTTCAGATGTAAAGAAACCTGTGAAAAGGTCACTGATGTAGACATTAGGTCATAGTATATACTGTAGAGCATATTTGTACAATGAAAACTAAATAGTCCTGATTCAGTCATGCAGAATCGGAAGGATTCATGTCTTGACCAAACAGCTCAATATAGTACCACTGCTTTTCAAAGATTTTCTGTGCAGTAATGTTGCTCCACAAAATAAAGATCCTTTGCCCATGTTTTATCTGACCCTTGATTTGCACCATGTAGAAAAACCATGCTTCTGTATTGCCAATGGTTAGACTCCAGCTTGGGCTGTGCTAACTGAAAAATCAAACCATGCAAGAAATTGTGAAAAAGTAATTCAAAATTATTTAGGAAAAAAATTAGGAGAACTAATAAATTTCTTTAGTTTTAATTCAAGAATTCAGAGAACAGATGAAGCTCCATGGAAGAGTATTACTGATTTTGTTTGAGAGACAGCAGGTTTTTAGGAAAACTGGAATTTTATTACCATAGAAATCAAATGGAAATCCAATGGATATAGGTACAGAAAGACAGAAACCTCCACAGAGGTTGTGCTTTTCCAAATCTCTCATTAAATAAGTAGAAAGAACAAAGTAGCCAGGTTGAATGAAATGAATGGCTCCCCCAGATCCTAGGAAACACTGGGTCTTCCAAGAAAGAGGCCCTTAAGAGACTCACGGAAATCACTTCTCCATACTATAAGCTGCAGTGTCCCTTCTTTTTTGGAGCAAACCCACTGATACTAGAAGCAATTTGTCTACAAGAGCATGGTAGCAGTGGGGAATCTGGTAAATTGTTATTATCAGCTTTTACTGTTTGTTCAGCTGATTTCACTATTCCACACTAAAGGACACAGCTCTTGGGGAAGAGTCTTCACTCTGGCCTAAAACTGCCTAAAGTTTCCCATCAAATTATAAAAAGTTATGAAGTAAGTAAAGTAAAATCATAGAACAACAATCATAGACCATAGAACCATAGAATGGTTTGCACTGGGAGGGATCTTAGAACCTATCTAGCTCTGGCCACCTGCCATGGGCAGGGACACTCTCCACCAGCCCAGGTTACCCAAATTCCCATTCAACCTGGTCTTGTACACTGCCAGGGATGGGGCAACCACATCTACTCTGAGCAACCTGTTCCAGTGCCTCACCACACTCACATAGAAGAATTTTTCCCAAGATCTGTTCTAAATCTCCCCTCTTTTAATTTAAAACCTATTACCCCTTGTCCTGTCAGTCCCTGCCCCTGCAAACAGTCCCTCACCAGGTTTCTTGTAAGCCCCATTAGGGACTTGAAAGGCTGCTATAATGATCCCTAGTGCTTTTTCTTCTCTAAATTGAACAATCCCAACTCTCTCAGCCCATCACTCCATGTATGGAAGAAAAATTTATCATAATCCCAGGGGTTATTTTTATGATTGCTGAAGAGATGATATTTAATAAGGTCAAAAGGATGCTCTATCTAATCTAATCATTATACAGCTTTCTATAAATGATCCACATTTAACTCATATATATTAACTGGTGATACATTTCCATTCACTTACATATTTATTTATAGAAGAAGCATGCAAGACTCACAAAAAGTAACTTACTTGTGTCCAGATTCATGAGCAATTGTGAAAGCCAGTCCTAGGCCTGTATCTTCATTAATGGTGCAGCTACGGTATTTGCTGCACATGCCACTGATAGGTGCAAATCCTGAAGGAATGAAACAGTAGAATAGTTTATTTCTCTATAGAATTCCAACACATATATCACTTGTACTGCTCCTAATAAGCCAGTGCATTGTGGTGCAAGAATATGGTTGCCTATTTCATCATGTTTATCATGGAATATTACAGCAGACATTTATTTGACAACCAAGGGACTCCTGTATACGAGAATTAAACCTAACCACCCAAAAACACATTACTCATAAAGATTAATCTTCCCTCCATGCCTTTACTGCTCCAAAATCAGGGATGAATCCCATTCAAAAAAGACAAACAGTCACAACAACAGCCAAAAAAAAAAACCCCACAAACAAAAATCAGAGTGGCTCAGAAATATTCTTAAATTCAAAAATATTCCTTGAAGAGATGATAATCTAAACAGAGATCTCCAGATAGCTTATTTTGCCACTTTTTTCAGGTGCCATGATACCAGTAATAATATTTTTCTTCTAGGTTACCTCAAAGACAATTATGAAAAACTAATACTGTTCTCTCCTCTTCAAGAAGCATACCACTATGTGCAAAAATGAACTTTTTTTATTTTAAAACTTCTCAGCCTCTCAAAATCAAGATGATTCTGCTGACACCCCTGAGTTTCTGTTTTCATATCATACCTAAAGTATCACAGGGCTCATTTTTCCAAGAGCAGATATCAAAACCTGTAAGCAAGATGGCATGGTCATGGCGCTTTCCATTCTTCCCAACCAGAGCAGACTGCCATTGACAAAAGCTGTTCAGTGACTGGTCCGCATGGTGGTTAATCAGTAATCCACCCTGTAGATGTTTTACAGACACAGAAATAAGGTGCTTCCATCAGTACTTGAAAAAGGTGCTTGAAAGAATAAGAATTGGTTAGGGGAAAAGGAATTAGTTTTTCATATTGTTCTACATAAACTTATGTATTCCCACATTAAGTGTCTGTTACAACCAATTCATTTGACGAGAGAATCTACCACAACTGCAAAACAAAACTGTACCTCTCCCCAGACATAGATATTTTCAAAGTTAGTAGCTACAATTACAGTGTACAAATTTATTTTATTCCTGAAAAAGCTGAACACTAAACCATTTTCAACTGTGTGATTAAATGTTTGATTAATTCTGCAGAGAAAAAGTATGACCCAAGTAGATCAAACCATCACAAAATTTTCTTGAAAAGAGAATTTTGTCATCTTTTGTCTCAGCACCCTTGCCAAAAGAATTGGCTCTGCTCCCACCTTTTGTTACATGCTATGTTCAGTTTGGGAACTTTTGACTTCTTCCCTCTTCTGATCACCAAATCCTGGCAAGTTGAGTTCAAAACAAATTGATTTAAATACTTAAGTAATTTTCTGATTCCGATTCTCTTCACGAAAATGCTGGAAGTTGTAAAGTTTTATCTTATTGGAAGTATTTCAATGTTTCTAAAGAACATTTATATGAAATGAAGATTTTACTATGAAAAACAATAAGCAATGAAATGCAGAAAGTGTGATTTTAGAAGTTTTTTGTGAGTTTATTCTTCACATTCTTTACGTCTCATGAAACTACTAATGAAAGTTAACATATATAAGGTGGGAAAACACAATGCTCCCTGTAAGGAGTAGCAAAAGACATGAAAATTCTGACAACTTACAGGCTCTTGTTCCAAAAGAAGAAGGCTCACAACAATAATGTTTATATCACTTCCAATTGTTCCATCTTTAAAGAGACTAGAGACCTGCAATGATTATTGAAATATCATCTACATGTATGCCATTGTTTTTATTAAACTAAACATATCTATGGAGTTATTGCATTGGGCTTCAATTTTAAATACAAGTTAATGGAATTTTCTACTTTATAGAATTAATCCAAATGATCTTAATCCAGAACAATTCTGCCCCAAACCACCAGACTTATTAAAAACAACTTGAAAAAAACATCTATTTATTTGAATGGGCTTTATTCTTTCCTTGGTCTCCTGAATCAAGTGTAATCATAATCAAGTTCAAAGTCCAAGTATGGTAGTAAAAGAGCTAAAAAGTAAAATCACATTATTTTTCTCAAAATAAATTTGTGCATTCTCAAATAATTTTTTTGTTTCAAGAATAGAGATCAGACAAAACAAGCTAACCTTCATGTTGCTAAATGAAATTAAAATCTCAGATTTCCCAACTTTTTGTTATATAAAAATTAATTATTTAAAAATTTAAAATATTAAGTATTTTCAAATTATTGGTTTTTAACCCTTAAGTACTGTTGCCAGAGCTGTGATAACTATGGACACATTTTTAAGTGCTTATTGACATGTGTAATACATTAGATGAATCTTGAAGAAAGGCTTGTGTAAAGTGCTCCTGCTCTTCTTGGTATCACTGTTTTTCTAATGAAATATCCTACTCTGACATAACAACATTCAAACTGACAACAAACTTCAATTACACTAAATATTACCATATTCATAACTGTTAAGATGTATGTTGTTACATTTTCCTTGCCATGTTTCTCCAACATTTTTTTATCTGCCACAACAAGGGTTTCAACATTCAGGCTTCCGTTTTTCTGTATTTTAGCAGATGATCTTTTGAACCTTGCAGAAGTCCCATATTCATCTGAGCGAATGTATGTCTCTTCAGTGGGTGGCTTAGGAGCATCTAAAAGGAAATAAAACTCAGGGTTCAGATCACCAATGAACAGTTTCATCAGAAAATGAAATATTACAGGTTTAGAGCCTTAGATTATTTTTACAGACTATGATTTAATACTTATGGCTAAGTTCTTGTATATTTATTAAAAAGCATCTGATTCATTCTCGAGGGAAGGATGGCTACAGGGAGAAAAGGAAATGGGAGAACCACATTTGTATGCAATAAGCAGTTTAAAAAGAAAGAATTAATCTAATAAAATGGTAGCATCTGTGGAAAAAAAATACAGAACGTTTAACAGAGCATCTACATTTTTCCTGTCCTTTTGATAACTTCCTGAGGTGTTTGTTATGTGCTACTTACATAGCAGCTGGTAAAAATCTCCTTTCCACAGAAGATGTCCACTGTCAGTACAGAAAGTAGACACTCATCACAAGTAAGATTCCTGCCAGCCTGCTATTGGGATTGACATTAGCCTTCTATGCAAATTTGCCATTGAGATTATTCCTGCAGGGAACATAATTATTTAGTATAGGGAAATGCCAGGCAACAGCATGGAGGGTTTGACAACGGGATATGCACATCCAGACCACACACCCCAATGCCAGGGTGTGCTTCCTCCCTCTCTGCTTGTGTACCATGGTCAATGGCATGGCTAGAGGATGGTCCCTACTCCATTTCTTCAAAGAGACAGAAAATGGGAAAAGAAATTTATATGCTACATCCTGTAAGGATTCTGCTATTCATAGTTTTTTTTTTTGCATAAACCTGCACTACCTTTGCATCAAGAATTAACTCAAAGACCTTTTACATGCTATTTGGATAACAATAGGAATTGTTTTTGACACAGGATATAATATGACACAAGTAAGGGAGACTCAGGTAATTAAAGAAATCCTACCTGTGCCTCATTGAAAGTTATTCCAAAGAGAGAACTAAAACAGGTGCTAATTTCTTCCATGTTGAACTGGGAAATCGAGAATATCAGAGAATGCACAACAGTGGTCTGCTTTCAAGTCACTCTGAATCCTATTTAACATTGCAAGTAACTGTGCTAGTTAGATTTTAAAATTTATCACTCGTTACAACAGAGGTCCTTTACAAGCTCCAAGAACTTTTCTGAAATCACATCAAAGCATGAAGACATGCCCAAGAGTGAAGCAGTCAGTTCAAGGCACAGCAGTTTCCAGATGTTATTTTGAAAGCAATACAAGTTCAAGATTTTTTACATATAAATCCATAAGCTATGGAGATATGCTCTTGAATTAACTTCACTGCTACTAATCAAACCTAAACAGCAGTGTGTTTTCAAGCATGATTTACTAACTACAGTCCAGCTCATGCTATAAAATGTTTAGATTGTGAAGAAGATTTTGAAAGATGATTCACTAGCTTCTCTAGTGCTTACAACTTGCAGCATATGGAATTTTACAGGATGGTGAGTAGGAAAAGCTACTTTTATGACACTAGAAGTGGCAGTATGCTCTTTCCTCTTGCTGTTTAGTAAGACTGGATCCATTCTTAGGTTAGGATAAGTGAACCTTGACTAGGCAGTCTTAGTAGCGAAGGCCTTCATAAGACTACATTCCCAACGTATTCATTCATTCATTCAAGCTGAAATTTTCTGTTACAGGTGACCAGACTGGATTTTGCTGAAAATTTTAAACTGATATGACTCCAGAACTAAGAACAAGACCAGGAAAACAATCTAAAAACTAAAACCAACCAACCAAACCCCACAACTCAGAACAAAACCCCAAAACCATACAACCACACAACAAAACAGGTAGAAGAAGCAAAGTGTCCAAAATATTGATAGAAGGAGTGCTGCCTTTACCAGTGATGTGTTTTTCTTCTGCATCCTATATTTGTCCCTACTCAAATAAACAGTCACACATGACTTTATTTGTAGGATCACATCCATTCAGTGAACAGCAGATTGACTTGTTCTATTGATTAACCAAAGCTGGGTATGGAAATAAGTTATCTTTTAGAACTCCTTTCTTTCTGTCAGAAGGTTACAGGTATGTACTGCATGAAGTGAAAGACTGAAGGATGTGAAGAGAAAGAGTTTTGTGTTTAAAGTAATTAAGTGCAATCTTGCTTAATTGGATTGTAACAGTGCATCTGGCACTGAGTTCCTAAACAATGATGGGTAAATCACTTATACTATACTCATCACAGTAGGATGCTAATTGCATGTTCTTCATTTAACATAAACCCAGCTTGAATACACAGCTAAGAACTCGTAGATGTAGCTGAAATTATCAAATATATAGATACACACATACAATTTCAGGAGCATATATTCTGATAAATATTTTAAAGAAAATCCTCAGTTTATTGATTTGCTACCCAGAAGCAAATTTTATTTTATCTCTCCTGTGACTGTGAGGGCAGGAGTAGTGATAGTATCTTCTCACATCCTAGGAAGTTATGAAAATACAGAGTACAAACACACTCATTTATTATAGGGATAAGCACTGTGTAAGAGCTCAAGAGAACATGAGTAAAATTTGGACAAGTGGTCCCAGGGGTACAGTAAATTAGGCGGAAGACCACAGTGGACAATGCAAATAAAACACTAGAGCAGAAGAGCTAACAGCACTATTACCCTCTGATCTGAAGCAGGCAGCAGAGAAAACAGGAGGGAAAGGGAGTATGTAATGAGGTAGTTTTGAACTGCATCAGAATGCAAATATTTACAGGTTGAATCATAGGCTTGTGCATCTGGCATTTGAGGTCTAGCTTTCAAATCTTGGGAGAAGGATTTTTGAAGGAGGAGTCAATTTTTAATAAGCAGTTTTCAGGCCTCAAACAGGCCTTGGTGTCAGCAAACCCCCTTTTCCACTACCTCCTTTCTCATTTCCCTTCTATTTATTTTTCTTTCCTACACATCTTTTGGAAAAGGAACCTGCTTGCTTTTTCAGAACTCAAGTAGGAAGTGAAGAAAGTAACTGTACTGAGACAATGTTTTCGATACTGTGTGCAGTCCTGGAGACCCTCATTAAGAAACTCAGCTCAGAAGCAGATCAACTTTCACACAGAATCAACTGAATGCTGTAAGGATGGATATAGGGTCCAAGGGAGCTCTAAAATATTCTGCAATTTGAAGACCTAATGAAGGACTCAGAATACAGCTTGGCCGGATAATATATTCCAATATGTGTTTTAAGAGGTGGCTCCAAAATCTTATTTAAACAATTTACATGGAAGGTTCTTTTTGAAGGTGTCAGTTACCGAAATTTTCATTATCAAATAGTGAGTTCGGAAGACTTATTCACAATCCTCCCAGAAATGATTGACTTGGAAGACATTTTCTTCATCTTCATGTATAAGTAGTTATATGTCCCAAACTAATAGAGCAGTTCAGGGACTTGGCATCCCTCACTGCAAAGAAAAGCAGCAATCTAAACTACAACTGCTTACCGAAAACTATGTCAGTGTCAAAGATCAGGTATGGGATCTTTTAATCTAGGTAGAGAATAAGAAAACTAAACAGTGATTCTGATGGCTTAATAAAATGGATGGTGACATCAATTTAAAGGAATAATCAAGTTTCTCCTATCTATTTCACCTTATAACCGTATTATTTAAAATTATTATGCCTCCATCACAAAGATGACTATGAACCACATCTCAGAATCACCAAACAGTCTCTAAGAGCCATTATCTCAAACAAGGAGAGAAAGTTTCCTTACATACATTTCTTGCGACGTCCACAAAAATGTTGCTTTTGAAACCTTCCATGGTGGTAACCATTCACTTGGGCACGATACTTGAGGGAAGCATGAGTTCTGTGGTGACCAGAAGAAAAGTATTTGGGACTGGATTCTACTGTGTACCGGTGCACCTTCTCTTCTGCAGTTCGTTTATATAAGACGTGAGGATGGTGTCCAGCAGGTGATGTGTAGTTGTGCTCCTGTGCTAGCTGCTGAGGTAATGGTGATATAAGGAATTCAGTCTTCTGTGTTCTTATCAAACCTGACTAAAAACAAACAAACAAAAAAAACAAACAACACAATAATCACCACAAATTAGAGGAAAAACTGCCAAGGTTTGCAGCTGGAACATGCTAGCTCATGAAATGATCTCCCTTCAAAGCCTAGACAGATGGAAATGTGCTCTTCTCAATTACATTTACTCAAGATATAATCTAAGTAGTCTTCCCAATTAAAGTACACACTGTTTCGCTGTGGAGATGTCCAGGTTTCACACTTGGTAACACACAGAACAAGAATGTTGTGGGACTGGCAGGATAGCACCTTCACACAAAACCATGAATAATTTCGTATGCAGTATTACTCCATTCTTCACAGTATAGATTTGTTTGTATCCCTGTTTGTGTATAGGATATTGTCTCACATAAAAAGAAAATGCAACTTCTAAGAAATGTAGACACTAGTAAAACAAAATGCTTGAATTGAGATTGAGATTTTCTTCCAAACAAGGTATTACCAGATGGGAATCCCAGACCTAATGTAGCTCTAAGTGGAAAAGTAAACACAGCACAAAGTTGAAGCATCTGAACATCTCAGTATGAACATTCAGTAATCAGCTCCATGCAATTTAATCAACATAAAGGCAAGTCAAAATTTATGCCCTCCAACAACAGAAAACTGATCAGTGAAAGCAAGTTTCACTGGAAGATAATCCAAGAAGGATTGTCCTCCTTCTTGGATTCCTGAAAGATAGAAGTATGGGAAAACTACACTATATTTTTCACATAGTATCTGCGCATAAATGCACACATGTGATGAAGTGTTTCCAGGATCAGGGCCAGGGAAATGTGGGTGGCACTGAGGAAGTATTTCCATGCAGCTCATTAATCAGTTATGATTTTATTTCATTTCTTGGTTTTGTAAAACATGTTGTAATAAACACTTCCTTTTACGAAGTCAAAAAACCAAGATGTTTCATCAGGTAATTCTATTACATTACATACATAATAATAGATATAGATTTTTGCTTTGGATCAGTGAGGCTCTATCATGTGCCAACACTCTACTGCCAAAACTGACATCCCATGAGGACTACATATCTCTTATGCTTTAGAAAAGTATGTGCAGACAAACAAATGTCAATTGCAAACCATCTTGCCCAACATCTTAAGTCCTCCCAGATCATGATTCCAACTCCTTCCTCAAAAAGTATACTTTGAAAATGTGCATATTAGACATGTATCAACTATGCCCTTCTGAAATGAATGATTTTCTTTAGCCTAACCTCCTAGGACCAGAATGCCAAGGGTATCAGAAGAAAAGATTGAATGTCTAATGTAACCATTGTATTTCTCAAGGGTTTCTGGAATTTTCTGCACTTTCAGAACTGTTTCCCATGAGGAAAACTCAACAGAAAATAAAACACAACTAAAAATAGAAAGTTACATGTGAAATTTTCACAGCTTTAACTGCTCACTAACTTAATGCTTAAACTGACTTTCAGTCTCGCCAGCAGGAAGGATTTATCAGAGATATACAGGTCCTTGACAGTCTATAGTCACACACTGTGACCTTTTCATGGAAATTCACTTCTGTCTTTGCAAATTGAAGGCAGTTTCACAGTACTCCCAACTATATTTCCCTGGGGTTGAATAATAGCTCATATAAAATCATACCGTGATCTTTATTTTGAGGCTAGAAGAGATTCCATACTATGAACTGGGACACTCTAATTGCCTCCTGAAAAATAGTATGAAAACAAACATAAATGATATTCTGATTACCAATTTTTCCACTCTCTTCAAAACAAATTCAGAATTACATATCTCAGCCTGTGTCTACTTAATATTCTAAATGAAGGCTCAGATTGCCCCTGTCCATAAGAGACAGGCTTTAATCGACAAGAACATAACTTGCCTGTTCACTGCAATAAGTTGGTATATTTCAAATGTCAGATTGAATTTGCTCATGACAAAGTACCTTCCTGTAGGGAGATGACTAATATTTTAATCCTTATGAAGTGTGTCATCACACAATTAAAAAGTGGTTCTGAGAGGCAATCTTTATCTACTTACAGTGCACTGATAACTGGGCACTGCTAAATGATTATTTTTTTTCTGCTGGAAAAGAGAAATGTAGTAAATCTGTTTTTTATTTCCCTATTTTAAAGGTTTCCACATCTGAAATTATTCCTGTAGGATTCATTTTGTAAATGATTTAAACCATATGGAACAAAGGGTTTTCTACATTTTCCTGTAAGAAGTTGTCTCTGATGTACACCAACTTGCAGCCTTAAAAGTAATTTCTATATTTAACATTATAAGGGTGGATTGAGAATTTGGGGTAGAAAAAAGCAAACTGAATTCTGGACCCTATACTGCATGTATATTGCTGCACCTTTACACAGGCTGTATTTGACATTAATTTTTTTTCCAGCAGAAATGACCCTAAATCTCCAATAAGACTTCTTTCCTTTGGGTTTTACATCAGATATATCCTCCAAATTGAAAAGTGTTGTGCCAATGGAAGAGACCTTCTTTTTTGGTAACATCTAGTTTTATGAAGTTGTCAAGAAGAAAGAAGTGCCACAGACCAGTCTGGACACTCATTCAATCACAAACCATTTTGCATTTCTTACAGGCATAGGATAATTTCAAGGGTTCATACTAAAATAATCTCTTCAGTAATTCCAAAGTAATGCTGAGAATGCTGACCTGGCTTCTGACAGAGATGCAGGCCTCTGGGTGGCTGCAAAGGGGGCACTGGGCAATAACTGCTAGCTGCTTTTCCTGCAGGTTTTTGAAGTTTTAGCTGCAGGTAAAGCAAAGCAGCTATGGCTATGGTTGGCTGGAAAATCTGCCAGCTGAGAGATGCCAGAGCAGCAAGGCAGGGTACCAGCATAAACCTATTTTTTCTATCTCTTGACTGCTAAGCAATTCCAGTTTCTCAAAGGCCAGATTTTGGTTTGTCAGAACTCCTGGGCAGTCTATAACAAAAAAGCATTTCTGGGAACTTTTTCTACAAATACATGAAACATCTCTGTCATCATGAGTTAGATGTAATGTTTATTCATCTCAAACATTTCAGTAGATAGGTAAATACTGTAAAAATTGATACGGAAATGTATGCATTGGTTTTTCCTACTACCAGCATAGCTTTAAGTATACATGTGATTTCCTTGAATCAGAATTCAGTGATATCTTTCCATTAACTTTGATGGGTTTAAGACCCAACAAGAAGAAGGTCATAGAGGTCAAAACTCCATTTTTATTTCAGATTCTCTGCAATTATAACACCATGAGAGGAAGCAGGATGACAAAATCTAACATTTTTACTAAGTCTAGACAACACAGCATGAAAAAGACCAGGGACTCCTGTCTATTCCCTCTCTCTCCCACTGTGGCTATCACTAATAATAGCAGTAATTGTGAGAATATGGTAGGAAGGAAATCCCAAGAGATTGCTTACTGGAATTTGCCGTTCTCTTGTTCTTTCCTCACAGCCCATATTTGCTACTGTTCCATAAGGGATACTCCATGCTGTTGTAAAGTAAATATGACATACATTGTTCTGTGTGGTTAGCAAATAATTCTAAATCAATAAATTAGAGGAACTTGCAGTTTGTTTGCAGAAAAGTTGAGATGAGGAGGCAACATTCCTCCCACTTGTTACTTGTTATGAAACGTTTGTTCAGTTCTGGGCTAAAGGAATCTTCAGATCCAATAGGCCTTTGTGAAATTCCTCAGTATCAGGGTGCTTTTCACCAAGGTAAGGCACTTGTTTTTTTCTTGGTGTATTCTAAAGGAAGGATGAATCTCAAAAAGAAATTTGGACAAGGCAAATTATAACAAAATATCCACTTCAAGACCTTTTTTTTAATTGAAGTTAGATTATAAACTGAAAAAAAAATAAGATATATTTTTTAAACCACTGGAAGTTAGCTACACAAAACCAATTAAAACTTCCACTGATTTTAGACCCACTGGAATGGTTTTCAGAGTCACTCTCTAGAATATCTAATAGATCTCATTGGCCTCTTTCTGGAACAGCACAAAGTCTGCTCCCATCTGTCTCCCCCTGTGCTCTTAGACTCTGAGTGAAGCCTCTGGCAGCTTACCAGACCCTAAACCAAATTCATTTTGAGGTTTCTGCATCTCCAAAAACCAAATCCTCCATAAGAAACACAGCAGTAACAGTCAGTGAGGATTTTCAGAACTTACATTTCTGTTAACAAAGCTAAGTTCTGAGATAGTAGGCAAACCCTTGCTCTAAAACTAGAAGAGCCTCACAGCTGTGGGCTCTCTGCATACAAGGCATTTTTATTACATGCTAATTAAATTAAAGGCAACAGCTTGGCCATATGCATATTAAAGTTACAGGAGTTTTATAAACCAGATGCAAATAAATAGCAAAGAAGCACAGTGAAATGAAATGAAACTGAGAATTAAAGCATGAATAAATGAACTGAAGTGTCTCTGTTAAACACAACTGCTTAAAATACTGAGAGACTCAAAGATAAATCACAGTTTGTATGAAGACAGGAGTATCTCAACTAAATAATGTGTTAGAAACTTTGCAGGTATTGTCTCATAAACATTACTTACATCCAGGACATTTTATGCAGTGTTATGAACATACACATAGAATTAAGTCTTAAGAAACCACTGTGTCTTAACTGATAGCAGCTAAAACAATAGCAAAAGAAACCAATGAAGTCTATACTTGAGTACATGCACACTGATGGGTGTGCATGTACTCAAGATGAAAAATCTTTCAAAATGAAGAGTTAGAGATAGTTTCACACCCAGTAAAATAGTTCCAAATATTCGTGAAAAGTTTTAAGAGACTTGAAAAAAGGCCAACTGAAATTGGCATGAAGCTTTCCACAGACTTCAGTGGACATTGATCCAAGACTTCTGTTGTGTTATTTCCCAACTGTCCAGCTCTTAAAAATATCCAAATCATTGATTCAAACACTTCTTAACAAGAGTTACAGCACGTAAAGTACAGAGGCATAAAGTACAGTTTTTATTTCTAGTTAAGTAAATATGGAAATCAACTTCCATCAAATATAAAGAACAGATGATTTAAGAACTATAGTTGCTGGTTATTTAAAATTATCTGAGATCAAAGATGCATCTATATAGGATTCATGTCACAATATTTTTGACACCATCTCATATCACAGCATGTTGGGGTCTTTTCTCATTTTCTTTGCAGAGAAAACCCATGAAATCATCTTAGCTACAGTCCATTTCAATCAACGTAAAAGTCTTATTTTCTGATGTGACAGTCTGATATCACTTTGGCATCAGAAGGGAGACAAAGACCTATCCCTGCCATCAGAATTCCCTTGTAGAAGGAAAGACTCACCTAGCTCAGATATCCCACTTGTTTTTGTCTGCCAGATCATTTTTCATACAGGAATAATGGGCATCTCTTAAAAGCAGGAGGAGGGCCTGATGGCGATCCAGAGAACAGGAAGCTATTGACACAACTTGAGCTACGTGACAACAGTCATAAGTAGCCTTTGGGCCCAGATTGGCCTCTAGAATTGGGCAGATGTCAATTTTCAAATATTAACATACTGCACCAAGTGCTACAAGGGAGAAGTTTCCCCATAACTCCTACACATCTGCTCAGACTCCACCACAGACTCGTGGGGAGATGAGGCCCTTCCCTCAGGTTTTATTAGCAGATAACAGTAGTCCCTTCAGGAAGCATAGAAATGATCTTCACATTTGTGATGAGCCCTCTATTCATTCTGTACATGCTCCAAGGCTTTAACACAAAATCCTATCAAGACAGTAGGAAAAGTGCCAGCATTTTATAATGGGGTTTGAGTCAGGCCTTGAAAATGAGATAAAGATACAGTTTCTCACACATGCCAAGGAATCCCAAGAAGAATAAAGTCCTGTTATGTTTTCCAACATTCATCTTATGGATTCCTCTTTCCTCCAAAGCAAGGATATTCAACCAATACCAGTACAAGACTGTTCAAAGCAGTCCTGCATCATGGAAGCAATCTAAATTAATTATTGTTTCGTTACAGAATGTGTAATGGAGGACACACACTTCTTGAAGTGTGTTAAGTTGGTAGTCTGAAAAATATGCAAGACTATAAACTTACTACACTCAAGCAAAACTACTTCCAAGAATTCTAGCCAGCAGTACAGCACAGCTTGACCTGGAACTGTGGATACCCGAGATCACTAACTGACTTTTTGAGAGATGGGTTATTGAGCACCTCTCAGGTTAGGGTCAAAATGTCAATGCTCTGGAAAATATAACCAAAATGAGCAGATTAAGATGTGAGATTAGGTAGGGAAAAAAAAAAAAAAAAGAAAAGCAACATATCTGGCAAGGAAAAAAGAAGGAGCTTAATTGCAGAAAGTGTTGCTAAGGTGAAAGATATCTTTACCCTTGGGAAGCATCATGAGCAAACAGCCAAACCATGGCAGTAAATCATAGCAATTAATGAAGTCCATTCCCTCTCCTCTATGACCTCCAGTCTCTTTTCTGAGTGGTAACTGCAAAGGGGACAGCAGCAGCTAACAGAGTTGGTGTACTTTACCTAGGTACACTGTTTCTGTCCCTCTCAGAAGGGCACTTCACACAGATGCACCCACGTTACTGAACCACTGGGTAAATTAAACAAGCTTCTGAGACACAGTGACAGGGACACAATCCATGATTCTCCAACAAAGAGGGAAAGGTCTGGACCTTAAATCCATACACAGGTTGTTAAATAAATGACTGACTTTTAAAGAGTGTTAAGCACCCAGGAGCTCTCATTGAACTGAACATTGTCTCCACAAGCATTTCCAGAGCACGTTTATACCAATTTGGGAAAGAAAATGTTCTGGGAAAGCACTGAGAATGAACTCTCATGAGGTTTCCAATAATATACATGTATTATTGAAGTCAGAAATCCCATGAGCAAAACTCAAGAGCATGTTCATTTTTGATCCTATCCCAAACCAGGCAGTACAAAGGCATGTGAACACACTAAATGAAAGAGAGAATTTCAGTTAACTAAACTTTTCCCTAGCTTTTATGTTTGCCAAACAAATTCACCCATCCTTCAGAAAAGTGTCAAGCCTGTGCATGGGCAGTTACTGACAGCTACCCTGGAGTCAGTGAAGTACAAATGCAATGTTCTGTTGGGCTGGGTCCTTGGCTGATGAGAATAACCTCAGCAGACCTTTACTGATTTCCACCAGATTGGAATATCTGGCTCTGTACCACAGTAAATGTTTAGGTTAAGCTAATGGCCTTTGTACACACTAAAATATTTTTTTATTGTGACAGAAGCATTAGAATCACATATACTGACTTGAGAATTGTACAGCAGATCGCATGCTTCTTTAGATTCTGACTCACAAAACCAACTCGATTTATTCTGTTTTCTAACAGAATATAGATTTAAGCCAGATGCAAAATGTTGAGTCCTTAACAATATAGTATTTTACTATTTGAGGATCTCATACAAGAAGAGTAAGATGTTTAAATTGCCAATCTGAGTTAGTCATGAAAGATAACTGGTTGCTCAAAATAAGTGTGATGCAGAACATTCAGCAATTATTAAAACAAGGTAGCAAAACTGCATTTCTGATTATTCCTATATGAACAAAGACAGCGTTATCTCTCAATGGTGCCTTTGTACTTTCGCAGTTGACCGAACTTGTTTAAAACATCTTTATGCAACCCTCTGTCAACATATGGCAAATAAGGAAGTATTCTTATTTGTTCCTTCACTTAAGGTAATTGAACCAGTCACATTGGCATTTAAATGCATAAAAATTGGTATTTATTGCAGGGTAATGAGATATTCTAGAGCTAACACAAATGTGATTGCTTTGCCACAGATTAAATACTTACTTGTCAGTACGTGAGCTCCCTTATTTTTTTATTATTTTTTTTAACAGAAGTAGGCAGGGTGAATGAACAGAAGAAAAATACTAATGTAAACTACAGCATTATGACACTAACTATACACTAATCATATTTAAGAGAAGTGACAAAGGTTTACCAAGTTGTGCTCAAGACCATAAATGTTGCCATCAGTATGACTCTGGCTTGCTGTAATTGTTCTGGAAAGCAATTAGCTAAAACCAACAGCTCAAAGTTAGGCTTGGTAGCTGTACAAGCATTTGGGTATGGCCTGTTTAAGCAAATCCCTGTAACTGTAAGATAAAATCTAGCTGTTTTATTAGTTATGACAGTTCTGAAATCCATCACAAAGCAAACAGGAAACAGCAGGATTGTTTTATGAATGTATTTATGCTTCATTTTTTCTTAAAAATTTCTTAAAAAAGAGGCAGCCCACTGTTTGTCATGTGCTGTCTTACAGTTGATTAGTTACTTATGGTACATCAAGAATAACAGAGCAACTGACTTTGGAAGGTAGCTCAGTCAGTCCCTTAATCTAGCATCCCATTTAACTAACTGAGTGCACAGCTTAAGGAAATCCTTCAAGTATGAGAGGAGGTGTAGCTTTTGGAAATTCTGAAGCATACTAAATACAGTCCTCCCTGTCCTTTCATTCTGTGCAACATCACAAAATAAAAGCACTGTTCATGTTCCTCTTAAATCTCTGCAATGTCACTTCAGGATGCCTAGATCTTTAACAGACCTTTTGACGGGGTAGAATTTTACCCTAAGGATGGTTTGCTAGGAATTATTCATGCTGTTTGAAGGATTAGGTGCAATGAAAATGTTCTGGCAAGATTCTCCTCCTTCTCCTTCTTGGTGTACAGCTAATTGATTTCATGTGGATGGAATTATGTAGATGTACCAATATTCTAGGTAAAGTCCATGCCTCCCTAATGAACTTTCTGCTCCTATAGCTGTGACAAAGGCAAAGCCAATAAGATTAGGGCACAGTGACACAGAAAATTAACAGCTTGGAAAAAAAAAGAACTGATGATACATAACTTTTCTATAGGTACTTAGCACTAAGTTCAGTAAGGCCTGTTGTGACAGGACAAGGGGTGATGGTTTTAAAATAGAGGGAGGGAGATTTAGATTGGATATTAGGAAAAAGTTCTTTGCTGTGAGAGTGGTGGAGCACTGGAACAGGTTGCCCAGGGAGGTGGTGGATGCCCCATCCCTGGAGAAGTTCAAGGCCAGGTTGGACGAGGCCCTGAGCAACCTGATCTAGTTGGGGGTGTCCCTGTTTCTTGCAGTGGGGGTGGACTGGATGACCTCTGGGAGTTGCTTCTAACCCTAATCATTCTATGATTCTATGATTCTATTATTCTATGATTAACAGATGCTTGCTTGTTTCCGATCAGTAACATTCCTTCCTATCAGACATGCAACTCTAAATGTTCAAAGTCATGAATGAGGCCTTGCAAGAAACTACTCTATAAATGATTAGATTTTTAAAAAATCATGCCAAAGGGCTTTGGTATTTTATCTTCTTTCTGATATCTTCCACAATTTTCAACTGAGTTTTTAAAGAGGGGATTTTTACCCTTTATGATCATGTGTACTAGAATCAAACATGGAGGAATTTTAATGAAAACACAGCTTTCCCTGTGATGATGGGACTCTGGCAGCTTGGCCTCTTACAGAATACTTCATATCATGACTGCAAGTGGCATACAAGCCTGACAGGCTCTCTCTGCCTTACAAGACACCCTGTTTAAGGTGCAGCCAGTTGAGAGCAACACTCAGTGCACATGGTCACCACGCAGGGCTAGCTGGTGGTAGACCCTTCATTCTGTTCAAAGGTCTTGGCTTCAGAGCAACACATGCTGACCACACCAAAGCCCCCAAGCAAATGCTGTAGCCAGTGGCAGTTTACTATCCATACCCACTTTTCCTCAGTGAAGATCCTCCACACAAGAGCTTCAGCCTGGCAGAGCTAATGCAAATGAATTCATGAGGGCTGAAGATCTGAACCTGTCTGACCTGGGAAAATTTACATTCAAACAAAATAAATCCAGCTCAATTCCCATAGCAATTTTACTTTGCTATGAATAGCTCAGGCGGCTCCAATAACGAGGCGCTCGGGTTACATCTGATTGCCAGTGGTATTGCTTACTAAGAAGTTAGGTCAGTGGTTCCCAACCTTTTAATTTTCCTTGTTGGAGTATACATTGCTATGTATTAGTTACATGAGAGAGTGGTCACAAGGAACTCTGTAGGGAGCAGAGTATCAGCTTTGCTGATATTCCACATACACAGACATCTACATATGTTGAAATGTCTATGCGGGAAGGAGAAAGGGAGGGGAACAAATGATCTTAGGCCATTAAGGGAATGGAAAGCAAGAAGCAAAGATGGCTCAAGAGTGAGAATGTCAGGCTGGCGTCTGGGTTATCTAAATTAAGCTTCCAGTTCTTCAGCAATTCAGCTTCCCTGTTTCTTATTTCTCAGTTTTATAGGCAGGATTTTGTAATCAGCCCAGTAAATGCTCAAGAGATACTTTAGAAGGCTCACATTTGACCCCAGTTGTGTTGTTTTACTAAAATGCCTCTGTCTTCCTCACTATACGCTGCAGTCCCAGCCTTCAGGATGTCACTCAGTAGCTTGAGCTGGTGTGACTCAGAGACCAGTTTGTCATGGTTTAGCCCCAGGTGCAGCCTGCCAGCACAGGGATACACCAGNAAAAAAAAAAAAAAGAGAACTCTGCCCAGGGCTGCTTCTAAGCACAGAAGGCCACAGCATAGCTAGTTGTGTGCCACCTAGCAGGACTCCATGCTGGCGAGTGCCCAGTTCAAAGACACAGGCCTCAAACACGGACCTGCCCATGATCTTTCCCTTCTCACATCACTGGATGAGCTTCTGCCATGTGAGAGAAGCTAATGTTCAATCACATCTTTGAAACAGGAGAGCAGTCTACATGTGTCCAAATCACATATTTTTCCCCAAGAACTAGAAGATCAGTAAAACCTTGAATGCAATTCATACTGTTCAAACTGAAATACAGCACAGCAGCATCCCAAAGATCCACTGAATTACAATAAGACCTCACCACTATCTCATGTTTTTCACAACATTAAGAAACCTGTTCAATGGTGACCCCATGTAACATTTGGATAATGATACAAACCATACTAACATCCTTAGCATCCAGATCTTAGTTTAAAATGGGCATTTGAATAAGGAGTTATTTGCTAAGATAAATGTAGTAACTTACACCTATACTCCATGCCATTTGTTTTCCTACCTGTAGCAAAATGATACCAATCAGGAGTGCTCAGACATATTGTACTAATCCCTGTCCTGTTTAAAACTGTGCAAGCTCATTCACACTTCTCTCTCCCACATATTAGCTCCTGTTTCTATTTTAAGGGAATGATACACAAACGTGAACACACTGTAACTGTTCTGCTGGTGTAACTGTACTGAAGTTAAAAAGCAGAAAACCTGTGTGGAATTTTCCAAGACTAGAAAAGTTAACACTATTACAAATGTAAGTTTGATGAGAAACCCTATTTTAGCAAGAGACATAAACCAAAATATCATGCCATAACTGTCTTAAAACAGAAACTGTAATACTACCTTAACATTGGTCCAGTTTTTAAGCACAAGGTGAGGAAAATCAATCCTCCAACCCAATACATCAATTTACATCTCCTGACATCCTTCTGCTGCCAGGGTCAGAGTACAGCTTACAAGTCTAAACCAGTATTGGAGTGTTAACACAACAGTTCCCAGGTATTCAGATCTATGTTTGATGTGTACTTATGGAATAGGCCTGCAGAATCAAACTGGTCACGAGAGGTTACACTGATTTTACCATAAGCAGACTTTTGTACAAACCTGTGAAGCATCTGAAATGAGTCCTAAGAAAAGTATGAAAGATGGTGTGGGAACATTTACTTTTCACTGAAGAAATCAGTTCTATTATGCACCTCTGAGCATCAGAAATGAGAACAGAGAAGTCAAAGTGGAAGAAGGTAAATAATCCCATTTCTACAGAGTCCTACAGAAACTGATCCAAGAAAGATCAGAGGCCTTTGATTCCTGTGTCTGCAAGCCTGTGTTGTGATGACTTTCATGTAAGTGAAGAGTATTTATTCATGAAAACATTTGTACAGTAGAGTGGTTTCAGTGTATTACTTTACATATTGGGCTCTCAAATCATAGTCTGTTCAAAGATCTAAATTATGATCTCTGAGATCTCAGAAAATGGGAAAGACAAAGTGACAAAGGCAAAGTTGAGCATGAAAGCAGCTTTTTCTTCTATAAGATATTCTTTATATTAAATTGATTCAAGAAATCTATTGTCACAGTTGTTGCCGCTGTGTTAGACACTATAGGTCTTCCTACTGAAACAAAAATGCAGTAGTCAGTAGAGATACAATTACATGGAATTTGTTGACAGTTTAGCATGGTCTGAAGTTATGACAGGATGATACTAAAAGAAAATATCAGCAGAAGATTTAGGAGGCAAAATCTCCAAAGCAGCCTGACCTTCTTTCAGTGATGAATCTACTGAACAGTAGGTTAAGCAAAGGTCAGGTTAAGCATAGGTTAAGTAAAAAGCTCTGAGAAGAGGAATGTGCTGTCAGGGTCACTGAGGCTCTGGGACATCAGGGAAGTGTGAGAGTTACAGACACTTCAATCTCATATACAACTCCTAGTCCCAGGGCCTGATCATGCTCTCTGCTCCTACCTGACACCATGGAAAACAAGACCTGGGTCCACACCACACTCAGCAACTGCTCTCTGCAGACTTCAGGTATAATGTTAGAGAAGTGCTGCACAGTTTAGCTGCTGCTGTGCTTTGAGCCCTTAGAAATGAGGGTGTGTTTGGTGTGCTGAGGAGTGCTGCAGGAGTGAAGCAGTGCCTCAAGCACACCGCCTTCCAGAGGCAAGAGAGAATTTGTCTACTTTCATTGGCAAGAATTAGCCATGTAAGCATGAGAAGTGAAAAATGTGGTCCTCCCATTCTGAGCCTCTGAAGTTCCACATCACTTGCACAGCCACTGATTTATCAGTCTAACTTCTCTGCAAGAGCCTGTCCTAAAGCCACTGCCCTCCCTCACACTGGAACAGCCCTGATGTTTCCCCAAAATAGCCTGTCTGCTCAGTGACACCTAAGGGGCACTGCCTGCCAAAGGCTACTGGAAGGAAGGTAGTCAAGCCCTGTTTGAGCCTACACATTTCCTGACATAAAATAGTTCATACTTCCAGAGTTAAAGTGCAATCCCCATGCATTGCCCAGCTTAATGTGTCATGACTAAAGATGTTAAGTGTTCATGCAATCCATCTGGATCATCAGTCACCTACTCCACCTTTACTTCTTTCCAGGTGGTAATGTAAACAAAGGAAAAGCCAGAAGGACCTCTTGTTGTCAAACACTTCCTCTCTTCACAGCATGTTACCTTATACACTCCTCCTGCAGCACAAAACCAGCGGTGCACCAACAGCACCGTAAGAAACTTAAATATTATCAGGAAATGCCCACTCTATCAGGAACAAGCAAATCAAGAGCTTTGTAGTTTTAGACTCTCCATTAGCTGCTATGAATCAATCAGACATCTTGCTGTGGAGACTTAGAATGCACAAGAACGTTGGGAAGGTAAGAGAGGGTCTAAACTGCAGTCCCCATTCTGTTGGGACAGTTTCAGCCCAAGTCTCCAAACACAATCACCTTTGTCCAGGGCTTCTCTTTCTAAACCTCCACTAAACTCCTCAAAAGGACCACAGCAGGACACTGAACTTTCATCTTTTTTTTTCCAAATTATTTATACTATTATAAATTTTCACAAATACAAAATAAATATTTTTAAGAGTAAATAAGTCTTATAAAATAAATTTGCAGACTTATAGTGTCTTATTCCTTTAACATATAGCGATACATAATGGTACATTCTCTACATTGCCTCTTTTTTTTTTTTTAATAAACCTACATCCATGCACTTAATGCAAAAATCAGAGACAAATCAAATCAACCTCCTCTTTAAAATTTAAGTCACTTCCTGGAAGAAACATGAAAGTTTTGATTTAAAGTTATAATTACTATTATGTGAGTACCTCATATTTATTGAATGGCAGAAGAGACAGAAGCTATAAAGAGCATTACTTTGTGCAAACTTTATGGAAACACAAATATATTAATATTCAACAGTCACTGAGTTGCACTGTTCTTTGTAAAAAAAAATCAAGATGAAAGAATTGGTACCAATTCAGTGCATTGGTTCACATGTGTATTTATATATAAACTTATCTTTCTTTTCTATTAGCAAATAAAATGTGAAAAGTCAGGTACAGAGGTTAAGCTATCATTAAGGGCATGGGGCATATCCATGGAGGTATTCTGGAGGATATGGGCACCATACATAGTAGGTAACTGGTGATCAGGAAACATAACCCCATGGGGAAATGCTCCACATCTTCTGCTAAATCTAACACAGAAGTAGGGCTGCAGAGGTAGAGTGACCTTTGCTATGCACAAAATGCTAGCCTGAAGAAGGCAGACCTTCATTCTGGGTGAATAATACAACCTTCTGTTTTGGTTCTCACAACAGAGCATGTCCTTTACTTTCACAAACTCTAAAATGATTAAATAAATCGTTTGAACAGCCACAACAACAACAAAGACCTATTCTCTTAGCCCTTAAGTTATTTCCAACTAATATAGTGTTGTGGTGCTAGTCTGCATGCCAGAAAGATAGTTTTCAAGAAACATTTGGAAAATTATAACAAAAATTAACTTCTTGTGGCACTATAACCCAAGACCTGAGAACCCGTAAATAGAACCAATGCAATATCCATAGTCCAAGACCAAAGTCTGGCATATTTGATCCCAGTTTCAAGTGTCCATGATAATCTATCAACCTCTTTTTCTGATTTGGCTTCTGATCCACCTTGTCCTTTCAATGGTACTTCCTCTGTCACACAGGCTAATGAAGAACACCAGGCTTTGTCACCATACCATTAGTCATATGTTCAATGACACGTGGCACCAACTGTATGCTGCTCTATTATGGCTCCCACCCTGTGTTTGGGTTCAAGCACGATCTTCATTCAGTGACACCTGTAGGATTCTCTGCCTCCAGCAGGTAAAATGACCATCTAGGACTTTCTGGTAGGCAGCAGAATCACAAGAATCAGAGGAATCAGTCAAGTATTTCTGTAACAAGCTCTCCCCTTTGCAATTATTTGCCTCCCCTTCCAAGAGCAGAAGAATTGTCTCCTACAGATGTTCCCAGGATAATATCCTGGCATATTTTTGTAGATAAACTGAAGTCCATTTGCTGTCTAATAAGAGAAAAAAAAAAAAAAAAGCCTTTAAAGCTACTTTCTTCTTACTCCCGGTGCAAGCCTTGACTTTATCAGGATTTGATTTGGATTAAGGCAAGTAACCTTTTTACAGTGACTCTTGACTTCATATTTTTTGGTGGCCAGCATTCTTCCTTTACTCCTTCATTGTCACATTACTCTGGCAGCATAGCAGAATGAAAACAGTTGGAATCACTGCACTGAAACATGCCTGGCAGCTGCAGGCACCAGATGCCAAGCACTTCAATGCATTTTCTAGCAGCAGTTGGTTCTCTAGGAAACTGCTGGAACTCCTACCTCATTTCACTCTAGTTACTAGTATGCATGGTCCAGAGCAGCATAGGGTCAGTTTACAGATGGGGTTCTTTGCCCTTCAAGTAGCCCATTTTCTTCTGAGTCAGTGAAATCTAATTATACAGCACCACCTTGGATTATTTACAAGATGTATTTTGGGGTCTGCCAGTCAAAATGGACATGCTTCCCCTTCTGGATGTGCCAGTGGTCCTTCCCATTGGCAAAATGTCTATCTAAACAGAACAGTAACTGTAGTAATGCTTCCCAAAGAAATGGTGTGCCTCTTGACTGAAGGGAGGAAGAAAAAAGAACTCTCTTGAGGCAAGGTTCTAATCCAAAGGAGTCAGCATGAAACTTTCAGTTACTACAAGCCTTTGATGAGGTCCATCAACAAGCAAATACCTATCAACAAGATCAGAAGATACTGTGCTGCAGGCATCAGTAGTAATCAGTTGCTCACTTGTGTCTCAGCCTTGAAATTGCCAGTTTCTGACTCTTTGCTCAAGCTTTTGCTACTAGAGGAAGGATAGCAATCTGATCATCAGTATGCATCCCAATCATCAGTTGGACGTGCAAAAAAAAAAAAAATCCATATGGCCTTCAGCATGGCTTCTAGCATGAAGAGAAGCCACCAAACCAAAACCAAATCCTGCAGGCTGGAGATACCATTGTGCTAGGCTGGTCTCTACAGTGACCAGACATCTGCAAACAACGTGATTTAGAAGAGACCATAAGGAATGATCCCTTGTCAGGAAAAGCAGTAAAAAAAGAGCAAGAGCAACAGAAGCATTTTTTTTGTCCCCACTGAGATCATCCACACTGAGCTGAAAAAAAAAATCAAAAAAACCCCAAACACTACCTGAGCCCAAGCCAAATATCACAATTTTATTCTTTAATTTATACTCACATGTACCAAAACCAAACCATACCTTTCTGTCAGGTGTTAAGAAGTGAAAGTGAGTAGCCACATTTTTTAGAAAAGTTTAAATTTTCTTCTCCAACACTGCATTACAGCATTAATATTTACACCTTACTATAATCAGTTTATACTTTAATTACTCTCTTAATTTGAAATATGTCTTGAGGTTTAGACTAGCCTCATTTTAAGGCTTACTGTTTTGATGACTTCTTCCTAAAAAAAAAACCCCAAGATTTGTGGCATAAAACAAGCCTGGTCAAGAAACTTATTTCTAAGTGTTCATTCTTTTCACTGAAGTACAATAATTTGCATGAAGAAAAAGAAAAATCTGTTTTTAATTTCATGATGTTATATATATATATAATCTGGCATTATATAAATTTTATATCTGATGGCAAAGAAACTGCAGATCTAAAGAGTAATCCATGTTTCATTAGTTTGTGTATTCTGCCACAGAATATAATATTACGTTCTTAAATTAGTTGGAAGCCACACTGTGCTGCAGAGTATAAAAACAAAAGTGAGGGCTCAAGCTAGGTCAAGCATATTTTGTATGGTCCATTAAAAATCTCATTCCATTAATATTAATAAAGATGTTGAGACACAAAAGTCCTTCAATTAACATATATTAGGCAGGCAGGCACAAGCATTCAAGTGATCCCACTGTGAACAGCAAGAATCCAGTCCTCAAAGAATAAAGCCATGAGTGTGCTGTGTACATAGTGGGGCAGCTAGAAACGCTAATGCCACAGAAGAGTGAAAAGGCAACACCCTATTGTCTGTGCAAGTAAATATCACTTTATTGCCTCAGCTTCCTCTTCTACTAAGCAGGTTTGTGCTGGGCCATGTTATTCCAGTAAGAATAACTTCAAGACCCTATTATCGTTGTCATCAAACTCTTTTCTTTTACTATTTTCTGGCAGGAACTAGGTTAGCAGCCACATGTGAGATTCAGGAAAAGGGTTTTCATCTAACTGTGCAACTCATTTGTAGATTCTCTAGCTTATGAACTAACATCGTAAAAAAGAAATTAACTTGCGTGTTCCAGAGTTACACTGGACAATAATGGTTCCCACGGTACTGAGCTTCAACCATCAAGACCCATTCACTTGCATATGACCTGATTATTTGACATTTCTTCACCCTCATTCTTAGTGACTTCCGAGCATGACAAACAATAAAAGGTTACTGATGTCAACCTATTATGAGCCAGGATGCTGTTCTCCTCTAACACACAGTAAAGCCAGTACCGAAGCTTAATTAATACATGTTTGCAAATTGTGCTGAGCTGCGAGGCATTATGATTTCAGGTTTCTTCTGTAAATGTTTACCTCAAAGCTTTAGTCAGTGCTCTACTGTCTGAACCAAAGCTAAGTTCTGCTTCCATCAGCTATTCACATAGCTGGTCAAATCACTGTCAGAGCAAATCAATAGGAAATTCCTTTAGCATACAGTAATTTATGGTAGACCTGCAGCAACAGAATTGGGATTAAAATGGGATAAGAAAAGGCAAGAAAGAACCAACATTTCTGCTCCCAGGGACATGATCAAAAAGACAGAGGAAAACCTTGTTTGTAGTGTAATTATCCACTAAAGTTCAATTCAGATACTTGAAGGGCTAGTCAGAGCCTTCCTAACACAAAATGAGTGTTTTTGTAGAAAAAGGTTACTGAAGTCTGAGCTTCAGCTGATATAACTCTCTGTAGGTCCACTGCTAGCTCTCACTGCAGGGAGAGAAATGAGTTTAACCCCTCTCCTGCCACCTTGCTGAGAGAAGAACATTACAGAGATAACCACTTCTGGAAGTGGTGAGGAGTCAAGTAAGAGGGAACACTTCTGCTGACTAAGAAGGCTGATGACTTCAGTGGGGCTGCTGTCCAGTTTGCAACTTCCAAAAAGAGAAAGCAGGTGTTTTCAAGAAAATCCCTAGGGAGCTATAAATCTGTAAGTTGACAACATTACTCATGTTCAGGAGAGAATGAAATCAGCTGCAAATAGCTCTGAACTTGCCTAAGAACTGACTATTACTGGCATCACAGCTGTGGATGCCTCAGCCTAGCATGGCCCCAACTTTTATCTTGCCCCTTTCCATGGACTACAGATTTCAAACCCACATACACTGAGAACAGTCTTTAGACCTCCATCCTCTTCTCACTATTTGCAGTACTGGACAGCAGTCCCAGTGAGAAAACTACCATCTTTTGCAAAGATTCTGAGAGACACCATGCATCAGAAACACAAATTCTTCTCTGAAAAGTTGAAAATTGGAAAACATTATCTTAAATATTCTGTAGACTTAAACACAAATGTGACAAACAAAAACTGGAGGTGCCAAAATGACTAGGGACTTACGGAGCTGGCAACAAACTCCCAGTGACCATCTAGACCAGTTATGACTGGGCAGCCTACACTGAATCAAAGACAAGTTCTCAACCGAGTACAAGTGTGCAAATCACAAAGCTGCCATGATAATCAGGGCACTGTTTTCAGAGAGGCTAAGGAGTGAGTAAGCTTCAGGAAAAAAAAAAATAATTAAGAATAGGTTTGATATCACTGTTAGTTCAAATTAAGATGACTCTGTGGCAGAGACAAGGCACAACCAAAATGCTCCTGTGCTTCCCACTCACCCTACTGCTGCGTGTCAGGTGCACAGCTCCAGGAGTGGTCTGCTTGAGATGGACTTGAACTACAGTCTCACAGACTGTCATTGTATTTTAGGTAAACAAAAGCCTTAACACTCCAGGTCTGCAAACCTGGTACCTTCCTCAAACACTTCTGAAGTAGAGGAAGAAGAGGAAAAAGAAAGATATAAAGCCTGGTTTAGGTTAATTATTAGCGACTGAAAGGTGCCATTAATTAATAATAGAATCTTCCCCTAAAAAAAAAGAAACACTTTAGATCATCAGTTCCCAGCTATGTAGAAAAGAATACATCTCAGCAGCAGAGATCACAGGATCACAGAAGTCAGGAGTTGTAAGGGACCTTGAAAGATCATCTGGTGCAACTCCCCTGTCAGAGCAGGATCACCTAGATTAGATCACATAGGAACGTGTCCAGGCAGGTTTTGAATGTCTCCAGAGCAGGAGACTCCACAACCCCTCTGGGCAGTTTCATTGGTATGGTCCAAATTAAAATAGTGGCGCTTAAAATAAAAATCCTCATTTACATCAAAGACATGAGGAGGTCAAGTCTGCACAGACAGGTCATCCTCTCCTGACCCTTATGAGAGCAACTGACTATAAGCGTCTCTCTAATGGACCCGGCAAAGTGTGGGAACTAAGCTTTGCGGACAGACTTTGCTACAGCAAGAAAAATGCTGATGTTTTGAGTACAAATAGAGCCTGCTAACTCTTTAGAAATTATAAGACTGCTGCTTAACAAGAAAGACCAGGGTGAACTGCCTATCTGTGTGCAAACGGACCTACTTTGAGAGTACAAACAGCAGAGCTGGCAATAGCCTGAAGTTGGGATCCATCACCAAACAGTTTCCACACTCTTACTGCTAGCTGAGGTAAAAATGCCTCAGAGGACCAGCTTCTGTGGGCACTCTTGCCAACTGTTCTATGTCTACAGCTCACTGGGCTTGGGCTGAGGGACCCAAAGTGTTCTCAGTGAGAGAGTATTTTCTCTATGTATGTTCCAGGGTTCCAGGCTTTTTAATGTAAAACCTGGAGGACATGCAGCCTCTATTCATTTTCCTGTCCAGGAGCAAATTATTTTTCAATCATTAATACTCTTTAATTCCATTTCTTACTCATCAAGAATCAGTAGGGTCAAAATGCCTGGGATAACACTTTGTCTTCCAGAGCTAAAGCCAGAGTTAAACAGAAAGCTTATCTGACATATTTGGATAAGGGCAATCAATAATCTAATCACACAATTCATCTCCATCAGAAGTAATTTCAAGGCTGAGACCAGAGTGTCTTGTATTTATCTAGTATACTTTAAATTACCTTCAAGAATATAGCTTTTCCCATTGTCACCTCATTTTCCTGTAAGGATTTTTCTTATTTTCCATCCTTTACCACATTATGCAGTGAATAAAAGAAAAATGTCCATCAAAACATTGGGAAAAAATATGATCCTGTAAAACACAGTTTGTGTTTTATAAAGCATGGAGATGCAACAGTGAGTGAATATAAAGTCAAAGAACTTACATACCAGATGCTGTTCGTGTTGTGCTGGTGTGATGGCAGAGAACATAGGATTTGTATATTGACTTGTGGATGGACTAAAAATAATTTTTAAGAATTAGTCAAATCACCCATTCTGTACTTAGTTTCTCTTCAAGGTCCCACTGGGCCAAATGTTGTCATATTTTTACAGCTGTGGGTTTCTAAACGAACCTCATTGTGAGCAGTAATTATTTTGTACTTTTACCAGCAGTCTGGCTCACTGATTTTGATGGCAGTTTGTCTGCACAAGAACCTTGGGATTTGTCTCAACATATTTAATTGGCCTTAAAGTGTGAGCTCTAGGAATAAGAGGCTGTTGTTAACATGAAGTTAAACAATGCTAATACAGGGTGCAATTAAACAACTAGAAAGAATGGGTACATGAGTTGCCTTGCCTGCTTGCCTCTTAGGTGGCCAGACTGTGTTACGAAGCTTTAATTTTGTGGCTGCTTTGATACTTTGAGAAAAGTCCTGCCCTCAGACATGCACACACAACTTCCAGTGAATTAATACATCTCCTGTTTATCTCTCTGTGCTACATCTAACCCTTTCTCCAGTCGTAGATTCCTCTGACAGCTCAGTGAGTGTAACATGATTCATCCTTCCCTCCTCCTTCTCTTCCCTTGACTAGACACTAACAAACATAACAGAACTTGAGACAAGAGAAAGAGGCCCCTTATAATGAAAGATTCAATCACATCTTAACAGAAACAAAAGAAGGCACTAGCTAGTGCATGAAGCTGACTCCACTCTTCTAATTGAGGTGCATAAATACAAGGCAGAGAATGGCCCACATTCACCTTCAGTGTAAGCAGGTGCAGCCTCTCAGGCCTCCACGCATTTGCTTGGGGATGAACAATAAAACTGTGTGTCACACAGTCTTAAAGGGCCTGAACTGTTCCACTGAACTGTACTGATTTTCTCCCTAACCCAAAATATACATGCATGTCTCCTCTGTGATTTAATGGTAGGAGAGTTCCTTTCTTTATGTTTCTTTCCTCTGGGCACACACATTTTGCAATTGCTACATAGCCTCACCTGTCTCCACCAAACAGCAGCAAATTCCCACAAATACTATATTCATAAACTACTTATTTAATATATTCACTGTTATCTGTGTTGTGTGATGAGCTCTAGTGTAACTTGTTTGGCTTTGTAAGACAAGAGTTCTTGTCCATGAGGGGAATGTGACTTCTGATCCTAAATGCAGTTATAAATTTATTTTCAGAACATCTCTAGAACACAACTGGACTACTGACAGCTCTGGGGTTTTCCTGTGTTCTGCCCTCATTTACTGTGGGAGCTCACTTTATACAAGAGATAATGTATACATAGACATAACCTAAGTAGCAGATAGAGAAACAGGAAACATAACACATACTTGATACACAGACTAGGAAGACATAGAAAGCTGTAGAGACAATGCCATCATGAAAGAGACGTTAAAGATGGTGAGCCTACAATAGGTATCTGTTTTTAATGCAGATGAGGTAGCACAGCGTGTGGGTGAGACAAAAGGAAGGAGGTAGGAATAGAGATACAACCCCACTGAATTAAGTTCTAAAGCCCTACTTCTTATTTTAACAATGGCCAGAACCAACTCCTTCAGAAAAACCCGAAACTCCCTTGTGTTCTGTGGATTTGGCATAGTCTGCCTCTCTAATAGATATCTAAAGGCAATTGTAAGTAATAATAGTATTAAAAAAACAGAAGTAGAGTAAGGAAGAATTGAATTAAATTAATTTATGAAGAATAAAAACTTTGCATTGGGGAATGTAAACAGAGGATGAAGCAGCAATACAAGCTTGCAGACTGGATATATCAAATGGGAGAACACAAGAGACTGAAAGAAGCTCCAAGATAAAATGACTGAGCAAATCTGTGTTATGTACAACACAAGCCTGAATTTTAATAAATGTCTCACACTCTTATCAGTAAGTATGTATGATGATGCTACCTAATGGCATCGATGACACTTAGATCTAAACAAGATTTCTTGCACACAATTTAATTTAATGATATATAAAATCATAGTTTTCTTGCTTCATAACAGGTGGTCCAGCAAGTAAAGGATGCTGACTGAAGCAGCAAAAGGTAGAAGACAGAAGTTCCCTGTTGAAAATCAAAGCAGCTAAACACTGATGATGAAAAGGCAAGAGACAGTACTCAGAGTAAACCTGTACATATTCTCCTAAAATGTTAATGTATTAGAGTACTTATTCAGATAAAGAACATCCATCCAGTTTTGCCTTCTGACACATCAAGAAAATTGTGTTGACCCATGGCAACATTTAGGTTCAAATCAACAAATGAAAATAAAAGTGTGGGGCTGTACAGTCAACTAAGCTATTAAAATGTAAGATACACACATCTCTTGCTAGATCTATACCAAAGCAACAAACTCTTGCTCCTTTCCAGTGTTAAGTTAAGGTCACCCTGCCTAACAAACCATTTCAAATAGACTCTCTCAAAAGTCTACTCTGCAGGCAATGGCAGATAACAGACAGCTGAATGACTGAATACTCTAGGTCATCCAAAAAATTAGATCAAAGAGTCCCTGTAGTCTATTGAAATGCAATTGCTTCCAAATCACATTGTGGTGTTCCAGGCTTGAAAGAATGGGTCACTGCAGTTTTATTGTAGAGAAGCTATTGCTAATGAAAGGAACAATGGAAAGATTAGTGCTACCAACCATATAGAAGAAACACCACTTTCGGTTTAATTGCAGTGAACAAAGCAAATAGGAAAGAAGGGCAACCAAGTGACCAAACTAGTTGCTGCAAAGAGGATATAGAAGGTATTCACAAGGTTCTCTTTATCAGAGCACAGTGTCCAGACTTAACATATGATTACTGAATTTGGATCACAGTAAAAAATGACGTGGTTGTCATTACAGACAGCTGACGACACAGTTTTAAGAAGGCAGCCATACAAACAGCAAGACTAAGACTCCTGTTAAAATTTCACCCAGAATTCATTAAGTGCATAGTAATAAATATATGGACAGGGAGAAAGGAACAATAATACTTTGTGATTCCTACTCTGCAGGAGATAAAGTAAAGGTTTACTTAATTTACTAGTTTAAAATAACAATTTAAGGTGAAATCTATTGAACCTTGAAACAGATTAAAGAAAGAGAGAGATTCAAATTGGTGATAGTCTAGGTACTGAAAAATGTTCTGCCATAATAAATTTGTTCATGCCACAATATTTATTCTCTTTTGATCAGTTTCTGGATCTTTTCTAAGTGAAGCTTACTAGTCATAACAATCTCTATGTCGAGACAGTGGTAAAAGATCCATTTCAGTCTCAGTTAAGATCACCACATTTTGTTTCTCTGTGACCTGAGGCAGACTTGAACCTTCCTTCTCCAGACAAGACTTGACAAGTCCAGTTTCACTTAACTCAAAGCATGTTAAAAAACAAAACGTGACCAGACAGGGGAGATCTCCCAAACTGTAACTGTTATGTGTAGGTAGAGCACCTCTCTTAGAGGAAAAGACAAACATGACAATAAGGGAAAAGTTTTTGTCTAAATAGCTGTGGTAAAAGCTAGCAGTTGTGAAAATGAAGCTTCCACAGAAACAGCTACACACATCCAATATTAACAGCTCAGCACTACAAACATGACTGAAAAACCAGAAGAAAGCTTCAATCTCGTTCCTAGCACCGGCTCTGAAGTCACATTTGCAATTGTTCCAATAAACTAACTATAAAAGATACCAATTCCTTTAATTTGCTGAGAAAAAAACCCCAAACTACTAACTAGAGCATTCAAAATATAATCCAGACTACTTCATCCCATCATCAGTATTCAACAGCTCTTTCTAATGAGCCACCCTCTTCTCAAGTCACTGATTATTATTTCAAAGGAAACACCGGGTGTCTCAAGTGCTCCTTTTTTTGTTCCCCTCACATCGTTTAATAGCCCTTATGGACAAGTGCCTTTGCAAAACAGATTTCTAGAGGGTGACCCAACATATCCTCTGGATCTCAGACAACCACAAAGCATACAGATTGCTTCATATACCTAACACTATTAAATGTCACTGCTTTCATCTGTATCCATAGGAGACTGCTTTGCATGTGCTTAAACCTAAAATCCATCAATAACTATTAATTCTGTAGATGATTCTTCTGAATTACATCAGTAAACACTTCTCTGCAGGCAACAAGCACTGTCAAATGTATTTTGAAAAAATAATTTGTAAGGAATAATTTTTCATGAACTTGGATGACAGCCATCAATGGAAAATATGCAGTGATAATATTTAACACATTCATAAAAGACCAACTAATCAAGACTTATAAACTCAAATAACATTGGACTTGTCAAAGGAAACAAAGGGAAATTGGTTCATAATTCCTGCTGAGCTAGGAAATTCACCCTTCCTTAAAGCAGCTGACAATCCTAGGTTCAATACTTTTTTTCCTCACAAGTTTATGGATTGATTCTTTTTCTTTATTCATAGTAGTTCAAAGGCAGGAAGAGACTTTACTTAAGAGGAAGCAAAAATATATAAACTATCACAAATGAAAATTGCTATGGGGTAATTACTAGGACTACCAGTCTTTTTGTGGTGGTTTGTTGTTTCTTTTTCCTGAAGAACTGTGATCAAAAAAATACAAAGGCTGTGTTGCAGTTCATTGGCTATGACTAAAGGTCTTCTGTTAAATGCACTAACAACTAGTGGTATTAAGAAAAATCACCAAAAGGTGCCTGGTATTGTGAATTACATACCTCCAGGTACTATTCCACATATGAAATACTTTTACTGCTGATTTTTTTAAATAAACACTTACCAAGCCTAGACATGTAGATATTGCTACTGAAGAGGTGCTATCATTTCTTATAAATCCCTGGTAGAAACACTGCTCAATTTCATGTTCCTGAGAATGCGAGACTCCATCTTTCCCGAGTACCTGAACAATAAAACTGTTGCTTAAAATGGTCGAAGGTTTAAGTTCTAAGTGAAGTTCCTGTCCAAATGCTGAAAATTTGTAGTGCAAGGAACTCTTTGAACTCTGAGTTGATCTCTTTCTCCTAGTACTGTGCAAAACATCATGTGAGATGTATGATCCACTGGAATCCACTTTGACAGGTGTCACAAATACATAATCTGTAACAATAAAAAGTTAGCCATCAGCTTTTGTATCCATCAAGTAAGACAGGCAGCATTCTAACATGTTCAGTATCAGGCTTTCACTATGGCATGAAGCATTCCTCACTTAGGGAATGGCCTGAAAGCTCTGCAGGCTATGTGTGCATAGACTTGGCTGCATAAATTCACCCCTGTAAGTCTCACAGGCTCTCAGTGTTTGTTTCCTTACTGCCCCACTGAGAGGTACAGACTAACTACTATAGCTGTGAACATTCCCACAATCAGTCTTCTGAAGGCATTTGTCATCACCAGCAGATCTGTAGATTTTTTTCCCCTCCCCCTGTATTAATTACTGTCAAATGTGAAGGCTGCTCTGGTTTGGTTTTTTTTTTCCTTCCCTAAGAATGCAGCAAATATTGTATCACTGTAGGGGAACCATGACTGAGACTTCATAGAACTGTACTACTTGTTCAAATGGATTAAAGGATTAATTTATTAATGCCTTAGCTGAGTAAGACCTCATCTCTTTGTAGTGACTTGATTAGACTGTTGTAACTGACCTTCAGAAGAAAGATTACATCCTACCTAATAACCTTTAGTCAGTCATTGCTAATTGCAGGTCAAGAAGTTTACTTTTTTGAACAAAATATGTAAAAAATACAAAACTGTTTGTGAGAAGATCTACCCACAACCACCTAAGAAAGGAAAAGAGACCATGATTCAGCCAGCTACACATGCAGGTGCCTAGCTTGAAGTTCAGTATCATTGCTGTTGATCCAACCACACAGGGATTACTTGAATCCTGGAAGCTGGGTCTGAATTTTAGCCGTTTGCTGAACTAGGACCTTTGCACCTATTACTGGTTATATGAGTAATTATGCTGAATAAACTATTTCCCAACCCTATTTCATTTTTGAGCTGTATTTCTCTGTGAATACTTAAAGATGTCCAAGCACTTGACAGTAAAATAATTCATTTCTCTTCTAAATTGAAGAAACACCATTGAAAAAAAGAAGAAAAATCCCTCTGTCTTGTGTTGTAACAGATGTTGCAAAAAACCTATCAATCTTTGCCTGAATAGACTTTATTGGACACACATTAAGCTGAAAACATAACCAGTGATAGGTTGTTTTTCCTTAGACAGTGGAAACAATACATCAAGAACTTTCACTTTCCTCGAGTGGTGTTAATCAATGGCAGAAGTTGAGGACACTAAGCAGGCTGGTGGCCAAAAAATGCAAGCAGCTGCTGGAGAGGGAATCCCCCAGTGAGCAGAGGATAGGGTACAACAGGGTTTTCCTTTCTGCACCCTGGTGTGGTTCTCTATTGCACTTTGTTTCCACTCGCACCCAATAAAAAGCACATACTGCACTTCAAACTTCCCAAAGTCATCAGCATCTAGGTGTCAGTGTCTGCAACCTGGGAACAAACAGCTCCTGAGCTCTCACACAAGCCCTGTCTCTCCAGGTTTGCTTTCTCCTAGCCTGCACTGCACATCTGCTCCTGCTCTCCCACCCAAACCTTTTCCTTATTATCTTTTTTCTCATTACTTCCACAACAGACACATGAGGTTTTGTTGTTGTGGCTTCATACACATTCATCCTTCTAATCACACATGTAAACGTGGATGTATTTACCATCTCATTCATTCTTACAAATCGTTCATTCTAGCTTTCACACAGGGTTTAACAAGTTAATCTCTGCCTATGGCTAGCTGCTTTACAGCAGTCAGCTTGCTTTCACTTTATGTTCCCCAAACACCGTGGATTCTTCCCTTTAAATGCTTAGTCCACCAA
>VXBZ01001630.1:108043-244583 GCA_013399135.1 Heliornis fulica | reverse complement strand
AAAAAAAAAAAAAAATAAGGCATCCACGCAAACGCTCATAGACACAGAAAGAGCTTATACAAACCATGATTCCATTCATTGATGCTGTCACTGGTTAAAGCTGCTGCACGACACATGCAGCAGAGGCAGCACAGCTGAAGGGTCTGCAAGAGAAAAAAATAAAACAAAAAGGAAGAGAAAAGGAGTATTGGGCAAGATTTACTTGACGAGGGAAGACAGAAAGACAAGGCACCAGAAACTGTGCAGTAACCTTGTATGCGAGTACGCTAGGCGACTGCAAAAGAAAGTGCTCTCGACCTGCCTTTACAGTGCTTCCAAGCCACGGGAGGGTCGGGAATTGCATGGAGCTGCCGCTGAGAATCGCAACAGGTAAAGTCCAGACGACCAGCAGGAGACAGTCCATGTTCCGCCGCGCACCTGGCGTGCTACCTGCTCCCCGAAGCGTGCGGCGGGCGAGCCCGGATCCCCGGCATGGTCACCTGGGCTCTGCCCCGCAGCGGCTCCGGCGGCCGGCTCGCCGCGCCGCACCCCCGCCGTGCGCGGCGGCGGAGCCCATGGAGCGGCACCCAGGTGAGCGCCCTCACCGCCGCCGGCGCGCACGCTTNCCCCTCTTCCCCCCCCTACTCGGGGGAAGCGGCTGGGCCAGAGCTGGCTCACCTGTGGCGAGCTGCCGAGGGATCGAGGGCACCCTCACTGGGGTGGGAGGGAAGCCACCATGGCGGGCAGAGCCACATTAATCACCGGGACAGGAGTTGTCCTGATGGTGCTGGGAGAGGAGTCGAGCCCAGCATCGCTCATCCAGCTTTGGCTGCACCGTTCACTTGGAGAGAGTGTGCTCGGGGTTTGCAGTTTGAAGGCAGCTGCATGGGAGAACAAGCAAGCAGACAAACAGAATCCAACAAGGATTAGGTTGCCTGAGAGGACAATACAGCTGTGACAGCCAAGACCAGTTACACCGATGTCCATAAAGGCGCTGCCTTTCACACAGGGGCTGACATGCATTGAGCACCGTGGTCTGGACTCTCCTATTCTAGTCTATGCTATTAGGTTACACGTTCCCTTCTGCAGAAAAAATCAGTAAAGAATCAAAGATCTAAACAACCTGAAAGGAAACAAGTGTTGAAGTGAATGGGACTGGTCCAGGTTGGAAGCCAAGACAGAGCTTGCTTCTGATAGTTTTGGCTGACCCTGGAGAAGTGTCCCTCACCTGATGATCCCTCTTTTGTGCTCAAGAGTTTTCCAGCATGTGTCTCAGTCCAATCTATCTCCAGATCTCCCTTGTCCCAGGGTCACACCATGAAAAAAGTGGTAGCTGTGTCAATTTAAGGTGCCTCACTGCTCTGGTTGGCACACAAGCTGGAGAGCACAATGGAAGCTGAGGTGACCTGGAGGTCATTTCCTCTATCTACCTCCTTCACTGGGGGTTTTGTGGTAACAACTTTGGGCAATGGATTAGACAAATCAGAGATATTTTCCTTTCTAACGTATTTCCTGTCTTTAAACATTAAATGAGTTCCCAGGTGTGGAATTTCTCCTGTACCTCTTTCTCTATTTCCCAGTGGGTTTCACATTATCACCTTGCTGAATATATTATGGTAAAGTTTCAAGATCTTTTTGTAATAGTGCACCTGTCACCTCCCACTGAGAATATTCAAATGAAATAGCTGGCTACAGGTTTACAATGGTCCTGGTGGAGCAGAACACATAAAACATACTGTGCATTGCAGATAATGGGAGAAAAATATAAAATTATTGGGCTGTAATTTTATTATTGTCCCTCAATACCTTGAACAGACAGACTTGACTCTTTTCAGTAGACTTCCTGACTATGAAGACTGATGTTTTATTTGCTACGAGGGGAGGGAAATAAATACAGTTCTCTAGTAATTACAAAAAAGAAAATTTTCACCATAAACCTAGCACCACTGAAGGGAGTTTTGCTCTTGATTCCCATGGAGTTAAGATTTCACCCTGGGGATTTATAGTTTCTAAGTAGGATCAAAGAATAAGGAAAAAAATGTGACATTGCTTTGCATGACTGTAAATGACATGTGTCCAAATCAGAGTTGGCATTAGGCAGGGGACCCCAACCTTTCTTGGCCTGTAGGCAGCAACACTGATCAGTTAACGTGCTCAGACAACATCATACTTTGCTCCCCAAGTCAATCAAGATCCCAGCAGTGATGGTCATAAACATCAGAGAGTCCTGCAGGCAGCTCGTTACCATGTGCAAACATAGTTACCATGCAAAACACAAGAAATAAAGCTTCACAGTCAGCAGTATAGCAAACGATGCAGTCAGACTTTCTGCCCCTGCTCCCTAGCAATTCCCACTTCAGATGACCAGCAAGAACATATTCCTTCAGAGATAATCATTACCATACTACAGTCTGTTACTGGACTCTTCTCTATTGTCCCTCAGCTGTCAGGTTGGATGCTGCTATCATTTTTTTATGCTGATCAGTTTGGTCACGTGTTTAGTAGGTCTTTTTCTTTCCCTACTTGTTTGTAATTGTGCTCCACCTACATGAAAAACTTCTCCATTACCAGGGAATACAAGAAAGTGTGGGGACCCAGAAGAAGCTTGTCACCCTTAAACAGCATTGCACCACAGATAATAATGCCCTTCTTGGGGAGGGAGCTCCAGAGTAAAGAAATCATCTATGTACCTGTCATGGTTTAACACCAGCCAGCAACTAAGCTCTACACAGCCACTCGTTCACCAGCCCCATGGCAAAGAGAGAATCAGAAGGGTAAAACCGAAAAAACTCATGAGTTGAGATATAGGAAGCTTAACAGGTAAAGCAAGAGCTGTACATGCAAGCAAAGCAAACCAAAGAATTCATTCCCCTCTTCCCACAGGCAGGCAGGTGTTCAGCCTTCTCCAGGAAAGCAGGGCTTCATCATGTTAAGGGTTACTTGGGAAGACAAGCACCATAAAATCTCTGTACATCCCCCTTCCTTCTTTCTCCAGCTTTACATGCTGAGGTATGACATATGGTATACATATGGTATGACATATCCCTCTGGTCAGTTGGGGTCAGCTGTCCTGACTGTTCCCCTCCAACTCCTTGTGTACCCCCAGCCACTGGTGGGATGGGGTGAGGAGCAGAAAAGGCCTTGGCTCTGTGTAAGCACTGCTCAGCAATATCAAACATCCCATTTTCAGCACAAATTCAAAACACAGCCCCATAGCAGCCTCTATGAAGAAAATCAACTCTACCCCAGCCCAAACCAGAACAATACTATGACTCAGGAAGTCAGGATTTCTCCCTTACCTGGAAGGGAATCAGGGGGTTGCTACTCTCTGTCTCAGCAGCAAGTTACTGCTTCACTTTCATCACCAGGCTGAGGCTCTCAACACCACAGCCCGTTTCATCAGGGCTTCTCATCCACCCACTCGAGACTGATCATGCAACGTGTCCATATTGTCTTGCTGTCTAGATGTGAAGACAGTGGATGTCCCTGATTCCACTTGCCAGCTTATCAGAGAAAAAAGATTATTGTTTTTAATAACTCTATTCTTTCAAATTATGAATCCCTCCTGTGAATTTCTATAGACTTCTTTTTTTCCCTAAGAACTATGTTGTCGTGGCCATCATGATAGAGTGTAGCCCCACTCAGAATTCAGATTACCAGTAACATGACTGACAGGCACAGAAGAAATATGCCCCAAATAAAAATGCCATCAGGTTTGTTTTGCTGTCTTTGTTAGATCAAATACTTCATCACGTGAGACATTTGTGACCGCCGAGATGAGCGAATGGTTCTCAGAAGTCTGTGACAGCTGTCACCTTTTCCGCTGTCAACATAGATTATTTCTCCAGATATATTTGCATCAGAAATTAGGACCAAGAATTTATATAATATCTACATACTATATGATTGGATCAGTAGAAGAGTACTTCCAATGGGAAAATGGTGCAGAGAGGGCTTGTTCCAATCAGCCAGTCACATCATATTGAATGAATATGCATAGTATAATTGGAGCAGTTACATTTTTTGCTAACTCAGTATTCAGCTTCTGCAACTGCTCATTCTTACTTTATCATTTTTGTTACTATGTCTTACTAAATGACATCCTCATTAGGTTATTCAGGATAAATGTAAGTGCTCCACTGATTCTTCCACGTCAATCTTTACAGTCTCTTTGTATTTATCCTCATGAAGATGTTACACTCTTGCTAAGCACAGAAACCCTTTGCCTTCATTTAGTGAGTGGTGATTAACCACATGCTGGGTGAAACTCCTTGTAGAGAAGTCTTCATGGAAACTCCTTTACAAATGAAAATGACTCTCTTTAGAATGAACTTGTAGTTTACAAAACCCATCAAGTTCATCTTTGTCACAGGTTGAAGAGGCTCCAAAGTGAAATTAGACACCAGAGTTGATTATGGTCCATACAAACTGCTATGAAGATTCTTCTTTCCCATTGTATTATTCATTCAATAGTCTCAAGGTACTTTGTGAACTCATATAATTTTTCTAAAGAGTTCAGCAACTGTTACACAGTGGTAGCAGGACAAAACCTCTAGTTAAACAGCAAAAAAAGAACTTATGGAAGGTTTCATATAGATTAAGTGTAGCTGCAGGGATGTAGTCATCTGGTACATTTGCATGGCCAGTTCTATGGCATCCAAACTCACCCAATACCATACAGTTTAGGAAGAGGCAAAATCCTTTCAGCTGGCAAAACTCATCATAGCTCCTCCATCTGTCTGATTTACAGAATCTATGAAGACAGTCTACTGTATTCCACTTGCCAGAAAGGTCTCTTGCACAGAAAGGAGATTGTAAACAGAGATTGTGGCCTACCTCCCTGCCAAAGGGAGCACCTCACGTATGGTACAGGGCCACAGCTGGAACACTGCACATGCTCACAGACTGATGGTCTGAGGACACTGGCCAGCTTCCCCTCCAGCTGGAATGGCATCAGCACTTACTTCCATGGAGTAGGTCTATAGAGCACTAGACAGCATTGTAACGCCACTAACAGCAGATCCACCCCTACATCCTTCCCCCCACAGCAAGTTTAAAAGGCTACTCACACAAAAAAAAGAAATGATGAGGACTTCTTTGTTTACTTATGTGAAATCTGAAGCTGACTAGAGTATTCTTAGCAATGGAAAATGCTAGCTTAGTGTGTTCCCCAAAGCATATTTCTGTATTTCTAACCAGTGTTCAGTTTATAATATGAGCTGCTGTAATAAAGTTGCTTTTGTGTGATGGCTAATTGCATTCTTCAGTGACACATGGCATGGGCTATACCATGTCACTGGTTCTTCTGTTTATAGATACCTCTATTTCAGCTGACATGGAAATTATATAACTAACAATAACATCTACTGGTTGACTTAGTGTGGTTCCTCCATTAATTCCTGTTTCTTAAGTGCCTGAAAGTTCACAGAATAAAATTCCACCATTTCACCAGTTTCTGGATTACATTCTGCTTTCTGCAGAAGCCTCAAAACGCAGTGTTAGGACTGGAGTTATTTGCTCAAGTGGTCTCTAAACCCGCAGTTTTCAGATTGCATCCTCTAAATTCTGGCAAACTCCATGTAGTACAGAGTAATCTCTGTGGAATAGGTTTTCACCACCATTTAGAGTAATATTTTCTGTCAATAAGTCCCTAAATTCATTTCACATAGCTTTTTAGTCATAGCCACTGGAAAAAGAGCTTGATCCAGCATTCCTGGAGTACCCTAACTCTAAACAAAATCAAAGAAACAATGTTTACATTTTTCCTCGCCCAATTTGCACGTAGCACTGGGCTGTTATAGTCCCAAATAAATGCTTTTGATTACAAATATTAAACACAATTTTCTGCTTACATGCATTTCTCTGTATTACACAGCATGTCCATCCTAATTTGATTAGTTCTACACATTTATTTGTGCTAGCTGGACATCCTACTTTCTGGCATGGGCTATGGAGTTCCAGCTATCCTGCTGACTTGTTACCATTGTACTTGCTCTATCCTGCTACACAAGAGATTTGGGCTCAGAAGCGGAACTAAAACTACCTCCGTGCTGGGTGCTTACGGCTGATGTAGAGGAACTTCACAATGCTCTGCATTTCTCTTGCCCTCAGTGCTGCAGGCTCACACTCAGGCTTCAGACAGACTAACTGACTCGCCTTTCTGGTGTCACCAGGAATTTTTAATACGGGGAGGGGAGGCAAAGAAAGCAAAAAATCAACCTAAAAACTCCACCAATAGCATTCACTTGGCTTGGATCCAAATGTCACAAGTTGCTGCCACAGTGTCCCGACACAGTCTGTGGCTGAAAAGTGAACAGGGGGAAGCTGCAGCTCAGTACATGAGGGCTCTGTCACACTCCCAGACCAAAATTAAATGAAAATGTCCATCACTAATAGAAGAAAAATAAAAGCTGTCATTGTGGGTGGCCTGACTAAGGCTTTGCAAGCACTACATTTTAGAAGAGTTTTCCTGGAAACTTGCCAAGTGTAATTAAAGCACAGGTACCTCCAAATTCACAGAACTCTAATAAAAACAATTATGTAGTTTATAATGTCGTGCACGTGCCAAAATTTGTATTTATACAATGGATCAAAAATGGCATGAGAGAACCGGTGCAGTCCAGCAGGTTCAAAGATCCACTTTGAAAATGCTTTTTATAAGTACTGATTTGCACTATACCCGGAAGGCTGTGTAGCCCACGGAGTCACAAAGCCATATTTAAAGCCCCTGCAAATTACTTCTAAGACAGTAGTATTGGTTTCAGACATACTTTGGCATCACGTGCAGGAAGGAAAGCCCAGTCTCTGTTACTGTCTGCCAACATCTGCACCCCAGAAAAGGATAAGACAGGCCAAGAAAGAAAATCCATATGGAAGTTGCAACCTCTGTCTTCCATGATAGGAATGTATGAGGTTACTCATGCACTGGGATGAAAAGGTTCCTCACTTATTTCTTACTGGTTCTTGTTTTCATCTCCGTAAGCAAAACATAGTTGGTTTAGCCAACAGAGGCTAAAATGTTGTTTCTCTCCTACTCCTAGTAGAGCTGCTTCATCTCACCCAAGCCTGACATATTATCTTGCTTTTTAATTTTATTTCTGGACTGGAAATGTAACTTCTGCTGATGTGACTGGTTCCCACAAGTGCTAGCATCAGTTTGCCTTGCCTTGTAAAATAAGATCTCTGATGACGATTTTATATCCAGTTAGTTTCATGGTAGGAGTCTGAGTTCTGGGATGAAAATTTCAAGTGCACTCTGGGGACTCAATTTTCCAAAGTACCACAAATTCACAGCTCCAGTTGAGACCAAGAGGACCTGCTCAGCATTTCTGAGCATGAACCCCTGTGCTCTTCTGAACAATATGCCCTGAGAAGAATGTTGCTGGGAAGATTTAGTCTGCAGTCCTTTTTACATGTTTCTTCTTTTATTTGGTACTAATTTCATGGGCCAAGCAAAGAAGAAAATTGGCTTCTCTCTCCTCTGAATTTCATTATTTGCAGATTTTTTTAATACAAGATAATGCTTCTTTGGCTGGCTCCTGGGATTCCTCTATTAAAAGCTTCCCCCCCCTTTTCACATCAATGAGCCTTTGTTACTTCAGCCTTCTTGCTGGGAACATAGATTGCAGAGAAGTTCAGGAGCCTTTTCAGTCTCTTCTGTGTAACAGTTCCAGTGTACCCACAAATACTTTGTTTCACCATTTTCAATTAAGTACCAGGCTATTTCCTATGAAAATTAGGTGCTTTTACTTCTGGTTCAGTGTGTGTTCATCTTCCTTTTGTAGTTGTCTGCCCAGACCCATCACCTTCATCTCTTTCTTACTCAAAACGGACCTCTCAGTGGGAATTTTAACTACAGCTTGGCAATCAAACAGGAAAATGTCTCCCACAGAATTATGGAGCTGTTCCATATTTGCTTCTATAAGAAAGGGCTTACAGCACCATGCAATACTATACAAAGAAGGCGTTGTCTAATAAATCTGCAGAGATATTCTATTTGCTGTGTACTGAAAGACTTCAAACTCTTGTACCATAACAAGAGTGGGGTTTGTGTTAGACATTGGAAAGCTGTATTTTTTCAAGAGCAAATTCTCATTTGTTGTGGGCTATTTTGCACCACAATGGCAGTGAGAAATCACTTCACAGCTTTGTATAAGGGTATTAGCTCTAAATATTTAACTTGCTTTATAGTCTTTCATCAGGAAAACAAGGCCTTCATGGCTTACCTTTTACTTTCTGCAAAGAAGGATATTTTTACCATATTTTTCCTTGCCAAAAAATGAGGATAACAGATGAAGAATATGGTAGTAGTAGTTGTACATGACCCTTTGAGCTAGGTGCTGAACACACGCACAACAGAAAATTGGTCCCTATCCCAAGAGCTCAGCTTACAGCTTTTAATTTACCACAGCCTTCTTTGCATTCCTAATTTGCAAACAAAACTATTCCCTGACTGTGGTGTTGATTTCCAGAGTGATTTCAGCATGTTGAGGAGTCAAACAGTTGTTTTACAAACTCAGTGTTGCACCGGTTGCTGTGACAACATTTAATAATATCTTACTTTGTGTGTGTACTGAGTGGAAGGCGTTTGATTTTTGTCTATTTTCAACAGAGCTGGGTGTTGGGAAGAAAAAGGAATGAAATCATTTTAGGCTGTATGCCTGTAACGTTGAAATTAGCTGCCCCTCTTCAGCTGAATTCAGTAAGGGCAGAGCTGGACCTTTACGGTGGCAATTCTGAACTGGCATAGTAAGACAAGGGCTCTAGTGGAGCAAGAATGTAGAGGGACCATTAAAGGAGTGATTTTTAGGCATATGACAGTAAGAAATGGAGAACAGAATCTTTGTGAAGGTGGGAGTTTTACCCAGCAAACCCTCCTGCACAAGTCTAAGCTAGGTATGTTGATGTTTGCTAGGAGGTGCCTTATAATCAAAATCCTTCCCTGCTTCTCTTTTAAAAATACCAAATCCTGTGAAAGTACTGTTGTTTTGTTTCATGGATGAACTCTTAGAGAGTGTAACATTAGTAAAAGTGATTTCATGGCCATTTCAATCATTTTACTTTTAATGAGAGTGGGTTTTTTTTAGCTTGAATTGAAATGAGATTTAACCTTCTTGGCAATGCAGACACTGCAACATTGTGCTACAGCTTCATAACCAGAAACTGAAACTGATTATAGTCTATTTGAGAGTAACCTCAAACCTTTTTTACCCATACTCACAGGATAATTTTACTGAGTTGCATCTAGCAGGAAGCCATCTGCTGACTCTGCCCGGCTCTGCCAGGCCAGCTACCTGCTGCTCTCACCCCATGGAACTGGAGTATCACGCTGCATCCTGTGTACTGGGATATGCCCAGGTACTTTCAGAGGGCTATGGAGGGAATTGCATCTAGGATGTAGCCATGGCCAAGCAAAAATTATTCACAGTTGGAAGTCTGCACATTCAACTTAACAACTGGAGCATGACCGGAGTTACCTTGGCCTATGTTCACGATCTGGAATTAAAAGTAAACAAAAAAACATGACAGGTAAAATATGAATTAAGATTGATAAAGTACTTTTCTTTTTTTATGACCTATGAAAGTCTAAGCTGCAAGAATTTTTTTCCAGGATCTACCTTCTGTGTCCCATATATGATATATATGCACTTGTGTCTTGCTCATTTGCAAACGCACACTAAGGGTGTCAAGAGCAGCAAGCCATAAACACTGTTCTCAAGAGTAAAACTTTCTCTCTGCAAACTGAGCAAAAATGGGCAGTTTGTTAAGTCCCTGTTTGCCAGATACATTTTTTTTTTTCTGAAACCTGCCTCATCACACTATAGAGACAATGTGATCTGAAAGCACGTTGTTTTGGATGAGGGCCAGCCATCTGGGAATCCTTCTCAAGTACCTGAAATAGAAGTAAGGTAGGGCATATTGAGGTGAGCAGCTTCCAGATTTTACCTGAAAGCTCTGTAGGTGGCCTAAGGCCACTTGAGTCTAATCCAAAACAGGCACCTGGCTCTGGTCTGGACGCCTGCCAGTTTCATAGCATAATCTATCCCTGAATTATGGTGTCTGGACTTATTTCATGGCTTATTGTTGTATGTCTTTTAAAACTAATTCCTCAGTGAAAGATGTTTGAAATTCAAAGCTTTCTTCATTTTCCCACTTCATTCTGGAGCTGCAGACACTTGCCTTCTTAGGCCCAGGAAAACCTCCTCTAACAATTCACTAAATAGAGCTAAATGCTTTGGTAGTGTGCAGGTTGTTGTTCTTGGGAGGAGGAAGAAAAGGCAGAAAGGAGGCTTGTGTTATGGCTTTACTTTGTTGATAAACATGATGAGGTTTAACTCTTGTAATGTCAGAGTTCTTGCTAAGTGCCTGTGCTGCTTAACTTTGCAAGCACTTTTTTATAGGTGTAAAGGGAGCAATCTACTTGCAGTGATTAAAGCTTGGTTGTTTATTAACTACAAATGTGGCTTGTATATGCTAGCCCCTGAATTATCACTGCTTTTATTACAGCTCAGCCTTTCACATTTCAGTGAGATTACTCTAGCTTCTTCCTTATGAGCTGCCCAGAAGCAATTTTACTATGGAGCTTCATGACTATTGGACTTTTTTTGAATACTGTCAGACTTATTCATACTCCAAAACTCCAAATGGAGAAAAGAAATCTCCTAAAATCCAAATGAAAGCAGTAATATTTGATATTTCCTCCACAGCGGAAGAAAATACTTAAAATACTTAAGTGAGAATTTAGCTATAGGTGATACATGTAAATATGAGAACCTTTCCCTGAGAGCCAAAAGTTTACCTTTTGATGTTGAAATATGTTAAGTGGAAAACACTATAGGATTTCTCAGTGCTACAAGGGCAGTTTAAACAGTAATGTAATAATCTTTCCTCTCCCTATCAGCTCTGTTAAAATGGTTGGTATCTTCATAAATTTGTATAACCAGCAAATCTAATCCTTACCAAATGCCTACATTTTATACTGCAGTGCTTCATATTTTAATTATGTTGCTACCTGCCCATCTTAATACCTGATTATCATTATCACACTAAAGAGTCTACTTAGCTAAATTTTTAGAGAAATAGAAAGGCAGACTTCTGCAAACTGCCTCCCCAAGTTGGGGAGCCTCACTGTTACAGAAAACACATTGCTGTTTAAACAGCCCAGAAACGAATTACCTGACCAGAATAAATAACAGCTGCCTTAGGACATGTTCCCTCTCAAATGATGATTTGAAATTGCTGATCAAGTCTTAGATAAACTGAATTACTTACAAGTCTCAATTAATAAATACTAAAGTTACTTGGCTAAGAAAACAACAGAGAACATTAAATAAAGAGAACAATGCCCATGTCTGCAAAAATCACTTGGAATGGTTTGTCAGGGCATTGCACAGAGGAGATTTCTACTGAATGATCCTAAGAGCTAAATCAAGGGGCATCTGTTATTTCCCACCTAAAAGTCTACTAAGAGACTCAGAAGGATTTAAAGACTGTTGGGATTAGAGGAAAATCACAAGTAACTGCGAAGTCGGGAAAACAAAACCTGAGATTTATGTGTTGTATCAACAACAATGAAAAGCCCAGGAGAGTCTAAGAGTTAAGACATGAACCTATTAGGTGTGTGTGGGTGTGTGTGTGTGTAGGATGGAATGTAGGAAGCTTAGGGCTACCATATTTCAGTCCAGATTTTCCCAAATGAAATAAAATGCAGTGAGACTAATGTGTCTGGGATGCATCCTTGATTTATATACACAGAGTAAGTTCATAATGATTTGAGTTTACTGTGCTCACATGGATTGCCTATTCAGTGCACACATATTAGATCCCATACATCCCAAATACATGGGTTCCATTGTTCATATACGGTAGAGTAGATCTGACCAAACACAACAGATATGTCTGCAAATGGCCTTGGTCAGTTGATCAGAGTCCTCAACAGGCAACCTCAATTTTTTCCCTGGAATAAAAATATCTAGGTAAAAAAAGAGGACATTATCTGAAAAAGTCAGATGCAGTCCTAGGGAAATGGCATAAGTACAAATTTCATTTGGTATGCTTAATGGTGCTGTTATAAAGCCATCTGAAGATATCATTTATATCAGGTCAATTAAAAAAGAAAAAAGGAACTGAATCCATTGTTACCTGTAATGGAGAATTACATTGCCCTGAGTAATGTTAGAGAGATTAAAAAAATATATCATTGTCCACTCTTCTCTAGAGAGGACAGAAATAAGCCCTGGTGTTCGTGAGGACTACTCCTTGAAACAACAAAAAAACCCCAATAAGGTATTTTCCTCACTAACAGGTATGTTTGATTCATGTATAACAACAATCTCAACCTTAACCCTGGATTTTAAGAATTTTAAGCATTTTTGGAAATGCACTTCAGTGTATTTGTAGTTTTGAACAGGGTCTTCAGTCCTCAGAGAAGTAAAGACAGCCCTTCATGCTCAGAGTGACTGAAACGTTTGGAACTCCAGAACGTACACTTGCTGCATATCCATGCATCCCCTGCCTTGCACTATCAAACTGGTAAGTCAAATGATGAAGTAATTCAACCCTCAGCAATGTACCATTAACATTTTAAATAGGAGAGGAAGTAACTGGATTTGGATGGTTAGACTAGCAACATGCTAGTCTAGTGCAGCTGAACGCCTGCAGCTCAAAAAGCACACTATGGGCATGCCCACTTCTCAGACCCCTGCCTAATGTCATTGTACCATGACCCAAGTCCTGCACATACTGACTGACTGCCAGTTACAGAAACACTTCACAAAAAATCTGATTTTATTTGGCAATGTACACTGATGGCTATCAGCCTATGATATCCTATATGACTCCTATGCTTTTGGATTTAAAAAATGCAGCTACTTTTTCCTCAACTCTATCTCATTACAGCAAACAATGCCAGAGGGTCACTCCATGTTCAATTATGAGCTTATCTAAGTAACCTATCACAAAGTATACCCACAAATATTTTTTAAAACTGTATGAAAATAATAGCAAGCATTTTTTTTTTCTAAATGCAAAGGGTAGATTTCAGGCAATCAAGAACTCAGAAGCACTTATGTGATGATTTTTGCATCCAGTCCCTCTGCCTGCTCTAGCCTGAAAATGAGTCCATGTGGAAATGGTGGAGCTTGCTGTGCACATCTGAAGGATATGCTAGACCTAGTATGTGCAGAAAGGAATTCTACTCTACACCACCCTGACACTCTATATCCTGTCTCCACTGCAGCCAGGAAGCAAGTCAAGACGAGCTCCCTTCACCACCAACCAAAATTCCATCCAGCAGACGTCAGCAGTGAGCCTTGTGCACCAGTTTTCACTTCCAGGACTTTTACTGAGCCCAGCTGATACAAAATGTAGAAGACAAAGTCACCAACATATACATTGGGAAGGAGAGGTGATTGTGTGGGAGGTCTCTTGTCTTCTTTAGAATCTCTGGTTTCCACCTTTTGTCTCTCAAGCTGAAAGACACTATTTAAGACTATTGCTCCAGCACACAACTGTTATTTCCCCATGCCTTGTTTTCTTAGATCTGCTGGTATCTATTTTAACTAGGCTTGTTAGATTTTTCATGCTGCTATGTAACTCTGAACGGTGGAAATTCTGTAATATCAAGACTTATATCACTGAACTGCAGTGTGGCATTACAGTACCACCATTACCAAGTCATGATGGGCTCCCTTTTGAACATGCTCCAGATTCTTCCCTCTACTGAAACTGAAGGGAAGGTCTACAAATAACAAAAAAACACTCACACTACATTTCTCATTCAGAAGAGAATTTTCCTCAAGTAGACTGTGTGTTTTGCAAACATGGACAGTGGGATTGAGTGCATGCTAAGCAAATTTGCTGACAACACCAAGCTATGTGGTGTGATCAACATGCTGGAGGGAAGGGATGCCATCCAGAGGGGCCTTGACAGGTGTGAGGGGTGGGCTTGTGCAAAGCACATTAAATTTAACAAGGCCAAGTGCGAGATCCAGCGTGTGGGTCCGGGCAATCCCAATCACAAATACAATCTGTGTGAAGAATGGGTTGACAGCAGCCCTGAGGAGAAGGTGGTGGTGCTGCTGAATAAAAATATCAACATGACCTGCCTATGAGCACTTACAGACCAGAAAGCCAAACAAGGGTGGTGAGGCCCTGGTACAGACTCCCAGAGAAGCTGTGGCTGCGCCCTCCCCAGCAGGGCTCAAGGCCAGGTTGCAAGGGGCTTTGGGCAGCCTGGGCTGGTGGAGGATATCCCTGCCCATGGCAGGGGTGTTGCAACTAGTTGATCTTTAAGGTCTCTTACCACCCAGACCATTCTATGGTTCTACAAGTTCTGACTCATGTTCTGTTAATCCACATAATTGACACCTCTTACACAGTGCTCTGAATATTACACCACTTCACAGAAAACTTATTTGTAGTAAAATTTGGTATCAGTTTACTAAAAAGCATCACTGAGACTTCTCAGGTTCCTTGCTGTGAACAGTGAGACAGATTCTTCCAAAAGTCTCCACTGGTGTGAAGCAGTATAGCTTGACTGAAGTCATGTGTTTGCTGAAATCCACTGCTAGACAGAATTTCAGGACAGCTCAGAGTGTAACAAATCAACAGAACTGGAGCAATGTGCATCAATAGCAAATATTGTTTGGGGAATATGAAGCAATTCAAGAGTCTTTTTAATCCAACCTGGATGTCTCATATTGTCTATACCTATAAATCAACTGCAATACCCAGTAAATCCTATGGCCAGAATTTCTTGAGGGAAAGAGCTTGCTCCCTTTCTGCTGAAGGAGAGAGGAGACTGCTCTCACAGAAAGCTCTGGTCAGCCTATGTACACAGAAATATTCCAATGGTTCTTGGGTACCCATTGTGTAGGTACATTCATACTTTTGGGGGCAGCTTCTAGGAAGACACAGAAGAAGAAATGATTGCAATTACTCTTAGTGAGTAAAGTTATTATTCAAGTAGTCCAAAACTTTGCTATGGCAGCTAAAACACAATTTTCTATCTTCATGGGAAAACTTTATTGAAAAAAAAAGTTACTGAGGATTTGGTTGTAGAAGACAGAGTAAGACTGAATGTCCCCTTAAAACATAAGACTACTCTAGATACCACCTATCGCAGCCCAAAGAGCTCATCCCAGTGACCTATCTGTAGTTCCTGGAGAGGAAGATGATCCTCCAGAGACCAGCTTCAGTAGAGGTTTAAATTGAACAGCATTCCAGAAGAGTCTCTAGCAATGTAAAAGTGTTTTTCTGCCCTAGTAAATATGCACACATAGGTTTAGGGGTAGCAGAAGCCTAAAAATCAGCTACACAAGGTCTGTGGACATCTGTAAATAGTATCAAGTCCACATGCACAATCCTCTGAGAGCTCTGCTTGAATACATGGGTTGGAGACATTTGTGGTACAAGAGGGGTGGATTTGTTCTGTGCCCTTAACTTCAACGATTTCTGGTAGTTCATTTGGTTAAAAAAAATTCTCATTCCAAATTTTAATCTGTAATTAGCTGTTGTAACTCTTCAGGTTAAACTTATAATTGAAATTCAAGAGACTTCAAAACTGTTTGGATAAATTAGATATGTACTTAGAATACTGGCACTTCTCCAAGACAAACAGTGTCTGTTATTATCAACAGTGCTAATGTATCCAGAATAACTAGGAAGCTTTACAAATCAGCATGACAAATTAAAAAGAGGAAAAAAAATCTCCAAAGGCAAGGAGTTTTTAGCACTCATTTAAATTTAATCTTCATGGCTAGATTTGTTTCCATAAACATACGTTTGTTGTAATTAGCTACTGAGACTGGAGCTTAATGAGTTTAATAAATATTTCAGGCTGTTAAGAGATTGAAGTGGCTCTGTGATGACTGGAGATTTTCTGCAGTTCAGTGAGATATACATGAAGAGTAGAAATTAATAATTAAAAGAGAATTGGAATGACTGAATCACATATTTCCTAAGGGCACTATCTGACTCTCTGTGGAGTGGAAAAAGCTATTAGGAACTGGGCATGGACCATAAGCTCCTAAAGATGTGTCCAGCACGGGAACAGACCAGTGTGCTGGAGGTATCCATTAAGGAAACCTGAACAATTATGAACAATGCAGGCAGAGTACTTTCCCCAAGCAGGAGATTGAGGAGCTCAGTGGAGATACTGTTATTTGCTTCAAAACTATTTTCGCTGCAACCCCTGCGAATATCAGAATTCGATGAAGCCCTATAAGGAAAGAAGAAACAAGAGCCACATGCAAAATTACAGGGTTTATAAATTTTCTGACAACACCCCTCTTCATTTAGATTTCTGGCTGATAAAATATCTTCGCTCTTCTGTTTGTTTATTTTAGAATATTTGGGTTTGAGATGTTACAGGAAACACTAATTTTGATGCCGCTTGGATTTTGTACTCTTGAGTAGAGAGGCAAGTGTGTTTCACTTGCATGTAATCTTAGGGCTACTTGTAAGATTAGACCACCTCTCACAACCCAGATGTCAATGGTAGCAGAATGCAGAGAAGGCTGAACCCCCATTCCAGTTCTAACTCTACATTTCACATCAAACCAGATGTATGAGAGCCATTTAAAAATCACGAGATACATGTCATAAATCACTATGTACTTAAGTTTGCGTGCAGGTATCTGCAGCAGTAGTCAGTTGTGCACAGATTATTTACTTTAGTTTTTCATAAACTTTGGCCTTTCTGTTACACTACAAGATAGAAGCTTCTTTCTTTACATGAAAGGTACCATCCTTGAATGGCCACATGATTTCAAAGAACTTGGGACATTACCTCCTCCTACCACCATCACTAAAGTTGATAATAAGCACCAAGAAAGAAAAAAAAGAAAAATTTTGAAGCTTGGAGCTTCCTTTTTGTACTGACTGACTACTTGTAGGGCAGGGACATCTGTTGCTTTTAGACGATGAAACCACTCTTCAGAGAAAAGAAATAAAATGCTGCTTGTTGTGGAGATTCTAGCTTGTGCTGCCTTCAGGCACCTGTGGCTAGAGTTACATCTTGAAACCAGCCAAGGAAAGTTCACTCCCATAATCTTGTAGGAAGTACTAAACCAGACCTTGAAGCTAGATGCAGTGTGTACCAAGGCTCTTGAGAATCTCAGTCTGTGTTGCATTGAAGATAATCTATGGATAATCTAGTCCACACTGTATAATAATTCACTACTTCAAAAGAAAGAGAGAACTGTGCATCTATCAGATAACTATAATGTCATGAAAGGCTGAAGGATATAAGAATAAGATTAAACTTCAGAGATAGAAAGTTAAGAATTTAAATGTTAATGTGGAAAGACTTGCTACATACCATAAAATACAATAAAAAAGCTTAAGATAGAAGAACATGCTAACAATGTAGAACTGACTTCAGGCCTGTTCTCTAGCCTTACTTCAGTAGTTGATCATACATTATCAATCATTAATAACCTAGCAAGCAGAGAGCATTTTGAAATAAGGCCTTGGAGATCCACCCTTACCTTGATTACTAATAAACACTGCAGTTACTTTAATGTGGACTGCAAATATGGTGTCAGAGGACACTGGTGAGGGATTGTCTTTTCTTTGGCTCTGTAAGTTACAGTGTTAGCTTAGCCTGACTTACAGACTAGCACTAGCTGAACTTTTGTTTGTACCTGGATTTTTTCCTTATTTCATTCTATCTTTCTCCACTTTATCCAGTGAGCCTGAAAATGAAGCCCTGTAAAACTTGCTATCCTGGTTTGACTCATGGACTTATCCAGATGCAGAAGAGAGGGAAGGGGGATTTCCACATGGATTTGGCATATCCTAAATTATCCCTGTTTTATTTAGTTCAGACAGGCGCTGCCACTGGTTAAAATATTTTGCAGAGTACATATGTCTCAAGAAGTATCGCAGCATGTTAACTATGAATATACCAACCACAAAAATCAGCTTATCTCAAGCTGTTCATAAAGACAAGAAATATAATGAATGATGAAATTAGAATTCAGCTGTCATCACTTTGCAATACTCTCACCCCATATATTTTCATAATTTCACACGGTTATGTCACAGAACACTTTAATGATTGTACGAGTTGTCATGAGGTAGAAAGATTTAGAATTGCTGAAAAAATGGCATGTTTTTTCTTTTTCCCTCCTGAATTTGACAATTTTAGCATCATCACATCAACAGAGGGCTCAGTAGTTTAAATTGAAATTTGCTAAACAATATATGAACACAATTAATATAATACAGATTAATAAAAAAAGAAATCACAAATGCAAATATAGCAAGCTAAACAGAAACATGTTTGATGCTCTACAAATAAATCTTCAGAAATCAAGCCTTATGAAAGTATATTCTCATGCACTCAAATGGAAAAATTGTGATCTTTACCCAAATGTTTATTTTTCAAACAAAGGAAGAAGTAACCAGTCCATTTTATCCCAATGTCTTCATTGTGGTCTAATTAATCAAATCAAAATGAAAAAAAAATGTTAACAATTTGCCAAACACATAAAAGAGATGTCTGATGCTGGTGATTAAACAAAGAACTCCCCCAAACAGTCTGAATTGTTTCTAGAGGAAAGTATTTTAGGGGCTTTTGAGCTCTGTGAACTTATTCTCTTAAGTTGTTTTCAAAAGATCAAACACACATTTACTATTTATCAAACATATTACACAGAAGAATTGGGGGTGTCTTTGAAATTCTCTTCACTTGAATTTCTGCATTACTTTTAAAAAAGGTCTCTATGGATTTTTTTTTCCTTCTAGAAAAGGCCCCACTTCTGAATACCTCCACTAAAATATATATGACTACAAAAACGGGCACAGATGCAGGTGTTTGGTGCATCATTTATAACACGCATTCCCGCTGAACTCAAGCAAGTAATTTCTATTCAACTCTCAAGCAAAAAGCAAATACCGAGAATTTTAAGTACTTTCATTATAAGAATTCAGAGTTTGATAGATGCATGTTTCTTGCCATGTTTCCAGCAGCTTACCAGGGGCAGCCTTAGTGCCTAATGGCAATTTACTTATATCACTTTACACAAATGGCAATAGTTGTTTCTACTGAAATTCTGTTTTTACATTCATGCCATCTTTATGCTTCTACATGAGAGACATGTGGCTCAGTGACATCTAGAAATGAAAACTAAATTTACCCATTACCAAATATTAAATATCCCTGAGACAGAAATGAATGTCAATAAATAATGAAAAAGAACATAAATCACTGTCATTTTGCTAAACAGCAACGAGATTTAGCTTATTCACTCCAACCAGAGATAGAGAGGGAAGTCATATCAAGCACAAGCAAACTGGAGTTTGTACACTGGAATAATAAAAAGAGTGTGCAAGCAAAACCTCTTGAATGCTACAGCCACATGTTCCCACTCAGAGACATTATGTGAAGCAACACGCTGGGAATTTTAACCACAGTCTCTTTATGTCCCATACACAGTATTTTAAGGCCAATTAATCTGTACGTTCACACCCCATATGTGTGGTCTCCTCTCCGATCCAATCACACTGCTGATTGCTGGTACCATGAATACATTTCATCTGATGGGCCAAAATAAGGCACTGCCCCCTCTTTGCAATGCTGTTACACTGGGGCTTCCCACAGAGAACCAGTTCATGCAGAGAGTTTCATCACCTTCTGCACCAGAGTGGACGTCACCTGTTTCTAAAACTGGTAATACCAAATGTCAAAGAAAATAACTTCAACTTGCTGTGGCTGCCACTCCGTAACTGCAGCTACTGTTTTGCAATCAAGGGAGGGTGTAAAATGTTTTTCTACTGGTTTATTTCATTTCAGCCTCTATATAAAAGAGCTCAGAGATCTAAGCCATTCTTGTGGGTATTTTAATAACTAAAGTCAAATGGAAATTTGCAGACTTAACACACAAAAACCCCAATCCCAATGTCAAAAGAAATTTTCAGCAAGAGCCGAGAGTCAACTTAAAGACTAACACATGAAGAAGCTATAGAGGTGTACTGAAAAATGATATATATATGTTTGAAGTACTAATTAAGTTCTTTTTATACAGGGAAAATACATTTCTGATAACATGGGTCTTATTTGCCACTTTCTTATATATATAATCACCATAAATGTTCTTAGTGATAAATACCACTTCTGTTTTACAGGGAACCTGACTCTGAATTACTCATAGTTCTGGCCTACTAATTAATAATAATTGTGAAATTCAGTTTTTTATGAGTAAATCAAGTATTCCCCATTTTTCTATCCTAGTAGAGGATCCTTTAATAATACCGATTAATATTACCATCTATTCTGTATGATCCCAATACTGCTAAGTGCAATCTGCATTCATGACTCAGAAGACATATTACAGAAGGGTCTTACTCAAGAGAGTCAGCATTAGTTGAGAAAAATGTTATTGCTTAAATAATTAGTTGTTCATGTCAGCATGCTACAGTATTTAAGGATATGAAGAGCTGACTAATTTCTTAAATCAAAATCCCAATTAAACTCCCAGAGCTTTGGGAGTTTGCACACAAGGTTTTGAAAATTTTACTTTTTGAGTAAAAAAAAAAAATAAATAAGGCTTTTGAAAACTGACTTCCTACTCAGCTGGCTGATATAGCCTGAAACCCACCTGCCCACAAAGGATTTTCAAAAAACACTGGAGGCAAGGAAGGGTGTTGAGTGGATCTATTGTTGCAACTTAAAAGCATATAAAATATTTTAACAGTCTGTTCCTGAGTTTGCTACTGTAAAAACAGAGTTGTCTTTAACTGACATGGAAAGAAAAGCTCCCTGACTAAGGAAACTGCGTCATTCCCTTCACCCAGGCTACAGTCTTCTTTTGCTTTTACTCACTTCTAGAGACCACTGATTCTTTCATAAAGTACCAGAGGCCAATGAAATCAGTAGGGGTCTTTTCTGTTTGCTCACACCCTTGTTAAATTAGGCTCATACATATTCCCTCACTATAACATGGCACCCTGATAATAACCTGAGAATCAAGTCTCTCTCTTGCCATCTGTGGTACCAATAAGCCTATTTATCAGAGAACCCACTCCATGTTAACAACAGCAGAAACACTCAGAACATGCACTCTAGTGCTTCTCTGACTCACCTTGTAGTTGGATGTCACAGCATCCTGGCTGCAGTCTGGGACCAGAGCATCGCATCATCCCTACAACAGAACAACCACTTTACTGTGCAGTTACAGCTACAGAGCTTTACCAAGGAATAAATATTCATCTCATTAAGGTCTTCAGATCTATTATTATGATTGCTTTTAACTAAAAATTCCCTGTTTTAATGAATATGTTATAGTTTTCTTTCTGCCATCCACTGAAGTCAGTAAAGTATTTCTATTAGAGTCCAACAAGAAGGACATTTCCTTTAAAAAAAAAAAAAAAAGAAAAGAAAAAAAGGCTGTATCTTTCATGAAACAATTTATTTAAAGAACATCTGCTTGAGTTTTCAGAATGTTGCTGTAGGATACGGTTACACTGACCTATAAGACAAAAATGTCTGGTTTTACTGTGTTTTGTATCTCACTTATTAAGTCAATTTTATAGCATCACTTATGTAGACTGAAAGTTTTCCTAGTAAATCATTAGAGGATATTTAGGCCTCTCTCTCAGTTTGTGGTCTTTGTTTGTTTTCCAGTAACCACAAAACATCTGAATTAAATTATCTAGCAAATTTGATTACTTGTACTCCAGAAGTTGTACATCTTCAAGATACGCGAATGTCATTGCAACATCAGCAACCTCATGTTCCACTGCATGTAAATCACTCGGTTCCTCTTTATTGTGTTGCCATCATAGGTGTTAAATCACATACAAAGCAACATTATACAATTTCAACTTTTTCTAAAGTTGAATATACACATTTTAAAAATATATATGGTTGTATCACATCATATGCTCTGTTTGACTTTTTTTAGCTATGACCTACTGCCACTGCAGCCAATGAAGAAAGAATAAGCTGGCATCTTTCACCATGGTTTAGGCTATATGGTTTTAGGATTAAAAGTCCTGAAGGAGGGTTTGTGACCATACCTAGGGGACTGGTTTGTCCGTTCCAAAAAATTCTTTAATGAAATAGAAGTCACTGAGTCTGGAAGTGCATGGATGTTCCATTTGGATATGCCTTACCTTAGAAAAATGTGTTTTTATTTAAAATTCTGATTCAACTTTTAGAAAAACTCAACAAATGCAAACTCCAGTTTATGCCACTGGAGAGAAAGTGTAACCCATGAAATAAATTGTCTGTAACCTGGAAGGTGTGTTTCCACATCATCATTCTCCAGGGAAGGGAATTAAAAAGTTAATTACATTAGATACTAAATTAAGCATAGTTTTGACACAATACAGTTCATTTGAATTTTATACAATAAGCTCACAGAATTACTCAGGGTCAATAAAGAATTACCTCAGTAGTCTCCCATGGCACAGACATTGTTTCATCAGGCAAAACAAGAATGTACTACATATTCCACTATTCAAATTGAGCTTTTACATGTTTAGATTTTTTTGGATGGGCATAAGAGAGAAAGAAAAGGAAAATCAGCAAATGATTTGATATAACATAAGAGGAGCAAAGGGTCTTTATACTGTGCATTGCTCCCTTGGTCCACACGAGCATACAAGGAGATTTTAAGGCCCTCCCTTTGTGTTCTACTCCAAGCTACACTCCACATATCTTTGCTTTGGGCATCATCTGTAGTTTGCATATTCCTGGGATGCCAAACATCCCTGGGAAAACAACAGCAAACCCCCAAATATATACAATACACAGCCCATTCTCACACAGCAGAAGCCTCAGTGTGAAAATCTAGACAATAAAAGTTTGAAATAAAAAATACTATCTCTAGGCAGAATTGTATTTTCCTGCCCCCTTGAGATTTTTTCTCTTATTTCTGGCTTTGTTTTTTTGTCAGTGTGCACCCTGCTTCCCTGTTGTTAGAGGTAAAGAAATCTATAATGATGTCTCTCACCCTCCATTAAAATGTCCCTGCAAACGACTAGAAATAAATTCACAGGATTTTTAAAAGCCTCAGTGGATGCAAAGTTGGAAAACAGAAGTGTTTTACTGCCACACTAAGAATATTACACAATGTCAGTGAACCTAATGAATCTTAGTACAAAGCACACAGGTTGGTTCATTGCAACACAGCTTGCCTGCAAGCAACGACTTTGTCTTTACTGATCTCCTGCCTACGCCAGAGTGCAGGGGGAGGTTTAGTTCCCACATCTCCAGTGTTTGCAGAAGCTTCAGTAGCAGCGTGTTACTTTTCCACACACATCTGCCAGCTGTTTTATCTTACAGATCACTCATGGCTTTCAGGATAAGGGAATGTTTCTACAGAGGAAGACGGTGAAAGAAAGCAGCCTAACACCCTTCCTTAACGTACCTCCATTTTCAAGCTCTTCCAGAGGTAGAACTGCTGAGCATTAAATACATTAGTCACCATGTCCAAATCCAGGGCTTTGGTACTATCAAGCCTCAAGCAATGTTTCGTTCTTTGAGAGGCAAAATTCCTGCATTTTTCATGCATTCAGTTTTGTTGTTATTTAACGTTTGCAGTGTACAGATTGTCTAACCTGTGCCTTGTGGCAAGTCTGCTGCAGGTCTGAGCTTACACAGATCACTACGAGATGCTATTATGGCCTAAAAGGGAGTTTTGTTCAGAATGGCACCAGACTCTGGGACTGATTATAAATGGAGCTTTGAAATTATCAAGAAAATATTGAATGAGGCCTCAGTGACACTGTGCTATCAGGCCTGTGCAGCAGCAATGTGTGTGGATCTCCTCTAACAGATCCATGAGAATCTGGTGATACTCAATCTGATCCCTCCTAAGCCATACCCTTAAAGTATGGCTCTCTTCTTACAGATTTTCATTAAGGCTTCATCCCCTGAATTGTCTTGTAGAAGAACATGGTCAGGATCTTAGTTCTTTAATTTGCACCTCATGTATAGGAGGTATCATTTATAATGGCTCTTTCCATGCAAAGATATCTCACAAAACTACAAGACAACCAGGCCTCCACGAGGGGGTATGTATTCAGCACAAGAGGAATGCACAGTGTACAGATGAGTATATTTTTAATATCTAGGATCTGTGTGGGTTTTATGGCTGCACATTTTAAATCATGCTTTAAAAGACTGACCTTTTGCGTAGGAGATATAATAGAGGGATGAGAAGGAATAGAGGAAAAGGAGCAATAAAAATCTTCATTAATTTTGCTTCTTTCATTGCTAACAAAGGTAAGTACACATGAGGAAGCAGCCTGCATGTAGTTCTGCACATCACCTCCCTGAAGCTGAGCCTCACATGGCACTTAATTCTGAAAGTAGGGCCAAGGACAGACACAGATATATTTTACTTTGTCATGCATGTGGTCTGGCTAAAGCAATAACAGCCCTGCAAAAGAAACCCAGTCCAATTGCTGCAGACGTGGCTCTCTGTTTACATGTCCTATATGAACATTAGGGGGTTGCTTTGTTAGAATTTCAGAGTTCACAATAAACCAGCTCAGTAGCCCACCAACATTGGAATTTTTGTTCTTCAACTTGCACCAGGTTTTCCTGCAGCTCTTTGACTTGTACAGACTTGCACTTGGTTGTTTTGGTTGGTCAGGAAAAGCACGACAGGATTTCATAGGGAAACTTAAGAAGGTCTCAAGAATCTTTGGTTTCAAAGCTATTAGTAGGACAATTCTATTGAATTTTTGGGTGACTCCAGGCTCAGAGCCCTCCCGTAGTAGGCACCCTATGGTACATTACTGCAAGCTTTCAGTGAAGTAGTAGGAGGTGATTTTTTTTCTTTTAATATGATACAAATAGCCTTTATTAAAGAAAGTAAGACTGTAGAAAGGGATGCTGTCTTGTGATGATTAAAGGAACTTTAACCTCTTCAGTGTCAGTACAAAACTGGAGCTTCTACCCCCTATTAATTAACTGCTGTGATTTAGGTTTTACATAGGACAGGAGAGATCACTAAACTGTATCTCAGAGCCACACTTTTCTTTCACCACCTCTCACATACTTTGTATATCCACCCACCAAGTACTTTGCTATATTTAAAATAAAAACTGTTTGGTCTGCACAGTGCCCAATGTAACAAGTTCCTACCTTTAGGGATTTCTGCAGTTCAATTAAAAGATGCCAAGTCTCTCAAAAGCTATATATAAAAGGATGTTAAATTTATGAAGTAAAGGATTCTACAACCAGGATGTACCATAATTAAGGCTTCCTCTGCAATTGCCTATGAAGTCTTAATTTGGTGTGCATGTGTATATGTATGATGGTACAGGCCCTCATGACACAGCCATATGCCTTGTACAGCAACAGGCAATGCTCACTACCACTATTTAGTATTGCATTTTGTTACCCTCCTTCCCTGACTAACCTCCTGCATTTCCTGATGCACCTCATCAGACTCATGAGTCTTCAACAATTGCCAAATGTGCCATTTTGTTTTGGTTGCCTGGTTTGAGAAGCATAAGGCTTGACTTTTTAGAGCAATTACAATGTGTAGCACATTTCCACTCCAGATGTCAATGTAATAGAATCTTGCCACATCTGCAAACCAGAAACATTAGCTTAGATGTCTCAAGCTGGATCTCCAGAAAATGAGGAACACAGAATTACCACCTCCAAAACCTTGGTTTAAATCATTTACTTTTATTAAAAACATAGAACCCTCTGCCAAACATATAGTTCACCAGGCACATATTTCACTACACAAGCACTGATTTGTCTTAATGCTTGAATCCTCTGCCGCTTTTACTGTAGTCACGATATGTCTCCTTGGAGATCTCTCTGAGCTGTCAGTTATTTAGCAACTTCTCAGAGCTGAAAGCTTATTTTAGTCTGTGCAAACTAAGGACCTGAAGATAGGTACAGCTCTCGTTAGATTTCTATCTGGAAGGAGAATTTGGCACATATTTATTGTCTTGCCAAGATCTTCAAAGGGAGTCCCTGTGTGATCTTGCCAGGTTCCTAATCTGAATAGTTTGGAAAAACATGGCTATAAAGCATGCTGTCACACACCTGTGGTGGGGTCCAGATAGAGCCTCAGTAATAAAATTCACTGCAGCACACAAGGAGATTAATTTCTCATAAATATCTACCACACAAAATGCACAGGAGTTCCCTTTAGTTCACTAAAGACAGATGTTTTATATATTTTCATTGATCTAGGGATTTTCTTGGATTGCTGACTTCTTTTACTTGAATTTGCCTGCTTGTCATACTCCTTGCTGTTTTAGGCTGTGAAAGGTGCCTAATAATCATGTTGTTATCTTGCAGCAAGATCCACAGAGCAGTGATCTCCTCCTATTCTTTAATCTAATTATCAGAACATAATTAACAGTTCCCTTCCCTGCAGTGAGTGCATCAGGTAAAAGCAGCATGAGACCTAGTTGGTCTGCTTGAGTGCTACCCTCACAAATGTTTTTCTTTGCCTGGACACTTTCTTTGCCCTTGAGCTCTATTTTATCCAAAGCCCTGAAGCTCACTGCAACCTTTGAGGACAAGGAACAAAGAAACCCAGTAACAAACTACCTGGACTACAAACACTTGTTAAAATAGTACATATGGAACAATCATGAAAATATCTTAAAGTTTATTGATGTTGGGATGAAGATTCACTCTCCCCTTAAGGAGGCAGAGATAAGAGTTTTCCCCTGAAATTCCTGTATTAATTAAAGAGAAAATCACGCTTCACTGGAACAAATCCCTTGCGTTACTTCCTAATCATCAGTTTACAAGTACGGATTCTAAAGCAAAACAACCCGTGGGTGGTTCTGAGATCATTAACAAGATATAAATCTTTTAATAAATAATCTCATGGGTATGGCATCTTAGGAAGACTGGTACCAATTTCTACACTATTCTAAAGCCTGCTGTGCAGTTAGGCTGGATGCCAGCGCTGAAAAAGAACAGCCTGAATCTTGGCATGGCAAACATCCAGTGGGGCAGCTTTAGTCTGTGAGTGGTCATATTGTGCTCTCCCAGGGCACTGTTCTGCAGAAGCTATCAGAGAAGAGGCCCATATACTCTAGTGGAACACTAGTGATGTGTAAATCCAAGTGTTTTCATGCTGTCAACTGAAGCCTACTTAACACAGACTGTGTGGGCAGCATGTAAAATAACTGTCTGAGCACTTGCCTTCCCAGTGTGCTAAGGCCACCCTTACAGCAAGGACTGGGAAAGAAAAACAACCACCCTGTCAATTTTCATTTAACTCTTTCAGTAAAAATAAGGTAGGTAGTCTCTGATACACAGTGTATGTATGTCTGTGGTGACAGCAACAGGAGGAAGAACTTGCAAGGGGACCATGTTCTGGATGTGCTTTCCCTGCTAGCATGGCTGGAAAGTGATGGGTGATCTCAGAGGTGGTTGAATTCAGTGCCTTTCTGACTGGAATGATAATGCCATCAGGAAGATAACAAACGAGATGAAGCATCCAAAATGCCTTATTAGTGTTTGATAGGGTGTGAGGAGCTGCCAGCAGAAGGAAAATATATACGATCTGCATTTCAGCTGCTTTGTGTATGGAAGTGCAGAGCTGGAGGAATGTGGAGGGTGTGCATATATTAATCCTCCTTCCATGTTGGGAGAGTAGGTGGAAAAAAAGCCAGGAGGAAGAATTATAGTAGTCTCCCTTTATTGTGAGTTAATTTGTAGCTAGCTTTGTCCTTTCAGCCAGTTATTTACAATTCTGTTGTTTGCTCTATTTATTGTTACAGGATCTTGCACTTGGCCCACAAAGTCAGTGTATTTTGCATAAGGACTGTATCATTTTGGTGTTTCTTTCTTTTTTTTTTTTTCTATTCTAACAGCTTGCTCTGGCTAGCGGGTTTCAATAGCTAGTATAGAGTTAGTCTATTGTGTTGGACAGTAACACAAGGTCTAGGACAGCTTATTGGGATGTATTAGAATGGAAAAGACCTCAAACAACTTAAGAAAGAGTCTTTGTATTCCCTCCCCCAGCTGAATCGACTGTTGGTTAGGACAGCAGCACAGCATGAGGTCAGGCTCCTTCTCTGGCTCTCATTGTCTTCTCTGAGACTACGCTAACTCTATACTGCTGAGCACAAGTGTTCATTTGTTTATGCTCTTCTCCTTGCCTCCACCCTGGGAATATATATAATAGAAGAGAAGTACTTTGACCAATTTTTACACTTCACAGTATCCTGGCATGTGTAGCTGCTATGATTAAAATAATACTGTTATACTAGCACCTCCCCAGTGAAAAGACGTAACAAAATGCTGGTACTGTAAGGTATGCAGTCCCCATGCTGATGTCTCTGGCAACCCCAGCTGTTAAAGCCACCCTGAGCCAAACACAAGATAATCCAATTCTTTTTAAAAGATGCTGCATGGAGCTCTCTCTGTTCTCTGACCTTTGAATTTCACAGTTTTTCCAGCTTTGGAAGGTAAAAAAAACCACTCTGTAATACTCTCTTACTCTTTTAACAGTGATTGGAGATTTTTCATTCACACTATTATAAAAGCTTTTTTCACACTAATTTTGCAGTTTAGTTCTAGATTTTGATGTGAGCCTTTAAAACTGAAGGAACTTGAGTTTCGAGGGACACATGGCACAGAAATCATGACTTGCATCAGTGGTACATACCATAAAAAGAGAGCTCAATGGAAATCTAAGGCTTGAATTAGTAGTGTGTACTCTTATTTTCTCAGCAGCTAGCAAGTATCTTCAAAATAAGATTGTTGCATTCTTTTTTATTATTATTATTTGGGCCTATTTACATCCTTACAATGATTATGTCTAATAGATAAAAAAATGGTGGACCTGAACTCACCGGTGAGCTGCTGAAACAACTCAGAAATGGGCTGTTCCACTGTCTTGGCTCCTAAAACATGGCACTAAAAGTGTATTTCCTCACACTGATCTCCTCAGGTATATGTCTCCGGTCCTGTGACACTATGTGACTGTTCAGTCCTTGGAAAATCAGTCACTCCTTACAGTCAGTAATTTTACCATTTTAGCCACATGCCCTCAGGATTATCCCATGAACAGGATATGCAACAGATTCAGTTTAACGGTAAAGCATTCATAAGGAAGCATTCATTACTAATTACAGATATTACAGGAGTTGTCAGAGCAGAATAAAAGAAAGCAATAAATGCAATTCTGCTTATAAATATATAGTTAAGCGTTTTTTCTTTTTCTTTGCAGGAAGCCTTAAAAGAAGAGTTTACAGAAGGTATGACAGAAACCCACTTGAAAACATTTTCTACTGCAGGTGTTGTCATCCCATGGGAAGGAAAATATGCTAGGAATTATTTTACCATCCTATATGATTATGGGGCAAGCTTCTAAAGTCTCTCACAGTCAACCCACAACTGATGCAGCATGAGATAAGAAAGATTAGTGTAGTTGGAAGCAGACCTAACTTTAGGGTATGCCTATATACCACTGCTAATAGCTGTCAAACACAGCACCCAAACAAGTCCTGCTATACTGTCCAACACTCACTACATTCATAGAATCACTACATCACAGCAGCGCATTGCTTTCCATTGTAGCATTTCAAATAGGAGTAACAGTGTTAGACAAGTGGCAATAAGTATTTACAGGGAAGTAAACTTCAAGGTCAAATGAGTGTGAGCAACACCAGCTTACTATGTCTTACACTCAGGTCAGGTCTACAGAGTATCTTTCTTGCTGAGAACAGAAGCAAAGTGTTATGCCATCTCCCTTATAGCATGGTAAAATCCATTAGGTCAAGATTCAAGAGAATAAGGAGATTCCAACATTTGCTGTAAACTGAACTTGACAATAATGCAAATTATATGGTTGCTTAAGTTCAAGGGATTCAGACTGTGGTCATCTAATTAGAGTCTATGTAAAAAGAGATCTGTCAATGGCATGTGGGTAATAAGGGTGGTTATGCACATTGGTGTTTTGGTCAAGCAGCTATCAATTAATCACCAAATTTGAATGTGATTTCTCCAGCATTAAAGCTAGTGTAACCATTTTCAATGAGTTTCCATCAATGTTTTCTTCTTCACACTTGTATATCCTTAGATATTTCCAAGTCTTAACCTGGCCAATATAGTCAAGACTCTACCTTCATCTTAGAAAGTGCCTGAGTGCCTTGCAGCTTCTTTGTTCCCTCCCTTCTCCATCAGCTGGGCTTCCCAGCTCATTTATCCTTTTCACCAAGAAAGTCAGACTGCTTTTCTAACATCCCATAGCCACCAGAGAGAGCAATCATGAATCTTGATGACTGTGAGAACAGAGAGACCTGTTTCCACCCACAGCTGCAAAAGATGAAGAGTGCTTGTAGATAAATCATGGCACTTGGTGACAAATGCTTCAATGCCCAGCAAGAGGTTTTCCCATTGGCCATCTCAATCTACAGTGCTGCCAGGGGAGCATATCTTCCTTATCATTAGATCAATTTTCAATTTTGCATTAATTACAAATGATAGTTTCCTTATAATTTAGTTAAGGATTATTTTATAGGCTTAGAAACTGTGATCTGTGAAATATATCTACCTTTTAATGCTTGAATATATATATATATGGTTTATGCCAAATGCCTTAATACCTATGAGATGCCTTAATGCCTTCTTTGATGAAACATTTTAGCTATATGATCCCTACTAAAACATTTGAAGGAGCAGCTCCTGACAACAATAATTGACAGGGCTTGTTATAAGGAATTTTAACTAAGTAAAAGATAATGATATGTGGTTAAGTAATTTAGGCAGGATATCAGAAGAAAATTCAGAGTGAGATCTATTAGACAATGAAAATATTGTCCAAAGGAAGTGATAAAAGCCACATCAGTTAAAATATTTAAAGCTGGTTTGTTTAAAGCTCTAGAGAGGATAATAACATTTAATCAATCTCAATTCACAAGAGAATGAAATCAGCTTCTATTCAGGACCATGAAATAAATCACTTAACTGGATACTGTAATCTCTAACTGAGGTGACTGTATGTCTTTGTTTCTTTTCAATGGATGCTGCTTAATTTTGTATGTTTGTTTTCAGGAAGTAAAAACACTTCTAAAAAGGAAATAATCTGGAAGTCTAATTTAGAAAGCCTCCCAAACCACTGCTGCAGCCCAATGTACAGTATATGCAATGGTTTAGGAAGGCTGTAAAATTAGTGAAATAAACTATTCCAGTGCATCATGGTTCTGTTAGATGCTGTACTCCTTACTCCTACTAAATGACCCCTATAAAACCCAAATGATTAATAATTTTTACCTCATTTAGAGTTTTTTCCTGAAACATAAACATTTTTTCCACATTGGCTTGTAAGACCCCATTCTGCAATGTTTAAGGGATTGTCTATGCTATATTTTCCCCCAGCACATTTAATCTACTCATCTCAAAGTTCTTTTTTTGCTTTTCCATAATATTGAGTCTCAGCTCTACCATATGGATTATTACAAATTAGGATCCCCGTGTCATTAAAGCACCATCATAAATCAACTGATGGAAAATGTTGACAAGAGTGATTTATAAGTTTTCAACTCTGAGCCCCATCTAGATGTGCTCTGATTGTTCTGCAATTATTCCTTAGAGGAAATATGTAAGAACATTCATAAATGGGGAACTGGTGGGTTCCTGTCTGAGAACAATGAAGACTGTAATTTCAGTACAGGAGTTGTTCTTATTCTGTAATAAGACTTCATATTGAGGGCTGGTATCCAAATGGAAGGTTTTGATGCAGACATCTGTTAATAAAATATTTACTACTTAACTTTGATATGGAAATAAACCAGGAAGTCTGATTAAGTCCTAGAGAATCCTTAGGGCATAAAGCAAACCAAAACAACCCTCCCAACTATCAGTGTTAACTAAAATGAACAATTATACAATACATTAGAGTTACATCAGGGGTTTTACTCTATGGCTGTTTTTCCAATGGTTTTACATGCCATACAGAAAAAAAAAAAGGATGAAAGTTTGCTACAGTGTGATCAAATATTCTCAGTATTATGCATATCCATCCAAACAAATTTCCGGGTTTTATAATACATTAATGGATATTCCTAATTCTAGAAAAACTTAGGCTCATATTTAACTGAATCTTGGTAACAATCTACTGATAATAATGAGATTATCCCCTATTTATGGACTTAAGCCTGTGCAGAAATCTCTATCTACAACAATGGAAAATTAACCTTTTTTCACAAAAATATTTATATGCTGTACAAAAATATTTAGGATAGCAGGCCGACTGCCCTACAGTTAATTTTTTAAAATATGCCTTTTCAAAAAAAATTGTGCAATTCTTACTGATTTTGCATCCATAAATGTATGATTCAATATATTCTCTTTTTAAGATGTGTACACAAAAGGCAAACACTATATGAATATGTATCCAGACACTTCTGACTTAACTACACTTCAATTAAATACATACATATACCAAGATATATTTATACATGTATATACTCAGACTTAGATATTTATGTATTACATCTATGTCTGTATACACAAACATAAACACATGCAAAATAAGTATAATAAGCAAGTGGAGAGCTAGAGTTACATATTACCTTAGGGTCCATGTGTCAAATACACAAATGGATTAATATTAGAAGAGATTAGGAAGAAAAAAGAAACAGTGGATTACTATGAAAGAGTTGAGACTAATAAGGAATGATAAATAGCTAAAAATTAGAATACTTCCCTGGACATTATAGGACCTTAGTCACCCCCAGTATCTTCTCCATGTCAATGATTGTGCAAGTTCATAAAATCATGTACAAACTTTGTTATCAGGTGCTATCAGTCAGTATTTCACTTTTGCCAAATAATCTAATTTTCTTATGTGCAGATTTTTACTTTATGCCTTACTACTTCTTCATGTCTTTGCAGTGTCACAAATGCAGTCTACTTCCTGACAAAAGGAGATAGTTAGTATATGGTATATCAGTAAAAAAAAAGGGTGTAGGAATTCCAGCTGTTTTACAAGCCAGTCATAGGCAAGTTTATACATCCACCTGGACCATAACATTTTGTCAGAAACAAGTGGGATTAGCTATTCAGCTGGTATGCACTGCCCCAGCAGCCAGCTGGCTTGTCCAGTGTGCACAGATGAGCAGCTGGTCAGTCTGCAATAGGAGCAAGGGGAGTAAGACATCACTCAACTATGCCAGAGTCAGCACACACGGAGGAAAATCCTACCACCAGCCCTCAAGAACTGGCACCAAACATTAGAGTATTAAAATAAACTCTCTCCAACACTTTTCCACAATGTCAGTGAGGTTGTGACATACCTAAGCATGGATATAACCAAATGATACACCTGGTATTAGCTATCTAAATGAATTTGCAGATATCAATTTTTTCTGGAAACTACATGTTACCAATCTGCCTGAACACAGCCTTTGTAACTCCACTGACTCCAAAAAAAATTCCAAGTATACATTCATTTCACAGATAATGCATTTCTTCTGTAGCTCATAATGCCCAAATTTGCTTACCTAGTCTAAGCTAGTAATGGTAGTGAAATAATCTACAGTAGGTTTCTATATGATTTCTAATGGCAAAGTAATTATACTATATCTCATTTGAGATAAAAATATGCCATATATTCTAACTCTAAAATTTGTCTATACTGATACATAAGGTTCGACCAAAGGTTTGATGGGGCTCTGAGCAACCTGATCTAGTGAAGATGTCCCTCCTTACTGCAGGGGTGCTGGGCTAGATGACCTTTAGAGGTCCCTTGAAACCCCACACATTCTGTGATTCTATTATTCTATGACCAGAAGTCTAACTCAAAACCTTGCAATGGGTGCTAGGTCTTAAACCATCATAGAATTTTTTTTTTTACTGTAGTATCTTCTGGAACAGTAAATATCTGACCCATTTAAAAGAGGGAAATCACAAGAAATTATATGTAGTTCACAGGGAGCTATGTAGGTTCAATTATATGTAGGTTCAATTTTCCTCTCATACATGCCATTAGAATCTGCAGAAAAAAAATTAAGTGTGGGCATTACGTCCGTACACATTATAATTATTAGAGTATTCCATTTAGCAGTGATGATTCCAGAAAAGCATCTATTATCTTAAATTAGACAGCAGTATTGGTATAGCTTTAGCATCATCAATTAGGTCTGCAAATTAAAGGAGTTAAAGCATCATAGTTTCACAACAGTATTATGAAATTTACTTTCAACTTTTTTAACCTTAAGCATTCACATTTATGTTTGTCTTTCCACAGTTAGAAGGAGAGCAAAATTAACTCTAAAAATAAAACAGGTACTGTAATTCATGTTCTATGATCTGGACTTATTTTAAAAATTCTCATACCATGAAAACTGGCAGCTCTGAGACTGGATAAAATTGCCCAGTATTTCCTCCAATAATTGATCAATTAAAAACAAACCAAGAAGAAAGAAAGAAAGAAAGAAAGNGAAAGAAAAAAAAAAAAAAAGAAAAAAAGAAAGAAAGAAAGAAAGAAAGAAAGAAAGAAAGAAAGAAAGAAAGAAAGAAAGAAAGAAAGAAAGAAAGAAAGAAAGAAAGAAAGAAAGAAAGAAAGAAAGAAAGAAAGAAAGAAAGAAAGAAAGAAAGAAAGAACTTTATTTCCACAGATTTTTGGGAAGTACAAAAATGCCTAACATTTCTGGCCTAAGAACATGAGCATGCTGTTTGAAGTATGATTACTTAAGAAGCTGTCTTAAACCATTTTTAGATTTTGGCATACAATATTGGGCTGAACTATAAATTTTTCTTTCCCTTGCTTTTCTTTTGAGCTGCTATTTGTGCCAATATAAAACCACATGGGTCTGTAAAAGCCATAACTTCAAGCATAGCCATGCGTGTTAATTGGAGAAGTCAAGGAAGATAAACAAAATAATATGCAATAGGGACAGGATACTTGTTCTTCAATTCTAGAAATTACTAGAAATGCATGAAAATATATATGACTCCCATTGGTCTCTGCACATCAGTGTGGCAAATCCAGAATTCCAACGCTCCCCGTGTTAACAGGCACTTGCAGATTTTTATTTGTTTAAATCTTACCTTTGATTTACACTTGCAAAACACAGAGAAAGGGAACTATTGCATGAATTATGGTTGTTTTTCCACTCTTAAAGAAGTTAGAAATAAATTCTTATATGAAACAGCTTTAAAAACAAGACTTCCTATAGAACTGATTTTCACTGCTCCTTAAAAGTCACAGCCGAGTTAACTATTCACTAAGGAGCGTGGTGTTACTTAATAAGAGAAAGTGGGTTGAAGCAGAAGGCAGAATCTGAACTAGAGTAAATACCTGCCATTCAGAAAAAGCAGTGGTAGGCATGTAACAGGCAGTTAGGTTGTATAAAATAAAGCACAGTCTTTGAAAGATATACACTGCTTATCCATAGGATTCTCTCCTGGCATCCTGTCAAGAAACTAGCCTCAGTGTTGCCATCACATCAATCAGATGGACCCTGTCGCTCTGTGAGAAACCTGGTGGAATCCTACAACAGTTCCTTTTGCAGGGTGAGGACCATTACCTGGTGGATACACAGTCCTCTGCTGTGGTTACCAACACTTCTTTTTTTTCTGTGAAATCATAATTGCTATTTCCTGTGGCTCTTAGAATCAAGTATCTCTCATCATCCAGGTGATTGTATTTGGTTCTGGAGATTGCTAGGCTTTTCATTGGCCAAGATCTACCATGTCACTCACTCTAAGTGCCATCCCCTGTGGAAGATCAGGGCCATGAGAAATCTAAGCAGGGAGGAATAGCTGAATTCACTCTTTAGAATGATTTTTAATAGTTGGCTTTGGCCTGAAATGGGCAGCCAAGTGCAGCTCCTTTATAAAGCTTCCCCCATTGCAGACAGGTGGCAGCTGCAGTGAGAAACAGACCACTTGGGAGCATATACTTTAAAATTTTAGATGTCCTTTTTTTTCTGCTTTTGCTGTTTCTGAAGCAACAGCTGCTTCAGCTGAGCTGCTGTGTTCAAAACTCTCGACATCCTTCTCACAATAACAGATGAATTATTGAGCATTATGAAAGAGTCTCTCCAGGGGAATGGGGCCTACTCTTGGGGTGCCAAAAAATACAGATATTAGGAAAAAGACGGATGATTTGTGAATTTGAAACTGCCTGGTTCTGTCTCTCACTGTGTTAATAATGAATTCATTACAGAAGAGGTGTAGTTGTCTTCACCAAGTGAATCAACTTTTTTTTTTTTTGTTTGGCAGCCCAGTACTTAGATAAAACAGTTCTCTTCTGAAATTATGCAGGTCCTGGAGACACTGTCTGTTTCTGTAAGCTGTCATTACACTCCTGGGCAATCCAAAAGTTTGGACTATGGCTTCTGCCCTACCAACTTCAGGTGTGTTTCCTTCTGTTCTGCCTGAGCTGAAGAAAGAAAATAGCCTGCATGGTCTGAACAGTTTGACATCACCCAGTGCTTCTAGTCTGAATTACAAAGAGGGATGGTCAGGCAGAAGACAGAGTTCCACAATTGCATTTCTTTTTTGAACAAGTGCACTGAAATACTTTGCAACTTCAATCACAGGGTTTACTGGGAGGTTGCAAGGCATAACCATGGCAGGTCTTAACATCCTTCTAGCCTGATATGAACAAGACAGTACTTCAGCATGTGAGGTACAGAATTGCATACTACTGAAGCTGCCTGCTCTCCTGGTCAAGAGTCAGGTAATAAGGAGATTCTGTATAATTAAGGGCAACTGGAAGATTTTGTAATGCTTCTTCCATGGGGAAGAAGCTCAGGGGAAAGCAAAAAGGTGTTTAAAGTTTAGAATACCTAAAAAGGGAGTGTGTGAAAGGTATGTATAAGATGGGCACCACTGTCACATCACCAATGAGCCTTCACAACTAGAGGGGTAACAGGAAAGAGCCATAGGGACACATAGTTTATGCTGAGTGTGATAAATGAGGACAGTGGGTTGAAATTAGGGAGTGGATGAAAGGTAATTGCAGGAAGATTTTCAGAGGAACAGACTATGAAAAAACTATTATTTATTCACATTTTCACAAAATGAAGTTTACATTATTTGCAGAACTCCAGTTGTGAAATACAACAGCAGAATTCTCCTGCAGAGCAATCAACAAGAAAGTACAAACTTAATCCAGCAAGTGATACTGCGCTTAAACTACCGAGTAAAAAACTGCTTTATACATCATCAGTGTAGCTTGCCAGTCTCTTGGAATCTGACTTCCTAATAATTCATTAGTGAATTGACTTTGTCAATTCCCTATTATATGCAGAAAACAGCAGTGAAAATGTAAAAGGTACTAAAGAACAAAATGGTCCAACATCCGGAAACTAGGGGTTTGGCAGGGATGCATTATGTCACTTACTCGGCTGTTTGGATGCTATAGCAAAATGATAATGTGCTTTGATCTTGATCAATAGATGATGGAGTATGAATCTGAGGAAACAGATGGTTTGGTATTGAGTATAGACTGGTGATGATGATGATGATGATATCCTTCCTTATTGCTTACTTAGAGGAACTGGTTGGAGACCTGGTCACAAAAGTGTCCTAAGTTTGCGTTGTTTCCAGACTACACATATAATGTGATTTTTTTTGGTTTTCCTTCTTTGGAACTGGTAAAGTCCAACAACAATGGACACTAGTAGTGAAGTGTCTGGCAAAAAATTTCAATGCCCCACTTTCCTAGCACATAAAGATAAGAGCTGTACCAAAAACATTTGTGGAAGTTCAGTAATGACCCATGAATTCTAGGAGATTGTGAAAGGCACTTGAGACAATTACAGTGTTTATTCTAGACTTTCAGAGGTTTCTTTGATTCCCTGATGCAACAAATTTGCAGAGAAGGACCTGGGGGACCTGGTGGATGACAAGTTGGCCGTAAGCCAGCAGTGTACCCTGGTGGCCAAGAAGGCCAATGGGATCCTGGGTGCATTAAGGGGGCTGTAGCCAGCAGGTTGAAGGAGGTGATCCTCACCCTCTACTCTTCCCTGGTCAGGTCTCACCTGGAGTCCTGTGTCCAGTTCTGGGCTCCCTGGAACAAACCAGACAGGGATCTCCTGGAGAGTCCAGTGGAGGCCACAAAGATAATTAAGGGCCTGGAACATCTCCCCTATGAGGAAAGGCTGAGTGAGATGGGGCTGTTCAGCCTGGAGAAAAAAAGACTGAGAGGGGATCTCAGCAATGTTTATAAATATCTCAAGTGTGGGAGATAAAGGGAGATGGCCAACCTCTTCTCAGTGGCCTGTGGGGACAGGACAAGGGGCAATGGTCACAAGTTGGACCACAGGAGGTTCCACACCAATGTGAGAAAGACCTTTTTACGGTGAGAGTGACAGAGCCCTGAACAGGCTGCCCAGGGGTTTGTGGAGTCTCCTTCTCTGGAGATAGTCAAGACCTGTCTGGACACCGACCTGTGTGACCTGCTCTAGGGAACCTGCTTTTCCAGGGGGGTTGAACTCGATGATCTCTCAAAGTCCCTTCCAACCCCTACAATTCTGTGATTCTATGATTCTGAGAAATAGGTGTAGGCAAGGCAGGTGGGATTTACATGGTTTAGGGGGTAGTGCATTAGGTAAACGGTACAAGGGCCTATCATAAAGAGGGCTCAGTGGAAAAAAAGCAGTCAATTTGAAGCTTAGGTAAAGTACTAAACAATGTATAATATAAAGACGCAGTTGCAATCTATGGCCACTGTTATCCATGAAGTTAATTACAAATGCTCTGGATGACCAGCAGATCACCTGCCTTCCTCACACAGAGCCCTTAACTCTATGGCAGAGTATCGCAGCACCTGCACACATCTGGATCCTCAGACAAGAAATTCACCATATGACATACCTATGCACCATGACAACATATGACACAGACTACACACTGCCATATATGAGAAGAATTTTTGCAAACTGACAAAATATTTAATGTAGCATCCCTATGCCTTCTCTCCAGTTTGTCTGGAATAAAACACTCTTGATCATCAATCAATTAGGTACATATTTTTAAGAATATCTGCCAACAATGCTCACTGATACACAATCCTGTTGATTTAATGAGATAAAATCATTACCCTCTCAGTAAAAATTTCACAGATTACCTATGTAACTTGTCAAAATGCGTAACAACTTACTGAATATGTAACTCAAAACTACATTAGTGTAAATTTTGCACATTTCTTCTGTAAACTGCATATTAATGAAACAGTTGACCATGACCAAGCTAAATCAAGCTAATTTGGGCATAGGCAGGAAGTTCACTTAAAAATATTTCAGAATGTCAAATCTGTCTAGATATTATTTTTGGCTGGCCTGGAGAACTGCAGGGACAATTCTGGAACATAAAGCCATATCCATACTAATCCTTTGAACATAATCAATGTGGATTACATGTCTTTAAAAATTGATGAAAGTTTTTGTCTGACCAATAAAAATGTTTTTCTTATTCTCATGACCATTCATATCATTAGGGCCATTCTGATCCATAACTACTAGTTAGACATAGAGAAAAAAATTATATCTGGTTCTGAGTATTACTAACACAGAGTCAGACACAATAAAAAATGCACTATGTTACAGTAACATAGTTGCAGTGACACTTCCTTCACATTACACTTTTAAGAAAGAAGAATTTATTACTGCATAATTTCCAACTATAAACCAAAAGTATTCTTTTAGGATCCCGAATGACTATAGTCTAGTCAGAGTATATTGCTAATATTAGAAAAAAGCTATGCTAAGATCAAAATGATAACATATATTACACTTGATATTTTGCATGCAGCGATGAAAAGTTTTGATTCACATTTTTAGACAGAAATTCTCTTCTTCTCAAGTGATTTTTCTAACTCCTTTTGGAGGTCATACCAGCATGGAAGCAAGTGTGCCTGAGTCAGCACAGATAGTAGCTGTATCATTCTTCACACTTTAAAGCCTAGCTCATGTATTTTTTCAATTACAGAAAAAAAGATCACAACTGCTTTTTCAACATATTGCATTTCAGCTTTAAAAATAAGCCTTCAGATATTTACCCTTTTGAAAACACAAAAAGGAGATTTCAGTTCAAAATGAAAAACCACTCATTCCAGTTAATAAAAAACACTTGTTAAAGCAAAGATGAGCCTTGGTGGAAATGTAAGTTTAAAATTATTTGGATTAAATGTATGTGTAATAAAAACCCTCCCAACAGAGATGATACATTTTTACAACATATTGCTGTCATTTCTTGTTTTCTAGAGTACAGAAGCAGTTGTACAACAGTACACAGAGCAAATCTCCTGACAAACATCTACATGCAATCATTCTGAAGGCTAATATAGCAACACAAAGTTTGCTCAGAGCTGAGAGAAAAACACACTTCCAGCTGCTAACCTAACACACAAGTTCTATTTCTTATATTGCCATTTTTCTAATTAGAAGTATTTGTATACCTAAAATGACTAATGTGAATGGGGTTGCAAAAAGCCATAATTGCTATTAAGCATAACCAGGTTAATTTTGAAGGGGATTTCTAACAACTTCAGTTCAAATGCAGTGCTGTTGTAATAACACACGGTGATTTAGTTAAATGCTTTTTCTGGCATTAACATATCTGCTAATGTGTTTTTCCAGGACTTGACCCATGATACTCACAAAAACTGTTTATTCAATTCATTCATTTTGTTAGGATGCCTGAATTTAGGTGCAAGCTCCTCTACAGTACCATCGGTACTTGTGTTCAATATCAACTCTTCCTGCAGTATTGGCGGCTGGGAACCCTTCACAGATAATGAGAATGTTCTAGGAATTTTTCATTATTTCCATCTTAAAAGTGGAAAAAAAGACCAACTGCCCTTGAAGCAGCAGGAATCTCCTTCCCAGCTGCTAAGACGGACTGAGATAGCAGCAGGGGACCCCACTCACTCCAGCAGCTGGGAAATATCCGCTTGGGTGTGTGGGTTGGCCTTGTGTGACTATTTGTGGAATCTGTCTATGTGCAGCTTATGAATTCTGCATTGATATTTTGAAGCTGTTGCTGTAAAAATTCTTGAAAACTGGAACACTATGGTGGCCTGCATCCAGATCTTTGTTGGGCTGACTTGACCTCTGAAATGTCTCTGCATTATCTGCACAGGCTGCCTGTGTACATGCTACAGAGTTAACTCATACATAAAACATAGTGGTCTCAAGTTAAGTGTGAAAAATTGGACACGCAAGACCACTTTTGTGCCAAAATCTCTACCAGGTGCTCAGAAGACTAGAGCCAAGGACAAGTGACTAACCTGTATTTTGTCAGAAAATTAGGGTGTTAAGAAGATGAGGTAAAAAATGGTGGTATTCTGAGGAGATAGCTTACATTTTTAAATAGTGTATTGCACTGTGAATAGCAGTTTATCTTGGAATGTAGGTACACATACACTCTATGGTATATGCCTCAGAGAAGAGACGAAGTGATGTATTTCTCATTCATGAGATTATATGAAGCAGAACCATGTATTAAGAATGGTGTTACTGTGTGGTGAGTTTCCCAAAACATACACTCATCAGAAGGAAATTAATAGCTCTTGGGTACTGACAGATCTTTGTTGGGCAGATATTATTTTTGATTCTAGAAAGTGCCAAATGCTCTAAAGGTGCTTAAAACAATGAATCTTTGATCCTAAGAGGATGTTGTGAAAATATTATAATTTATCAAAACAGGAAATTAAATAACAGTTCATCAAAGACTGATGTCCAGTCATGTGAAATCTCCCAATTCATTTATAGATTACTTACAGGAATCTGCATTCACCTGTTTGAATAGCATTACATTTAGGATGATGAACATAGACATGGACAAGAGATATATCTGTGCCTATTTAGTTTTTTGCATCTACACAGCTGAACATTTTACTGTGTCTTTATAACACACAGGTTATATAATTTCATCAGTGAACCGTACTTCTTTCTGTAAGAGCAGTTTTGGCTTCACTCCCACAGTGACAAACCACCACCAATTCCTTTAATAAAATTCTAGCTTTATTTTTTTTTCCTCACAGTACTCCTTAATTTAAAGGTTACATTGAAAGAAAATTATTAGCCTCATCTTTGTTCAGATCATCTTAAATAAAAATATTGTAATCAATCCTTTTGTGAGTTTCAATTCACAGTTTTCAAAGAAAAGGACTGTTTTACATTTAAATATTTCAGTTTTATAGGCATACTGAAAACACATTGCAGAGATTTATTGCTGTTTGTTTCTTGCTGGTCTTATAAAGATGGGTCTGTATTGCCGACACCACAAAGATGTAAACACTCTGGATAAGAAATAAAGAGTAACCCCCACCAAGAATGAGATCCAAGCCACAAGACCTATAAAATGGCTGTGGGTGTTGCAATGTTAAAAGCATTCTTGTTTGTAGACTGCTAAACTTGTTTTAGCAGGGACTTGAAATGGACTTTTAAAAGTTTATTGCATTACATCTACAGTATACAGAGCTGTGTTCATGCTTTTTGTGAAGAAAATTTAACAGTTTCTTTTAAAAAGATAATGTGTACAAACAAATTCTACACAACAGCTTGATTTCTTTTTGCTTCACCATTTCACCATTAACATTTTCCTCTCTAGCATTTAACTGTTTAATTAATTATCTTTGCTTTTTCTCTCTTTTGATCTTAAAGAACATCCTAGAGAATCTTTGTGCTCATTCTTTCCCCTCTTTAGTGTCAACATTGAATCTCTGCCTGCCAAAGTGACTTGGGATCAAACTCTAACTGTGAGTATAACTGAGTGTCTGTACCATGTATGCTAGCTACTAGCACAGGACAAAGATTCTTCACCATTTCAGGAAAGGTCTGCACTTTACTCTGAAAAAATATATGAATGGGTATGTCCTTCCCCATAGGTTATGTGTGACTTTTGCTTTATGAGTACTGAAGAGACCAGTGAACATGCAAATGCCTGAGGCAATATGTTCAAAGAAGAAGAAAGGGAAACAAGAGACAAGAAAGAGGAAATCAGTCTTATTAATGAAAGCTGATTGATGAAAAAAAGAAAAAACTTTATTGCTTTAGGGGTGATTATAGGAGAAACAGTTTCAAAAAGAAGCAGTAATGAATTTTTGTTCCAGATGAGGTCAGTGGGGTAGTCTCATGAAAGCTAAACCTAAATGATTTTTGACCAATCTTCCAGCGCTGTGAACACTAGTATTCATCTCCTTTAGCCACAGCTATGCTGCAGTTCTTTGATCTACTATTGTCTTGATGTTAGAATCACAAATCAGTCACTTTCCACCTTTCAAGAGCCAGATTTAATTCCTCTGCTAAAACACTGACATGTCTTTGGCTTTCTTTGGAAAACCTACTGCCTAGAGCTTTGATTTTCACTTCATTCCACTACTGATGCTCTACTCCTTCTGTGGTCACATAGTTCCTCTTTGAAGGGTTTATCCTGTATATTGTTCCTGTACTGAAACTGGAAGATTTGATTCCTGATTATGAGTAACTTGAGCTTGCCATGACAGCAAGGGAGAAGATCATGCTCAAAGACTGGGCCTAGCTCTGTAAAGACCCAGCTGGTAGGGAGGATGAAAGGAAAGGCCTTTACTTCTGCTCCTTTACTTTGACCAGGGAAATAAACCAGCACTTCAAGTAAAGGTCATCACCTGCCTTGCCTTCCTTTAAGAGAAGGATGACAGTTTGACATCACTGTGTCATGGAGATGCCTACAACTGGCATTAGAATTGATATAGTTCAGGCTCTTTTGCTCCTGGCAATGAAGAGACCTTCTTGCAAAGCACTCTAATATATTCTGTGTTCAGTACTGCACTATTCTTGTAATTTAACAATCTCATCTGAAGATTTATGCAAGCAAATGGCATCTGCTAAGTGTCAAGCAAAAATATGGGCCATCCAACACTTTAATTTAAAGATGATGCCTTGTGCTGTGTAATACTAAATAATGTCATGTGTCTGACATACCCATTAGAGCATGTGAGACACACCCTACAACATGTTTCAAATTAATTTATCCTTCTGGAGGAAAAAAAAATGTTTCCTTACTTATGAGAGAGTTTTTTATTATTATTAAGGAATTTCCTGGGCCAGCACTGAAGAGCATGCTCATTTGCCTGTTCTTGGAGAGAAGGCACATCTGACTACATATCCTTTCTGCCTGTCACTAGCATGCCAAGATCTCAAAAGTCAGGATAAGGCAAAGAAAGGAACTACGGCATTACTTGGGATTTGTTTTCTTTTGCTCTAACACTAGATTATTTCTGTGCAACAGTCCTAAACCAGACATCAGTAATGAGGGTTAAAATGAAGGTAGAGGACTGTAGAGGAGGTGCTGAGGTAAATCTAATATTATCCCTTTATTTATCTTACACAGGAAGTATTTGTTTTCACAATTATGGCTTTAGTAGAGAGTCCCTCCTGCCTTTTCTGTGTTACTTGTGAATTTGAAAGGATCTCCAGGAATGGGATCAGAAGCTTGTTTTTCAGGGTAGGTAAAGAAGCACAAGGAATCCTTGGAGAAGATGAGGTGGCCACTGACTGTCAAAGTCAGTCTGCTTCTAATGACCTAGAACAGAACTCTTCAACTGTTTGCTTACCTCTTCAAAGTGCTGGTGTAATATAGTGCAACACAGGTACCATTGTTACTGTAATCTACAGCATAAAACTGCTTGAAAACTTCAAAAAGAACACTGATTTAAAATAAAGCAAAAGCTCTCAGTCCCAGAGCACTTTGGGCAAAGAGACACATTGACACAGGGCTGTTATCACAAAGCTACTTCCTCTCCTGGGTTTTACAATGCATGCCTGTAATATATTGAATTATTCATGTAATTGACTCCACCGTAGGGCATTACAAGATTGAAAATTACCCTTTTACTTTGATCTTTAGACATTATTCTTTGTAATCATGAGTAGAAATGCACTTGTAGGAGCACAGAGGCTGTAAGATCCTCTGGACTAGTATGTGACCCCCTGTAGTTGACTAGCAAACAGGAACTCTCCTGTGATTAAAGTCAGCTGACCTATACTAAACAAGCTGCTTAACCAAGATTCTGGTTTCATACATGAAATTAGTTACTTGTGCAACAGAAACTACTAATATTATGTTGACTTCCTTGTCCCTATTAGAGGAATAATTAAAATATATCTCACAAATCAGACCTGAACTAGAATTCTGGCTGGCAAAGGAACTACATAACCAGGCCCAAGCAGAAACCTGAGGTTTCCTTTCACAAGCTTTGTTTTCAAAACGGCTGCATGCCCATGGGCTCTGGAAGTTCACATCAGTCTTAAAGAACTAACTTCACATGGAACTAAGGAACTCAGTTTATATCCCCAAGTTTTATTATACTGGAAAAGATTAAAAATATTTCTGTGTTTTGAGCATTACGCCAACACTATTGTTCTGGCCTTTCTGAATAATTACTGATAACAAATGGAGCATTCACTGGGGACTACAGCTTTTATAACACACACACACCCCCCAAGCAGGGCAGAATACCCTTCCCACTGGGGACATATTAATAGCATAAATAGTTACGTGTTTCTAAGCTATAATAAAATCAATAATAACAGCCTGTGAAACACAGGAATATGACTGCAATTGATTAAGAACAAAGAATTGCGTTGAGATTATGGTATAAACAAAATGGGGCTGTACCTTGGTGTGACATGACTCATAAATCCATACGTTAAGAGATGGCAGACGGTTCAGCTTCTTTCACTCGTTCTTCTGAGTTGCATATGGTCAGAAAGAGCTCTTTGGGGCACTGAGACCTGAAAGATGAAGATTCCCTTATTGCAGACCCTATGATAACTAAGCTGTCATATGACTTCCCTCCAGGCAGAAAAAAAAACTAGGAGTGATTATAACAGAACCTGAGCATCAACTTGCAGCACTGCCTTGATAGACAGAAGGACATCTTAGGAAAGGGGAGTTAGTGTAACTGGGGAAGCTTCTCATGAGGCTGGCTGTTTTGTGGGGAGAATCTCTCTAGTCCTTGGTTGATGACCATAGTTTTCAAAGAGGTTTTGAGAGCACTGAAACCTTTCAGCATAGGCTATACAGACTCTTGCTTCCTCTCTCAGAGAAGTGGCCAGCTAGAACTATTTTCTTCAGTTCTTTCTGTAAAGAAGAAAACCAGACCATTTACTTATGCATTTTTCCAAAAAGCCAAGTAATTTTTCTTCTGTGTATAGTGTTATAAACCAAAGTTACTAATTTCCTCACCAACTCTGAAAGAAAGGAATGGTATTATTCAATATGATAATTTCTATAGTAGTCTCCTGATTTGGGACAGACTATCCCGATGCTTTCTCAGTGCCCAAAATGCAGATTGTTTTGTATAATTCTGCATTCACTGCTCCTACCTTACATCTCTGATATTTTACAACTAAGATGGCAGTTTGACTGAAATGCTTCAGGTTTTTTTTTTCAGCAAGGACCAAAGATTTACAAGTGTTTACTTACCTCTTTGTACCATAAATGAGCTAACTGTAATGACCAGACTTAGCATTTCCCACTGACAAGTCTAATCCTTACATATGCACTTTAGCTTGCCCATCAAGTCAATCCCCATGAAAACCCAAGTTATATTTTCCCATCAATATCAATGACATGATCAAATCTTTTCTGGTACTTATCTTTGCAATCAGGTTGTCATTCCTGAAATGTCTCTCATACTTTCCCACAACAAAGACAATCAACAAAGAAGCTTGAAAAAAGTGACTAGTTGATGAGTACAGAGTTGCCTGTATCTTTTAAAGTTAGCTTATCCACTAAAGCTGTAATTAATTCTTATACGTGATTATGTTTTTTCTTCTGATCCCAGCTTAAAGCCAAATCTCTGCAATAGGACCAGACACATGGAAAATCCTTCAGCTATTAAACTAAAAACACTCTAAATCCACATTTTAAAAGATGAAATTCAGAAACACGTAATAACCGCTACATGAACAACAATCCAAGTACATTTCAACTTGAGTAGCTATAATTTACATTGCAAGTAACCTAATTACACTGGACTTTTTAGCAATGTATTGTTCTGTGACCCTTTTGACTGGACTAGGAAACATTAGCAGTCAGAATGTTAAATGCCAAATCACACTGGTGAGTGATGAGTGAGTCATTCTAAAAGACCATATGAAATATCAATGGAAAAACAGTAAAAAGAAAAGCAGTTAAAAAATTTAACATTGAAATGACTCTCTCACACAAAACACAGCACAGCCAAATAGTTCAGCTGTGAATATAGTAATTCACAGCAAAGATCTTTTTTAAAATTCCAATTACATTTTCAAGTAGCAAACATTTTAGGTTTTGCTGACTGAACTCCAGTGTCTTTTAACTAATTCTGTTAGATCTAAGAAAATTATATGTAGCTTTGTTTTACACTTTGTTCCAGAAGAAATGTAAAATATTTGAACAATACAATCATACCAAGACTCCAAAGTATTTCTTGAACAAAATGTGTGTTTCTATTCCACACACTTGAAATACCATGTTCTAGACCTAAAATCACATAAATCCAGAAATAGGCTGCAATGATACAAATGGCTTAAGGATTATATTGGACTACCTTTGCCACAACATTAGGATTGTTTAAGGATATCGTCTCACAGCTACTGCTTTCTCATGATTTACATCTAAGCTTATATTTCACAAAATAACACATATTGTGAGTTTATCTTGTGAGAAGAATTCTATGCAAGTAGTCTCATGGAGACTGGTGAAATCAAACCTCATTAGTATTTCCTGCCTTTGAATATAAATAATGACAGGGTTTCAAAGACTGACAGATCTTTGAATGAATGGCAACAATAGTAATTGTCATCTTTGAATTGTGCAGGAGCCATTTTGAAAATTGTCCAAAGAGTAGGGAAAAAGTTTATACCTCTGCAGAGCGGACATTAAGACTGAGAGAAGCCTGTGTTAGGCCCTTGTCTCCAATTTTCTGCCCTGATTAATTACAAAGACTGCTAATTGTGTATTGATGTTAGTTAAAACCATTTGGTGTTTGGTATCTGTCTAGTCATGTCAGAATTAAGAACTTTCTGTGTAAATGTTAGGTCAAGGGAAGTACCACAGTGTTTTTCCCTTTTTTTTTTTTTGTTTATAAATAATTTAACTGCAAGTATTCATATTTATATCATAAATAATGTGACTTCAGTGGGTTATAAAAACACAAATTAGGAAAATATCAATGATAAAAATACAGAGTGGAAGTGGTGATTTCTAAATATCATTAATCTGTAGTGATTCTGTGACACAGTTTGTAAACAAAGAAAGGATCTGATTTTCAGCAAGCTGGACAGACAGTCATTCATGGGTTGCACATCTAATTGCTATTTACTGTTGTTACACATCAACACACAAGTGAGAAGATAAATTCTGTCTTCTTTTTGCTGTCTAATAACACTGACTTTCTCACATAGAGTCTCCCAGACATGATACAGCCAGTGCCCTCTACACACTGAATGGACAATCTTTCTGCCTTACAGCCCAATGAATTTCAACTTCCAACTCACATTTATAACTTGCTTGCCTTTTCTTTCCTGCTTTTACACAAATTGATTGATTGGATAACTATTCCACAATGACTCACACATCTGGGATTCCAACATCTGGATATGTTCCCATTTAGAGCATGTTCCCTAGAGCCATCTTACACTGTCAGTGGTGAACTGCATTTGCCTCCTTCTAACCTACGTCTTGAAATAATCCAGAACCCACTGAGTCCCAGAGGTGGTACCTCAATAATTGCTCTACCTCCAAACTTAGGGTTTAATTTAGTGTTATCTGCATGAGTTTGAGTCATTTAAATGAGCACTAAATTAAGCTACAATTTTCTTAACTAGCAGACTGAGGGACCTCCTACACATACTTGTGGTGGAAATGCAGCATCTGGATTTGGCTCGCCACCTTCAAACCAACCTGCAAACTAGATGTAAACATAATGTATAAGAACTGATTTCTTAAAGCTTAAAGGTCTTAAAGCCAATGTTTAATAGCCATTTCCCAGTATGACAGCAAAACACAGCCTAGAACTAAATGTCTTGCAAAAGTAGTGTATATAAACTGTAAGGCTATTTGGTTTGTACAGTGAAGTCCAGTATCCCTTACGACTCCTGGGGGAACATGTTCAACTGCTGAGGCCTCCAAAAGAATGTGAAGCAAAGGACTTCAGCTAAACAGCCAGGCCCATTATCATCCCACAATTTTCCTGCTTCCACAAAGTGCTGGAATTCCAGCAATGTCTTCATCGTTTTAGTAAAAATGTTCATTTCGACATAAAAGCAGAGCATTAGAGTTCAGAACTCCTCTCTGTGCAATATGTACTTCTTATTCTTAAAATGAGTTCATGTTCTGATCCTCCCACAGGTACTTCCATACATCCCTTCTTCTCATCACACTGCACAATACAGCTTCTGCCATTTAGAACTGATCCTTTCACCTTCCTTCTATTAATAATGTTATTGCTGCCACAAATAGCTATTATGGCTCTCTTTGGTCCCTTCTCCACTCTCCATGCAAATAAATCTTGCTTTGAGCAGAATCAAGACATCTTTTCAGACCTTCACTTGCAGCTAGTTAAAGCAAGGGAAATGTGCCCTGTGCTGCTTACTGAGCTCCAAGTGGATTGATGATTTCTGGAAATTCAGAGGCAAGTGAGGGTTAGTATTTGTTGGTTGCCAGTAACTGCCTTGTCTTTGAATCCCTTTGATAGAATCTAAAAATGATTAATTGGTATAATAGAGTCCAATCCAAACACAAGTCCTAGATGTCCTAAAACCAAGAAAGTGTGCACACAACCTCCAGCAATTAAGCAAGGAGAGAGGTTTCAATACAGTTGCAGGAAGGTACCAGAAGCTCATGTTTACATCATAATACTTGTTATCAGAGGGCAGATTGAGAAGAGCGAGGCCCAAAATACTCACATTTACACAGCTGAGAGGACTCAGGAAAGGTGTTGATCTGTTGATCCGAGATAATATGTAAGTATAAAACTGTAATAGAGGACAGTAAATATAATGTGAATGCTGCTTAGAGAATTATTTATTAGTGCTGTGGCAAGGAGACTGAGAACATCTAAATGTGTTGCCTCCCTACTGTATTGCAAGTCATTGCAAGCCATCTGGAGGAGATACATTTCTTAATCCTTAAGGAGCATTATGATAGCATTATTTAAAAGACACATAAACTGCACTATATTTGCTTATTTGAAGCCTCTTCATCTACAGTTTGTTGTCCTGATTATTAGGATAGCAAATTAACAGCTTTCAGATAAATATCAACCTTACATTAAGTAACTAGTTTTTTCTACAGACCAACTGACTGAAGACAAAAGACTTTACTGTTTTCAAGTAAACCAGGTTAATTGAATAAGAGGATTTGGATTATATTTCATGTCTCACTGAGATACAGATAATGGAATTCTGTTCCTTCAATTCCAAATATATGTTTCTCAAGATTAAGAACAAGGATTACCATTTCCCAGAGCCAACTGAATCATGCTAACATGGGATACAAAAGAAAAGCATGCTTAACAAAAAACTTGAAGATTATCAATTTCTAACCTAAAGCAAACAGAATATGTAACACTGAAAAAAACTGAGAAAAATTCAGAGTAACTTCTTGTGATGCCTTCTTCTGGCCACTTTCTGTGGGTTTGACTTTATAAATCAACTGAACTTTGAAAGTTTATTCAGTCGTAAAGGGATCTGGTTTTCAAATCATCTCCATTTGTTAAAGCTCTTAAACATAATCTTTCCTCCCAGATTAAGCAGGGAACAAATTAGATAAACAAGCTCTCTACCTGTTTTGCTTCTGTAATTAAAAAAAAAAATCCCATGGAGATAAACAGCTCAGTTGGATGTGTCCAAAACATACCACGCTCTTGCTTAGGAACAGTCAGGCACTCAGCTACACACACTCCATTTGGCACACCGAAGCGGAAGATAAAGGGGCAAAACTACTGTAAGACACTATTGTTTTTGCTTAGAACAGGTGAGGTCCCCAAGGGGTTCCCAGAATTGTTTAGAAGAAACTGTGAGATGCTCTAAATGATGGCTGTTAGACTCTAGGGCCACACCTGCTTCTAATGGCCTGCAGCACAGCTTTCCCTTCTCTCTTTCTCCATGTAATGGCATAAGAAATGTTGGCAAGGAAATGTGCTTAGAATGCTGCTGGAGACAGAACTGCTGGAGTGCAGCCAGCTTTCTGGCCACAAGCTTTCTCCTGTACACCCAGCACTACCAACAAGCTCTTACATAAGACTGGGAAATAGCTGCTGCTGGAGGGGAACTTTGCTGGTGATGAAGTCTAAACATTCTGTGAAAGTGGTTTTCTACTTCTGTGCAACACAAACTCATACTCCTGTATAGGACACACAACTATGACTGTAAGGTTCTAACTGTCAGTGTCCTGGAGGAAAAGTGGAAGTACGTTGTTGACATGACCTCCTTCTTTGCCTTCTCTGGCATTCCCCTTGCAATTAGCAGCCCACTCATGTCACTGAGCAAAAACTGTAACTTTGAAGCAAAAACTGTAACTTTGAAGCAAAACATTTCTGAAAGATACTTTATATCATTTATCACATGCAGAAGTAGGCTTGGCATACTCAAAAGCTGAAATGAACTAGAAGCTCATACCAGATACCATGACATGATAATTTAACGGATGTCTATACTGAAATGCTAAATTACATCTAAAACCTATGTCAATAGCCACTGCAGTCTGTGAAGTGCTGTGAAGTTCTGCTCAAAGAGTATGCAATTCAATGAGATATACAGATACTTCTGTTTGCCATGTTTATGTTCTTTACAACACAGTATATGACAGAAAGTGTGTTTACCTGAATGGAACTGAGTAACCCTTAATGGCTGCTCACGTGCTTTATATGCAGACAATGCCAGTGGCTGCTGCGTAGACAGACAGCTGGTTAGACTGGTGAGCGTGCTGATTAACCGGCGATACAGAAGGCTCAGCCCATGTTAAAACATTTTGTTTTCTGTCCTGTGAAGACAGTTAAAAATGTGGCACAGACTGTTGCCACATTACCATACACTCAAAACTACCTACAAGTGAGAGTTCCTAAACCATTTCCGAGGTGGTACTCTCAACAGATACAGCACACCAGTGTGCAGTGCTGACACGTGTCCGTGCGCTCTTGCACTTATAAACGAGGAGCAGAGTTCTCATTGATAACTATTTGAACTGTCATTCTTTTTAAATTTCAGTTTTATGATATTTTTTCTTGTGATTTAAAAACTATGAATGGTTATGAGATAATGATAATGATAAAGAGAAACCATATACTCTATCATTCCAACTGAACAAGGAAAAATTCTTCATTAATAGATTAAAGTGCTGAAAGACACCAACTCTATTATTTTAAATGAGGTTGATTTAGTAAGTTCAACCCTTACCCTAGATATATACATCTGTTTAGTTTAATCAGAAAGGAGTGTGTTAATTACTTTCTGATGGCTGTTCTGTACTGTGGCTTTGGCAAGTGAGAAAAGACAGATTCCCATGGTTCTAAGCTAAAGGAAATAGCTTCTATGGGATAAAAACCGTTTAAGCTGGATGGCAGTGTATTATTTAAACTTTAAAAACCTTGGGGTTTTTATTTGCAATATGCATGTTAAAATGCAAAAATGTGCTAGGATAACTTGTTTCTATTTTAATTGCATATACTTGCATGATCTCTGATTAGTGCTTGGGGAATACTGACAAAAGCCTCTGCAGCTCTGAAAGGTGTATACTATGATTTCAATTGTAATTAGCTTGCCAACATTTGAAGTAAATCTACAGAAAGTCATATTTGCCCAAAGGCTGATATCTAAGTTAATATTTCAGAGATATTTGTACTGAATGTATCTTGAGTTAGTAATAATGGAGCATTCATGCCAGCCCTGCTTCGAGGAGTCGAGCTCGTCAGGGAACAGCAACATCCCAGATGCCGTATGCGCCAAGCCAAAGCAATCCGAGCCGTTAACTGTTCACAAAGACTCATTTGTCAAATGATTCCAAAGAAATTAATCCATAATCATTCCTGTGTCTCACAGGTACTTCTGGTCTCTTGAAAGAAAGGTGGATATTGATTGTCGCGTCCTTCATAGAGGGGAAAACCGAGAAACCAGAAGTTACAACAGATCCCTCATAAGGTAAAAGAAGAGAGGTCTTTACAAGTTGGTCCTGGAAATTTTTAAACAAGACACAGGAAAAAAGAAAATAGGCATATTACTGAACACCTATTCTTGATGCTAACATTCTGCAATATTTCCTTGTGTTGAATTTCATACTGCAAATTTGAAATTGCATGTGCTTCTGTCACTACAGTGTGCAGTGGTTGTCCCCTTCTAATTTGTTTAACTTTCTAAACTTATTCATTTTATCTGCTTAAAAATAACTGCCTTTTCTCACTTTAAAAGCCATCAATTTAGGCATACTAGAAGATTTCACATTCTTAGATACGAAAGTGTGCTGGGATAATGTTGCAGTATCTGTCCTATGAATACTATGGGTAGCAGTCTGATTTTTCCATTTGTTTCAAACGGAATTTTTTATTCTTACAAGTTTAGAGGACTGCTCTAAAGAAATAATGGAAAATAATACATGGGATTTTCTAAAAATCCTATTGTCATGGATTGTTTCTATAGTGATTTATCTGCTGGCTTCATGATCAATTGGATAAATTCCTTCTGAAACCCTGTATACATGACATATGTATTGCAAAATTCTCACTTCAGTGTAACATTTTCCCCTCATTTCCTATTGAATATGATACAGTCATTGTCTTTGTGCCTTAATGGAACATTTAATTATATGGTTATTTCTGATTAGAAATTACACTTTTTCTCTTTTTTTTTCTTTTTCTCTTCACTTTGAGGTTGTGTCCCATTAATGTCATAATCAATGAAACTCAAATCCACCCAGCTTTTCTCACATACATAATAGTACTGAATTCAGTGGGGCTGTTACTGTGAAAAAGGAAAGGTTGTTTATGTTGTGGAGTACAGCATCCCAGAAAGTGCTGGAAGAAACATTACATCTTATGACAGCAGCAAAATCTACATAAATAGAAACCTTTCATTGCACAAATATTACCTGTCAAGAAAATTTTGTGTGCTTCAACTCTCTTCAGCCCTATAAAAGAGCTACATGAATCCACCACCTGTACAGTTTTAGCTAGTGACTCTATGTTAAGAGCTACTCCAGTTTAACTGATGGAATTACACCAGTTAAAAAAGATCAGAGAGGAGTAAAACTGGGTCTGTAGCATGGCAATAGCTGTGGATCAACATTAATGAGTATACAGGCAATGGCAGATTACTTCTTTATAAATAAATAGACAAAGTTGTGTGATATCTTTGTAGTAACTAAAGAGCCTAAAAAGAAGCCTAAAAAGAGCTAAAAGACCAGGGCTATTCTTGAAACAACTGTATTTATTATTTTTTCTACAATATGCTGAATCTTTCTGAAATCTTGCCTGCTAGAAGTGTTTAGCAAATACCTCTACCTTGTATAAGTGCTACTCAAAATCTGCAGTAAAATAGGAGTGCTGAGATAATAACACTTACAAATTTTCCTCTTTCCTACCCTTCAAGTTTTGCTGGAAAAAAAAAGGCGTTTAAAACTAATAAAAATGTATAATCTTAATGTAGTGCAAAAGCAAAGGAAACAGAGCAAATACAGAATAATATTTGATGTGTATAAACATCTGCAGCCAGCAGCTGGAATAGTTGTGAATATTTTTCTTTAACAACTACTATGCAGTATTTTCCTATACAAGGTTTCTTACATTAAGGGGGCTGTAGCCAGCAGGTTGAAGGAGGTGATCCTCCCCCTCTACTCTGCCCTGGTCAGGCCTCACCTGGAGTCCTGTGTCCAGTTCTGGGCTCCCCAGTACAAAACAGACTGGGATCTCCTGGAGAGTCCAGCAGAGGCCACAAAGATGACGAAGGGCCTGGAGCATCTCCCCTGTGAGGAAAGGCTGAGTGAGCTGGGGCTGTTCAGCCTGGAGAAGACTGAGAGGGGATCTCAGCAATGTTTACAAATACCTCAAGCGTGGGAGACAAAGGGAGATGGCCAACCTCTTCTCAGGGGCCTGTGGGGACAGGACAAGGGGCAATGGTCACAAGTTGGACCACAGGAGGTTCCACACCAATGTGCAAAAGAACTTCTTCATGGTGAGGGTGACAGAGCACTGGAACAGGCTGCCCAGGGGTTTGTGTAGTCTCCTTCTCTGGAGACATTCAAGACCTGTCTGGACACTGACCTGTGTGACCTGCTCTAGGGAACCTGCTTTGGCAGGAGGGGTGGACTCAATGATCTCTAGAGGTCCCTTCCAATGCCTAGAATTCTGTGAGTCTGTGAATCCTATTCTCCAAAACATCTGAAACCATTCCTGATATAATTTACAAGCCTTTCTTCTGCATTCATCTTAGTCATTAATGAAAATATTTATGGAAAGTCAAATAAAATTGGTTAAAAACAGACTTCTGTAAACTTTAAAACTACTTGAAATACACATTTTAACTTCTTCCAATTGCATGGGCTGAAAAAAATTAACGTATCTGTTGTCATAAATCCTCAAAATTTACACAAAATATTTTCTCCATTCTTTTATTAAACAGTATGTCTACAATGAAATCGGTATGCTTTGGATTCTGCATAAAATTTATTTCATTTTCAATACCATTTTCTGCAACTGTCTTAAGAGGAGTGCAGATGTAAAATACATAATTTTATAATTGTAATTAGCAATTCTCTTTCCTGAGATGAGGCTCAATTTTTTTTTTTTTTGCTCACATGCTGAACACAATTCTGGTTTTTAATACCAGAAAAAAAAAGTGATGAAACTTATTCACAAGTAACACATGACCTGTAGAATGTAAACACTGAAAACACCAGCTGCAATATTTGTATTTTATAAATAATTGCTAAGTGGTTATTTTCAACAGATTTTTTTCCACTCTGTTACTTTTACAGATTTCAGCACAAGTCATTCCCAGGAGACTCACATAGATGACTTCTGAATATCTTCTGAATATCTTCAGTGTGGCACTAACATTTACATATGTCACCAAGGCTCCCCAGAGAGCACTGCAGCTTCACAGCATTCCCTTAATAGAAATGGAGCCAATTTCTGAACTTGACAGTTTAGGTTTTCAGTAGAAACAAAGGACTGCAACAGACCTCCTAGATCTTTGAGTCAACTCCTCTGCTGTTCCTTATTGTAAGCAACACATCCTATAATTTTCTCAGAAACTTGTCAGCTTACAGTAAGGAAGAACAATGGGGCAGATCCCAATTGGCCCTAGCTCTGGGATGAACATCTCAAAGCCAACTTGTTTCATGCAGTCCCTAAGTCACTAGGATTGATTGTCTGTAGCTGCTCTGTTTAAATAACCTGTTCCCTGCAGAACTGCAGCTGCCTTAAAAGACCAACAGCAACTACCCATCTCAGAATCCGTTTCTACCCTGTGCTGCTACTCTACCTGCTCATTTACAATGCTGGGAACTGAGGAACTTATTTGGACTTTTACAATTCCTCTAAATGGCAGAGAAAATAATGTTATTGCGTTTCCCTACCAAAGGGCATGCATGTAGGAGATCTACAACTTTCTTTTAATCTGAAGAAATCAGGGAATCAACAAGAGAGAGTTAGCACTATACATTGCTCTGGGCAACTTGTAATTTTGCAAATAGTTATTTCAGGATGATTGAGAAAACATAGTTGATCCAAATGTGTGGTAGGGAGAAACTGATATAACACCAAGCACATCAAATACTATTCTCCTTGGGGCTGCAGACCAAGAGATGGCCATTAGTCTTTCTCTCTTTGCATCCTTCAAATGTGGGAATTCGGTCATGCTTTGCCTATCTTTGTGGAACTAAACAAAACTACTGGGGTAGTAAGAGTTGGTGAGCATGCCAGAAACCATCCAATTCAAAAACACTGTCACTTTTTTTTTATGGATCCACACAATGTCTGGAGTCTTTTCAATTTAAGTATCTGTGGAGGATTTTTTTTCCTGAATTATATGTAAATCTCATTACAGAAAAAATGATATTAAGAAGGCAAACAAAAAAAATCCAATTGTAATCTAAAAGATAAACATGGAAGATTTCCTGCTTGAAGAATCCTGATTGAAGATTAGTCAGTTCAAATAATTCTTAATGCAAAACTGAAGAGTGTTTACTTTTGAAAGAAATACAAACTGAATACTATTTAGTAGGTTTCTGCTTTTTTTTTTTTTTTGCATATTCTACCATCTCAGTTAACCCAACAGAACTAACACATTTTCAACAGCCATTGGTTTTCTACAGTCTGTGCTGAGTCAGAGCTAAAAGCTTAAAACAGCTTGTATAATACATATTTATAGATTTCTTCTGTCTGACAAGATCTATTAGAAATACAAAATGAATGTACAAGAATGTAAATGTCTATATTAAGATATATTTGAAACATGTTTAGTAGAAATATTTTAATGAAATATTTTCTTTACCTGTGGGAATTATGGTAGAAAAACACAACCTTGATAAGATCAGACTCTTAGAAAGAAGATCAAGAATGTGGCTTTCTACACTTTTCTAAAATTTGCAAAACAAACCACATTTCAGGAAACCTCAATTTTCCATAAAATACAGCATTCCAGTAAATGCCAAGATAAAATTGGCTCATGTTCAGTCCTATGTTGAAATACACTTTAAGCATATAATCTAAAATCGAAACATCATAAGGTTAACTGAAAGCTAACCTACACTAAGTGAAAAAGTACATACACACTTAAGTTTGGTAATGTCTACAAATAATTTGTGACTTCTGAAAGCATACACAGATTATGTTGAAACTGCTTAGTGGATAGAGTATACTCTCGGTTCTATTGCTCTTCCTTAACTGGTCCCTACTCTTGCTAGTTTCTTGGATGGTAGATACAATAGTGGGAGAAATGTGTATTTTCTATACATTTGGAGCTGTATTTTTTGGCATCAACCATTAGCGAACCTGATTTATCTCAACTTTATGTTTTATACAGACTAATTCAGATACTACTAAATGGAATAAACAATCTATTCAATAATTTATATTTTCCCTTTATTTAAAGATAAAGAAGTAAAGACAAAATATCAGTCTGTGGAGAACTAAATGTGTAGCAATGCTTGTAGTGTTATTTTTATATACAGGCAGTGAAGACTATTTCTGTATTTCTACTTACAAATTTACTTAATTTCTGTCCATATATAAAAAGTCAAATAGACTAATATGTGTTTTATCTAAGGAAAGTAAAGTTAAGTAAGTCTAGATCTCTTTTGATTACACTGAATTTGCAACTTACACACTTCCCTTTTCTTCTGCAGGAGCAGTTTTTTCCTATACTTGTGTTACTATTTACACAAAGCCTGTACAAGGTGTCTCCACTTTTCTGCCTACGTGTAGTTGAAATTCCACAAACCTCAATGTCACCACACTGACAGGGAATTGATATATATAGATAGTTCATTTACAAATCTGGATTAAACCATAAGCAAGTTTAATTTCTCAACATGGAATGGAATGCTTCTTATTCAACAAGACTGTTTTCACTAGACAATTGAAATGCCTACTATTAGTTATGCACTTAACTCACCATCCCTTGGCTCTTTTTACTGTGCCATACATATCTGATCACTTTAAAACTGCAGTAGATAAAAGAAGCTCCATGTAAGTTCACTAAGAAGTTGTTCCATTTTTTAAGGTTCATTCAATAATATTTCTTTCCCAAATATGTCTTCTTTCTGTTGTCTGCATTCTGTGTAATTTGTCAACATTTTTCTTCTAATTAGTCAGAAGTCAGGGGCTTTGCAAGGCTGGATCAAGAAATCCAGAATATCTGGTACTTATTGGATTATGTAATTTCATTAATTTTTATTTAACATTAATTTTTTAAATTTAACTTAGCTNAAGTCAGGGGCTTTGCAAGGCTGGCTCAAGAAATCCAGAATATCTGGCACTTATTGGATTATGTAATTTCACTAACTTTTTTAATTTAACATTAATTTTTTAATTTAACATTAATTTTTATTTAATGCAGTAATCTAATAATGAAAGATTCTCATAGCATGACTGTGTGATGTCCAAAATATATGCTCATTTTGGGGAAAGAAGCTTCCTTTAAAATTAACTTAGCCTTTTAAAATAACACTTTCTAAAATAATGTATGTTTACAATGCACATTTGAAAGCAATTATAAACTAAAACACAACCAAACCACCAACCAACCAAAATGGAAGCAGAACCAGTTTTTAAGTGCCCCATGGCAATTAATGACTTACTTAACAGACCTTCACAATGGGAGGTCAAAAGAAATGTTTTGTACAAATTCAGGATACAGCACAGTCCATGGAAAGAAAATAAGGATGACTGGTTGTATCTTGGCTTTAAGAAATTCACATGAGGAAGAAGAAAAGGCTGGTGCTGACTACAGTTCATCAAATTTCCTATCAATAAAAATGCAGCCTTATATATTTAATTTGTATTTTCTAGAAGCATGGGAGACCCTGTTTTGGTCTCTCTTTTAACTTGAAGGGAAAAGAGAATGGTGGGGAATATGAGAATATGCAGTATGCTTATGTGGTCAGGTCTGGGTCTGGATTACAACTGCTGAAAAGTGAAGTCAAAGGTGGTCTATCCCCTTCAGTAGGACTTGGGTCAGTGATTTCCTGTGGGTTGTTACTTGGGCTATTTCCTATTGTCATTGATAAATGTTCTATCAAGATATCTTGACAAATTCTATCAAGAAAGACCTCAGCTCTTTTGCAAGAATGTGCTCTAACCAGGGCAATGCTAAAAAAGCCCAAAATGCCGTCTCCTTGGTATTTCATGAGCACACCCATGCTTGTTTTGCCCACACTCAAAGCTAGCTGGATGATAGCCAGTTGTAATCAGAAATTTGCAAACAACTCTGTAGACCTGTCTCTGGAAGTGTCAGCTTATACAGAGCACAGAAACCTCCCTAGTTGATGGCGCAGCTAACTGCATTTTGAATTAAATTTCTAACTGCAAAAAATTGTAAGAAAAGAGTGGCTGGTAGAAGGCACAATCTATAAGCTGGCAGGACAGAAGAAAAGGCTAGTAGAAAAATGGAGAAAAGGAATTACCTACAGGATTGGTGCTTGTAAAATGTATGAAAGATTAATTTATTCATGGATTAAAAGCTATTTAAGTCAAAGCATGACCTAAGATAGCAATATAAAATTATTATTAACACAGTGAGTTACGAGTGCACGTATGAGTGCACAATGAGTGCATGTATGCTCAGTAATTCAAAATGAAAGGCAAGTTTTTATTTGAGGTTTTAATTTTTGCTTCACTTCTGCAAAGTTAGTGACTCCCAGAAGCAACTATTTTCATAGATAGTTAAGTTCTGCAATTTTGCACCCTTATGTGGCTACGTAGAATGTGCCAGTAATCAGAAAAATTAACTTTGAAATTAATTTGCCAAGATGTGGAGAAAAAAATTCACTGAGTTTGAATAATAAAAACCAAGAAGCATCTAAAATATTCTAAAGCATGCCTTAAGCAATACTTCCTCTCCTTTCCATGATCAGTGATAACATCATCTTTCCACATGTTCCTTTACACTCTCCTACGCACTTGATGACTGACAATCAGAGTAGCAGTAGGTCAAGAGAGGTCTTTCTCCCCCTCTACTCTGCCCTGGTGAGACCTCACCTGGAGTATTGTGTCCAGTTCTGGGCCCCTCAGTTCCAGAAGGACATGGAACTCCTTGAGAGAGTCCAGCGCAGGGCCACCAAGATGATGGAGTGGAACAGAGGACAGGCTGAGGGAGCTGGGTCTCTTGAGCTTGGAGAAGAGGAGACTGAGGGGTGACCTCATTAATGTTTATAAATATGTTAAGGGTGAGTGTCAGGAGGATGGATCCAGGCTCTTCGCAGTGATGGCCAGTGATAGGACCAGGGGTGACAGGTCCACGCTGGAGCAGAGGAAGATCCTTGTGAATGTAAGGAAAAACTTTTTCCCTGTGAGGGTGACGGAGCCCTGGAACAGGCTGCCCAGAGAGGTTGTGGAGTCTCCTTCTCTGGAGATATTCGAGACCAATCTGGACACATTCCTGTGTGACCTAACCTGGGTGATCCTGCTCTGGTAGGAGCTTGGATTAGATGATCTTTCAAGGTGCCTTCCAATGTCTAATGTTCTGTGACTGATTCTGTGAACCAGACACATTCTGTCTCAGAGTTGTGGGTGTACAGGATTTTTCTTCTGAAGGCAGGTGTTTCCTGGGGTTCTAAAATGAACAAAGAATTCATGGGATTTGCTGACAGGATTTTCTACAAGACAATTTCTTTTATGGAAAATTTCTTTCCTTGTTGCCTTCTTTTGCCTGATTTCAAGAGAAATACATCAGTCAGGATTACAGTGTGATTGCCAGTACACATCACTTCAGGTTTCTCATCTGCCATATATATTTTTGTGTGAACCAAAGCTAATCAGCTTCTTGTGCTTTAGTTCCCTACAGGAATAATAGCATTATCATGTCCTATTTTTAAGGAAATAAACAAATATACACTAAAAATATAAAACTGACAGTTGTTGATGGTAATGGAAGCCAAATATATTGTAAAACAGTTGCATTTAATACATTATGCTTGGTTTATTTAGCCTGCAAATTAATCTGGATAAAGAAAATGTCTTGTTCCTGTTGGTAAAGTGTAATGCAAATACAGTTGGTAAACACATTTTTATTATTAATAATCTGATATACTTTTAGATTCAGCAGTGAAATCTGATTTTCCTAGCAGAGAACTGAAATTTCAAGGATATTGCATTCTTCTGCTGCATTTCCAGAGTCAGTGCACTAGGAAAGGCGATATCCCTTTGGGGAGGGGCAAGTCACAATGGTTTTGGTTCTTAGTCAGTCTAAAGGACAATGTAAGCAAAACTTCTGCAAATAAATGAGCTTGCTAAAAGCAAAAGATGGCTTGGGCACACAGTTTCTGCAGCCCTTTTGGTTCCTCAGTCTAGGAAGGTAATTTACACAGTCCATTCTGCAGTGTGAACTGGATAAAGATATGCCCTAGTGGCCTTAACTTCTACATTCAGCATTTTTGGGCAGTCCTCACCCCCAAAATAGATCCTGCTGACCAGGTCTCAGCTGGAATAAAGCAAAATCATTCCACTGATTCCAAAAGACTTAGTTTGACTTAGTAAAATCAATTTGAGCTTTACTCAGCCTCAGAAATTTTCCAGAATGTCCAGTAATCCTACTTTTTAGATAGCCAACTGCTGCTTGTGATTGGATTTTTACCTATGTATATTCTGGGGGATTAGATTTCCTTTTAATACTGACTGTATTAGGTCTAATATTTTATTTAAGCTAAACATAAGCTACATAAGATGACTCTAAAAAAGATTTTTTTTTTTGTAATTTATTTTTACGGACACACACTCTTCCTCAAAGGAAGGACTGAGAAAAAAATGTTATATTTGTATTTAATAGAATCTAGCATTCTCCACAATATGCCTTCTTGACACTTTGATATATATAAAGCTAGCCTGGCAAATGCTGAATTCATAATTTTTCTGAAAATACAAGCTGACAGAATAAATAGAGAAATATTCTATATCACTTCCCCATCTGGTCCTACTGTTCCATTGATGGGTAACACAAGAAACAAAGTGTCTAGAAATCAGCTTCCAAAGCCTATTGAGTGCACCACAAATCAGCCAGTTTCTGAGACTTCTGTTTGAACATGCCCTGTACACATGCAGAGAGTAACAGACTGAAACAATGGCAAATTAGAAACATAACCAAAGAAACATCATCTTTTGTTGCCAGTATGTACAGTTGTAAAGAATAAAATTCTTTTCATGAGTATGAATGTCTTTATTAAAAAGAAAGTGCAGATATGTTTAATTTCACAATCCTGTGAATCATACTTTCCAGCAGCTTCAGACATGTATTTCTTCAGTACAGTTTGACTGATAGACCAATTTTGTATTTTTTTCTTACCAGCAGAAAGTTGGCCTTATCATTAATCATAAAAAGCCTGAAAGAAGTTTCCTTTTTTCCTTTTTTCCTTTTTTCCTTTTTTCCTTTTTTCCTTTTTTTGTTTTTTTTCCTTTTTTCCTTTTTCCTTTTTCCCTTTTCCTTTTTCCTTTTTCTTTTTTTCTTTTTTTTTTTCTTTTTTCCTTTTTTTCCTTTTTCCCTTCCCTTTCCTTCCTATTAGAATGAGTAAAACCAGAGAGCAAGAGTGCCCTTGCTCCTCATTAGGAAAGGCCACCTCACCTCCTAGTGCTTGGCTGACAAACACAGGAAGCCCCAAGCATTTACATGCACTGTTTGGGGAATTTAACTACAGGTTGGTAACTCACTGCACAGTCACATTATAAAACTGACTTTCTTTCTTTCTTTCCTGACTCAAGAGAAAAAAAGAAAAATGATACTTCTATTGGTAGGAGATACTAAAAAAAAGTTAACTCCCTTTTCCTCTGACCTGCAATCTTGAACATTGCTAAAATAGGAATGAGAGGTTTTGGTGCAGACACCCCAACTCTCAGCCATGAAATTCCACCAAAATCTTTGCATATCAGGTTGTTAGTTTCTCGGGTGTATGGCCTTTCACATTTCTCATTGGTAGTAGAATCATTTTTAATGATGATATTAACATTGGCAGTGACTGTAAGACAAGTGGAGATCACTAAACCCAGTATTGGCCACCTTTGTTTCCCTGTAAAAATGTATATGTAAAGTCCATAGGGCACAAAGTAACAGCATGGGATTCATCACTCAATTACAGAGCTCCCATTAATTCAGGCAGATAATCTGAGATTTTCAGTTACTGTGGGAATTTTCAAAGTAATTAATGGGTTTTGGAGATGACATCATTGCAATGACTGACATTTGGTTGAACTTAATATGTCACTCAGCACTCACTGCTAAGCAACCAGGCTTTTGGTATGCTGAATGTCTGAGACAAGAGGTCAATGTCTAAAGTGTATATGCCACACAATTGCTAATATGTATTAGTCTCTAGTGAAAGTGCACTCACTTAAGTTATTATTTCACTAATTCTTCTCTTTCAGAAAATGTACAGCTCTAAAAGAGTTTCATACAGGCAAGTGTGTCGTCTGCAATTTATAGCTCTGTACTTGTCAACTTAGGTATCTCCATTTACTTGTACTGGTGTTTGCTGCAACATAACTTTTGAGAGGTCTGTAGAACATAACTTGCTGTACTTGCTGTACAGCAAGTTATGTTCTGCAAACCTTAAAGACAAAGAAGGACCATAGAATTATAGAGTGTGTGTTTTAAAGACCATCTAGTCCAGCCCACCCTGCAGTGAGCAGGGACACCTTTAACTAGATCAGGTTGCTCAGACCCCCATCAAGCCTAACCTTGAATGTCTCCAGGGATGGGCCCCCCCAACATCTCTGGGTAACCTGTGCCAGTGTCTCAGACCCTCAGAGTGAAGAACTTCTTCCTAATGTCTAATCTAAATCTATCCTTCTCTAATTTACAACCACACCCTTACAAACAGTCACTCCCCAGCTCTCCCGTAGGTCTCCTTCAGGAACTAGAAGGCCACCCTAAGGTCTCCCCACAGCCTTCTCTTCTCCAGGCTAAACAACCCCAATTCTCTCATCCTGTCTTCATAGGAGAGTTGCTCCAGCCCTCTGATCATCCTTGTGAATGATAAACTGCTTTAACTTGGCTTTCATTTTTTTCACATTTATTTTAACTAAGGTTTGAGCTACTTAATCAAGATGGATTTCCAGTAGCAAAAAGCAGATCCAGAGCTGGGTCTGATGTCAAACTTCCACAACAATGAACTGAGGACAGTGATTTAGTCCCATATGGTGAAGAATAATTTAACAAAGTCTCCATAATGGAATCATAACTCTGATCATGTCATCAGAAAATCATTGCATTGAGAAGCAATTCAGGCTGACTTCAACTTAATACTCCAAATGAAGAGCTCATTTTGATCAATTTTCATTAAGACATTTGTTAGTTTTCTGCTTTTCAGTCTGCTGTTCTCAGGCTTTCTTACACACTGCTGCTTTATAAAATAACTGTGAAATGTTACAGTTTTTCATCAAATAATTTTTTCCACTCAAAAATGTTGCTTCAGGAACTGGTCCCACCTTTTCCAGGAGTAATTTGGAAAGGGTCCCACCCTGACCAAATATGACCTCTGATTGATTGCTTCAAAACCTACACACCCCAAATGCGAATAACTGTCCAGGACAAGACATGTAATAATGATCTCACCTGACAGTATGAGAATGATACAACTGAAGTAGAGGCCAGAGTAGTGGAAAAAGAGAATGGATCGCTTTCTTACTTGCAATGCTCATTTTCTTTGCCAAATACACTCAAACAGGAAGGATAATGTAACAGATGATGGCCTGAACTCCAGCAGTTAAAAACCAAAGCATGTGATTCATATATACTGCAACTAGTTAAGAGAGAAATATTAAGTAATTCTGGAAAGAAAGCAGCACTTGTCAGTATCATTTTAGTGCTAATACAAGGAACCCATAGCTCTGCTTAAAACATATGAGACATAATTTATGTGATATACCTTCCAGGCAGTTATATGTATTTTTCAGCAACATGACCATAAACTTAGAGGTATTTTTAGCATTTGGTTACTATTAAATTATGCTTCAGCTATCCCAAAATATCAGTAAATGTCAACTCAATTAATATCTAGCTATCTGGCTTGGCTGTAGCTTATATAAATACATTTATCATTTTAATCTTGTCAACAAATAATGAAAACCAAATATTATCGACCAATATCTGATCCCATTAACTCCAGTTTGATCAGTTACCAAAAAATTGCGGTAAATGCTAACATTCTTACCAAGTTACAAATCTATGAACTTTGCAGATAAAAATGTAAATATTAGTGTATGTGCATTCCTATGTTCTTTATCTTTACATATGATCAACCCTGAGCTCCAGCTGAACCACTCTGAGTCATTAAAGAAAAGCATGAAAAGTAGCGTCATTTTAGAGGACAAATTTATGCTCCGTTGAACATCAAGAACTTCACTGAACCTCCATGTTTTTAACAATCTTTCATCATAACAAATGTTTATGTTAATCATATTACCTACACTAGCTCATTTTGTGAAAAATTCTGCCCTTGACCTCTGCACTGCAGAAAAATTCTTCAGCCCAACATGGATCTTTATAGAAATTCTACAGAAATCTATTTCATTGAAATAAATTCTGTGAAAGGACCTTGAATTTGTAAATTAATACTATCAGAAGCTGAAAGGAAGAAATTAAAACCAACTGTATTCATTTCTGAAGTCAGCATCTCTAGATTTCATTTTTAAATGTATTTTAAAGCAAGTTTTCAAAAACCTCAGGTTGGTATTTTCCATATTGCTGCTGTATGAGAACCCTGCATTCTATACATTCTATACTCTGTACAACTCCCATTACATTCAGTAGAAAACATATTAAGTAAGATTTGAATGTGTCCAAAGGATTAACTTTGACCATAGGATTGTGCCTTTTTTTTTTTCACAGATTAGATGCTTCTCACAGTTAAATGCTTGTTTTGAAACCATTTCAGGCACCATTATAGAACAGATAAAACTTGGAATACTTACAATATTTAGATAAAGCTAAAAGCAATAGTATAGAACAGATTTTAGATCTTTGTATCTTATTTCCACAGTACTAACTTTTGGCCTTCTCATTGTAAAGATCTATTGAAGCATCTCTTTGAATAGATGAGATATGAACAAAGTTCTTGCACTAATAATAAACACTGGACCATACTAGCCACTTGGGATATTTTTCAAAGAACTCTGTATCCTCAAGCAGTAAGTTTCAGATAAAGTACTACTTGTCCTCTTACTGCTTCTTACACTTAGACTGTATGATACTGGAATGACATGTATCAAGTAACTATGGATACATAAACAGAACCCACCAACTTTTTCTATACATTAAGTTTTCAGTTTATTAACCTCAGCTCAATCCAACTTTCAAGCTCTTTTCTTCTGCAGCCCCTCCTTGTGAACCAGTTGCACTAAACTCAGTGGAATTTCCAGAGGTAGGATAGGACTTCAATGAGCATCCATTCATGCTCAAAAAAATGGTAAAAGAAGCCAAAAGTTGTCATCCTCTTGCTTAGGACAGCATAGTGCTCAGCTGAAAGGAGTTGCAATGTTCTCAAAACTCCTTAGAACAATGGACCTAGGGCTGTATCTCAGTCAAGAATGATTGATTAATCTTGATGTATTTTTTTAAAAAAAAAAACTTCCACTTTTAAGCATAATCCTGCTCTTTTTGTGGAGTGAGAGCTGCATTCAATCAACTGACCTTTGTAGAATGGGCTTAATTTGAGGTACTGTTCACCTTGCTTGACAATTTTAATCTGGCTTCCAAAATATTCTTCATGTTGATTGAAGTCTGTAGGTTGTACAGCAAGAGCACTTTGGTACACTGGCTGGAATACAAAGGTTATCTTGGTGCCTTCTCTGCAGTCCTCAGAATGAAAAGTAGTCTAATGCTGCACACAGAACCAGGTTTGGGACTCAGGGCTTCTGGGGACTCTTCTAAGTTCATAGGCCAGATGGTCCAAGATTTGTGCCCACACAGCTACAGGAACAGTTTTGCTACAATTACTGCAAATGCTGTCTGGTACACTGAGAGTTTATACAAACCACCATACATCTAACAAGGTTTTTTTCACAATTAGCAGCTAGCAAGGAGAGTTTTTCCTGCTCTTTAAAACATTCTCAGTTTGATATGGAGCTCTCAGTCTTCCTCACAATGCAAAGGTCTTTTTTTTTTTGTCTCTTCAACAGTCCAGTATTCAATTTCACCTGTCACCACCTCTAACATGGGAACATCACATCGCAAAATTTTGACAATCATGAAAATATTGGCAAACACGATTTGCTTCTCAAAAAAAATTACAAAAATTGTTAACGTACTTCAAAAGCAGATATGTATCATCTCTTCAACAGCTTTTAGAAGGCAAAATTTCTCCATTTCCATGCCAAAAATTCAAAGATCTGATTTCAACTGATGAACTCTTGACTTTTTAGTTGAAAAATGACAATCAAAAAGCTTATCCCGTTTTGGTTGCTTTTCCCTACATTGTATTTCTGTATATACATATGCAAGGATGTTTTGTTTTAGCCTAGTACTAGATTGGGAGGTTCACTTTTCACTCTCCATTGTTCCCATTTCCAAGGTGCTTCCCGTTGTCATGTCTTTGTACCATAGCTTGGCAGGGTAAGACAACCACTCTCAGTTATAGGCATAACTGTTTCAGCAGAAACGTGAGCACTTTGAACTTTCTTCTTTCAGAGTGAGATGCTTAAATCCTATTGTTAAGTAGGGTTTAAACTTAATTAGATTAAGACCAAACCATGGCAGGCTCGATTTGTTTGGGACAACGGGGACATCTGCTGGTCAGGGAGCCAAAGGTCTCGGGGTCTTCCAGGAAAGGGGACACCACACCGCGCTTGGGAAAGCAGGAGGGGGCCTGCCAGCAGGCACTGCTGCCCCTCCACACCAACCCAACCACTCCTTCGTGCCCAAAGGATGAGAAGAGAAAAAGCAAGGAAGGAAGTTCTGTGTGTTTTCTGTGTGTGGAAAGGGGGTGTATTCTCCACAGCTCTCAAGAAGTGTAGCCCAAGTCTTGCCTTGCGATGACAGCGGTAACACTGCATGTTGCTGATGATTTGTCCATTTCCAGAATGGCAGCACTAAAGTGAGCCAAGAAGCAGATTTGGGGGAGGAAGTAATAGGTCTACTACCTCCCTACTTGTCACTCAACACATACATACAGCAGGCACTATAACCTCCATCTGTTCTGGCATGTATGGTTCTGGTCATACACGGAGCTGTGCAGGCTCCACAGTTCACTACGCAACCGGACTGTCCTGCTGCTGATGTGGCACAGGCTCGCATCTGCTACTGCAAACAGAAAATCCTCTAACAGAATTTTAAGCAAAAGTTCTTGTTGGCTCACTGTCACATAATTTGGAAACTCAGAGCTGTGCCTCTCAGTTATCCTAGTTCACAAAGCTCACTGGGAGGTCAGGAGATTCCTAAAATTATGCTAAGCAGAAAGTCAGCAACAGATTTAAAATGCTGCTGTGAAATGTATGAGTTTGGGATCACTGTCCAGCAGCTGTTGAGCTGTGGCCACATCTGGCTCTCCATGCTGAGCAGAATGAAAAGAAATAAGCACAGAAGGACTGAAAATGTGTTATTTTTGCTGTAGTTTATCACTGCCTTTCTGATTAATCTAATAGCCATTCCACGAGCTTGGAATGAAGACAACAGGAAAGAATATGTCTGTCATCTCTGAATGTGAATATATACAAATTTTCTCTCCCTTAACATGTAAAGTTACAAACCCACTCTGGCCTTGATTACTTTTAGAATTTCTTGGCAAATCACTAATTTGAATAAATAATACAAGTAGCTGAAAAGGTATTTAGGTGAGACTATATTAGAAAAAAAAAACAAACCAACAACCAATCAAAAATAATAACTTCATGCAGCAAGCAATGTCACAGTTGGTATAAGGAGTTGGGTAATGCTGTATTCAGAGAGAAAAATTTAAATCTGTCAAGTCAAAGCCTCACAACTTTGAAAAAAAAAGTAAGCTAGTTAGAAAACAAAGCATGAACAAAACTGTCCAGAACAGTAACAGCAAACCGAGATCCATCATAGACTGTAAAAAGGGATAAGGCACAAGTGTCAGAAGATCATTTACATGTTACACCCATCTTTAAGGAGATCAACAGCTTATTCTTGAAAAGCAGCCATGAATACCTTTCAACTTTTTCATGGGGTTCCAGTATAGAATTTACTGTTCTTACCAGTAGCAACAGCAGCCAAAAAAAAAAAAAAAAAGAAAGAAATAATGCAGTATGTATACTTTGTTTGCCTTTTGGATACGATGGCACATAACATTTTTTAACTTGCTGTATTATATCATAATTTTCCTCTTGACTTCAGCTGTCAACATGTCACAATGTTCTGATCCCCTTTCAAGCTTTCCTGACAAAAGCCCCCAAGAGATTAATTCCTTTCATTCATCGGTTTTCTACTTTAAAGTCTTCCGTGCCTTGAGGGAAGGAGAGCAAACACCCGAAGGTCAGTAGGGGGTTAAACATTCTTTGACCATATGAAACAAATGTGCAGGCCTACCAGTTGTCATAGGCTGGTAGTGGGGAAAATTGATTAGCAAATGAAAGAGACAAAATAGCTAACTAATTCTGCACATTTATCTCTGAAAGTTCAACACTTTAAGCTACATGCTTTCTCATAAAACACTTCCACGAGCCTTTCTGGTTTTAACTGCTCTGATACGCTTTCACCTCAGCTTTGATTCACTTAAGTGATTTCCACTTAAGTGAAAAATCTACCCATATGTAGAATCAGCAGGTGTTTGTTACTATTTTCCATGCCTTGACCTGCTGGATAGGTTTTTTTTTTTTACTTTCACAGTATAAATTTCTTAGATGTCTAATGCTTCTTGTGGTGATTAGTACATAGAAGGTAAAAAAAAAAAGCAGCAAGATCCAGGAGTTTGTATGGATAAAATGTTAAGTTTTAGCAGAACACATCAAAATACTCTACCAACATAAGCACTAACCTAAACTCCACTGAAGGTTTGACTTTGTGCATTAAAATTTCACAGATTCTTTGAAGAATGTAAACAAGATACAGTAGCTCAGGACAAGAAAACTCAAGGGAATATCTTTTACTGGCATTGCATTAGGAACATTTCCCTTCCCAGATGACTGCAAAAGATAACAGTCTGTATTTGAACTTTTGTACCAACTGAATGTTTTTTTTTTCACTTATCAAGATTTAAGTCATCTTGTAAACCTGGTACCATCAGGGAGTCCACTTCCATGCAGATTTCTGCTTGATTTCCACTGGACTGAGGTTTAGATGAGATTTTTGCTGTGATCTAAAGAGTACTCGACTCTTCAAAGTCTGTCTTGAAACATACATACATGATCTTAGAGATGTTCAGTGAATGACAACTGAAAATCCAATTCAAAGTGGCATCTACTAAAAACTTGAAATATTTTAAACAAAGTTCAAAGTAAAACAAAAAAAGTGAAAGTGAAAACAACAAAAGGCAGCAACCTGGAAATAGAGATAATAGAGCCTGCATGCATCAAACCTTCCCAAACGGTAACTCAGTATAGTTACATACTTTTTAGGCCTCCAAATATAATCTGCTAAGAACACAGAAATCAGCCTTTGACCCTTTTTATGGTCATCTGTCATCATCTAAGTGATTTCAGAGTGTAAACTCTTGTGAAAGCCAGTATAACTTTAGTTTTATCACTTACGAAGAGAAGTTTAAAGACTTAAGCACCTGAAATTGTCATTTAGTGGGTAGTAAGATTCTCAAAAGGTTCCAGGTTCCTAATTTTCACTGTGAATTAGATATCATAGGTGGTTTTCAAAATCCTAGTAATTCTGTAACATCAATTAAATTCAATAAGCAATCGACTTTATAAATTAAAATTTCAAAATTGGGCTATTAAATATTTTTAAATGTTGTCTCCTGAAACTCTAGGTCTTCAAGACCTCAGCTGTTGGTCTCTGCTTTGCCTGGAATAACATGTCACATCTGATTCTACCTTGCAAAGTCTTAGGTATCCAAAAGGAATGACATGTGATGGGGAGATGCTGAATGCTTTACATGGAAGGACCCTACTTCGTTAGGAGGGGACAGTTATGTAGCAGCCATCAATAGCATTCTCATGAACAACAGTACAAACAGGCAAGCATGGCTGGTATCAAGCACTAGTTTAGGACCTGTGGTTCCAGCACTCAGCACATGCCCTCTGCAGAACTGAGCTCTGTCTATAACCTATCCTCCCACAGATAGAATCTGTGAACTTTGCCCAGAGACTCCCACGTGAGCTGCATCTGCTCTGTTCCAAGCTGCTGTTAGCTGAATTTGTCTCTGGCTGGCTTTATAAAAGCATTCATCTGTTATCACCATTTCCCTTTTGATGTATGTTTTAAGTGAGCCATTTCTGGTGTTTTGTGTGAACTTGCAAAACAAGAATCTCTCGAAGCAAACTGTGTAAACATTTCATATATGCATAACTGGAAAGACAATGTTTATATGAATGCTGCACTAGCTGTCTGTATAGCAAAGTGGATTTTTTTTGAATAAAAAGAATTTGTGATAATGACAATCACCTAGATACACTAGTTCATGCAGCCTATGCAAACCCATTCAAGAATAGCAGGAAAACATATTCTAAAAGAGCAAAATAATGTGCCTGATTCTCATGTGCCAAATCCATAATCTATGCAATTATCTTTTCTTCCAAAGCACACAGTAGAACTCAGAAGTATTAGAATAATAGTGAAACACTGATAGAAAGATAAATTAGTAGTATAGTAAAGATAATAAAACAGTTAAATGATGGTCTACAAGCCAGGTCAGCCCCACAGAACAATTTGTCTGACGTTCCTGCTGCCTTTCCTGACAGCACGTTAGACATAACAGAGAAGTAACTTCCAGCCTTCTTACAGAGTCTAACAGCTCCTTCTCTATTTTATAACCCATCTGCAGGCAATCTCTATTATTCAAGGGACAATGCAAATTTAAGTAACAGGCATCAGGATTTGCATGAGGCACACAATCAGGAATGCACCGGTATTATCAAGTCACTCGTTCCATGCGAGATGCGCATCCTGCCATGCGTCGGGAATGGGTCCCAGGTCACCATACTCAATGTCTCTATGTTGGCTATGATGGTAAAGTACACACTGTATTCTCAAGTACAAAATAAAGTTCTAATGAGTGACATCAGTAAAATATGTTTTCTGCTCCAGCAGTCTTCAGCTGAGATTGTGTATAGCTGTGAGTGCTCCTGACCTGCCTAGACTCAATAAGCGCACGGATATAGTCTATTAGTAAAGCAAAGCACTTTAACTAACATTTTTACATGATATAATGTATCATTGTTTCATTGCTTTCCACTCTGGTACTTTACTTTCAACTTTTCTTTCATGTCCAGTTGACCAATAGCAAGTACTAACCATGGAGAGGGAAGCTGTACTTTGAGATGCTGCAGGAATGTCCTCACATTTCAAACCAAGATGGGTGGTAAAATACGGGTTCTCACACCAGGTTGTGGGACTTGGGAAAATAAATACCTTTAACCTCACAGTGGTTGTGGTTCCTGGTAATTATTCTGAAGATGCCACAAGTATTCCAGTTTGTTTACTTGACTCAACATTATTCCAGTTGAAAAATCCTTTGGCAACATCAAGCACAGCTCAGCCATTGTGTGAATTTACATGATCTGAAGTAATTTCAAACTGCCCAATATGCTTGATTGTATACTTAATTGTAAGCAAACAAGTAGTTGCATGCATTTCAAAGCTTAGATGTGTGCTGCACTGAGGTTTTGTTTGTCAGGTGAATCCTGGTTCTATTTATAAAGAAGGAAGTGAGTATATAACTATGGTTACTTTGCACAAAAGAAGAAATCATCACAAAATTTTAGTCAGTGCACAATAGTGGTATGATTTTCTAATTACTGTCTTTCTAGAAGCACATAAGCTATATACCACTAAGAACTAAATATAAACAAACACAATACACTGGTTTAACTGTCAGTACAGAACACAGAGGCATGTGGCAACACCATAGGCATTCAATCCCCCAGGCAAGCACAGCTAGCTCTGGGGATAGCTTTGGCATGCTAGTAGCTTCCTTTTTGGTACCATCTTGTGGACTGTAATTAAAACTGCAGCATCACTCCTCAAAATGGCTTGGTTTAATTAGTTTTCCCAGTACCCTGAACATTGTGAATGTGAAAATAGTTTCTTGCAAGTCATGTATTAGACAATAATTTATAAATAATGTTTTTAAGACTGAAATATGATGTTCTTTTTCAAGTAGAAGCTCACTAAAAATGGGCCAGAGCAATTTTTCTCTGTCCTTAACAAATCCTTAAAATTCCAAATTCAATCTTAATCTGTGAGGAAGTCTATGTTTCTTGAATTAAACTCTTCTGCCTGTGTATATCCATGTAAGTCAGAAGCCTCATTCACTTCAAACCTCAGAGGCTGTCAGATTATGTTTTTACTTATAAGGATTCCTGGACAGGAAAAAAAAGATGGAGGCTCATTCCTTGGTGTGGAATAAATGATGAGCTAACCATTGTCAAAAACCTCCTGGATCTTTCTGGACCAAAAGGTTTGCAAGTGGATGTTTTTGTGTATTTTTAGATTCTGTTTGAACAGCTGACAAAGACAAAATAATTGACAACAGATGCAAAGTTAAACAGGCAGAACTGAAAGACTCAGCATATGTCTGGAAAACTTCTTAAGAGGAGTTGGAGGAGGATAGGCAAAATTATAGATAGAGTTTGATTCCTGAGCTGAGTTTCACATGTATTTGATTGTTGTATGACTCGACCTCAGACCAGTTTTATTTCCATTTAACATCATGTGGAGTGACAGAGCTGTAATATTTGGTTCTGACTGAATAATCTTGGTGTCTTAAAAGGCTAAAATTCAAAGCCTTGAATCAATGTTTTAAGAAAACCAGATATATTACATATGTGGACAAAAGACACGTAACCCCTTTTTTTTTAATTTAAGAGCAGGTCAGACTGAGTGATACAAGCTATATCAAGCAACATCTCATGAAGTATACATGTAGAAGACACATTCAAGACAGACAGGCTTCATTTACATGGGATGTTCAAATAAAAAATACTGTGGTTACTTTTAGTCTTGGGAAATTCCTCTTGTGCTGTAAGCATTCATAGAGGAATATTCACATAGTGATCTTCAGCTTTAATATATTTTCTGGCAGATCATAAATGAAATATATACTGCCTAAACTTGTATAGGTTTCTAATAGCAGAAGAGCCTATACAGATTGCCTACAGCTGTCCTAACCACATGAAACAATTGAACAAGCTCCAGTAACCTTATTTCGCTGTAAATTCATTCATCAGATGTTAGATGTTAGGCCATAGATAAATAATTAACAATTTGGCTGCATAACGTTGTTTGTTGGTAAAATTTTTACCCTGTACAGCAATACAGTCCTTCCTATAGGATGTACACAAGGAAGTATCAGACTTCTTATGCTGCTATTGAATGTCACAAATGACAAATACATTAGGAACAGATTGTTGAAGAAAATGCCTTTATGCAGACTGATTTTCTAATCTTCATTTAACTAGATTAAGATCTATCAATGCCCATCAAAGCAGGTATTAACAAGTATACTGTCTACACGTAGAAATTGGCATTACCATACTTAATTGGAAAGTGAACAGCTTGTTTTGTTTGGGACTGATTCTATGTAAATTTAATCTATGCAATAATTTTAACTGTCTTTATATTGAACTATCACAAATGTGTTAATTAGAGACCTGATTCCTGAGTTTCAGACTTGAAAACTTTTCCAGCAATTCAAATTTCCAGAGTCACTTTTTCACAAAGTTTTGGGACTCTTCATTCAGAATACTTCCCAAACATATCACAGTCTTTTAGTGAAAGGTGGAATGAAATTACATATTATTCTTTATTCCTTTTCATAACAACTTTCACAGAGGACATATAAGGCATAGAATACTCTGGTTTACCCTGAGTCTGACCTATTAATTTTTCGCCAAGCTAATTCTATTGTTGAATTTTACACTAATTTAACATTTACACCATAGAAAACTGTTATAATAGAATGGATTTCACCTCTATTAAATTGTTACAATGGATTGGTGAGGTTACATAAACACTGACATGAAAAGTATGCACAACTCAACAATTCCTGTACATGCAGACCTTTGCATTTTTATGGTTGTTTTACAAGTTTGAAATTAAAAATCAATGGAAAATCTATGTGATTTTGAGCCTGATGTATATCTGAGATATATTATCATCTCTCTCTCTCTCTGTATATATATATCTATAATGTAATGAATGGTTAAAATTTTACACTGAGATTAAGCCAGTCAGAAAATCTTCCCCTAAAATCCAAAATGTACTATGATGCAAAATGAAAGTGGATTGGTAGCATGTACATGCTACAAGCACACAAAATACCAAAGCAGGCACTTGTACTAAGTTCACAGGGCATTCTGATCATGGTTTCTAACTAACTGCTGCAACAGTAAAGTTAGTTCACTGTGTTGTATCTCTTTAAAACTAACATGAAAAAAGCTAGTTTGCTTTCAACCTTTTCTTGGCCATTCTATCCATCTAAACCACTCCAGTTCAAAAAAGAAATGCACAGAATTCTTACAGTATCCACAGCTTCTAAATTATCTGTAGCCACAACAATTGATAACATAAAGGGAGAGAAAAGGAGGGACATTTTGTATCCATTTTTTCTTATTCTATCTCCCATTCTGTAACTTAGATAAATAATTGGAATTCCCTTCCTCACTCCCATTGAGAAGCATTTATCAGGTGCTTAGACAGTACTAGGAAGCATTTGTCAAATGCTGTATCCCACTCACACGTTTGCACTACCCAGATTCAAAATAATGAACATTTGTAATTCATTAGCTAGATTCATAATTTTTATCACCTTCCTGACATGTCCCCTTTACTATTATCTATTTTGCAATACCCGGGACACAATCACATTACAAAGCTATTGAAACCTACAGGCAATCATTTCCTTGTAATGCTGACTATAGTTATCACAATAGATAGGTGAACCAGACATTTGAATTCAGATCTACACCAAAATCAAGTTACAGCCAGAGCTTTGCTAAACCAACTGCTCAATCCCACAGTAACACTCATTAAAAGATAAAGGACACTGAACAAAGGACATGTGACAACACAGACACTCACATAACCTATAAAGAACGTGGTGTGTCAAAAGGAGCCTTAACATTTTACTGACTCAAGAGATTAACAATTTACATATCAGTTATTACTGACAAGATAAAATATTTTTAGCTTCACAGAAACAACAGGGCATAGAGTTATTTACCTTCAGTTAGACAGAACAGCCTTGCTGTTAACCAGGTGATTACACTGCAATGCAGAAGTGCCAGCTCATTTGTAAATCCTGCATAAGAACATACACCTGACCACTGCTTAGACTTTTGCAAGGACCCTGAATCAAAGAAGTTGTGAGAACTTCTTTTAACAGGCTTGAAGTCTCATGAGAATTACAAGTTCCTGATGAGTTTCCATCTCAAAACCCTCTGTAGCAAACACATAATCACAACAGGCCCAGAGGAATCCCTTTTAAAACAGGAAAATTTTTATTGAAGTCCATGGAAATTTGACCAATCTACCTCTTTCTACACTCATTTCCTCACCATGCCACTAAATAACAGCAAGTCACTCACACTTTGCAAATCAGTGTCCCTACATTAGAACTGAAGTGGTTAGGCAGTACCAACCATAGATGTTATAAAGTAAATAAAAAGCTGAAAAGTGCTTTGAAGTCTGGGAATTAAAAACAGAAAAGGAAAGCAAATATATATGGGCTTTGTAATGCTTTGGCCCTCAAAGACTTTGAAAATCTGGAATACATCTTAGCATCACACGTCTAGAAAAGGTGTAGGACAGAGAGGGTTTACATTTGACTTAGGCAGGAAAGTTATTCAGGTGATTACATTTTAAATATTATCATAACAAGGTATCTGAAAATTAAAATTCTTTGTTAGTCAATCAATAGTTATTAATGGGAAAACTGGGTAAGACCCCATTCTACAATTTTCATGCATAGCAAAATGAAGAAGGCTAGACCCCTGTGACAGCATCTCACAGCCACTAAAGCTCATAATTCAGGGTCTGGTTTTGCAATTTTGAAGACTAGAAGTTTGAGGGTTTCTGTTAGGGTTTTTTTTTCTCTATTTTCTCATCACTTGGTTACAACTGCAGTGGTGAAAAAAATGTGGTTTAGACATAGCTCTGTCACAGCATGTACATGAGCCTGAAATACCACTGTTGTAGTGTGTACTGATGATTGCAAGTGCTTGGAATAAGCCTCTGCTCATCAACTGAGTTTCACAAACAGACAATGTGTACTCCTAGTCATCCCTGGTAGTAAAGTAAAAGTTGATAGCTTAAATCACTTCAGCTTATGAACTCCTTAAATGTTGGTAACTTCATTGGTTGCAAACATACACACACATTCCATGTCTCGTTTCAAATATGTTCCTCAGACAATTTCCAACAGTGGTTAGGCACTTGGGGAGGCAAGTGGAAACCAAATGTGATTTTCAAATGCATGTAAAGCAGATTGAATGTGTAATTAAAATTGAACATAGGCACACTCAAAGAGTTTTACTGTCAACATCTTTAAATGTCTGCAGCTGTCCTGTTTGGACACAGGCTCTTAGTCTAAATGAAAACGTTAGTCCCATCTAGCTGGACAAATACATGGTGAATGTGTCAGGGAAGAGTAAAAGCAGAATTGACAATCGACCACAACCCAGTAGCATTTCTCAAGAGAGACTGTTTTAATGCTGTATTCATACTAAATGCATTACAGTTGCAGCCACTGAGAACAGACAAGCTTAGTGAAGAAAGTGGCACAACCAACAAAATATGACTAATTTTATTTTTAAACTTAGGCAAAAATTCTCTGCCTCCAAAACTGTTTTGCAGTCAACTGCAAAATAATGCAGCGAACACAAAAATCAGAGTAGTGACACAGAGAAAACTGAAATTTCTGGGGTGTCCCATATTTTAGCAAGCACATGGTTAGACTTGCAAAGTAAAAGAAAGCTTGGCCTGCAAAAAACAAGGATAGCTTGGTGGGAAAAAGGGGAGTTGAGATAGAGAAGCTGATGTATAACCTTGGAGTTATTTTCATAGACACAGCTGTGCTTGAAAAATAAGAGAACATCCCTAAAATGTGAAGGCAGAATGACCTTGAAGATAAAGAAGGACTGAGACGATGCACCTGTGAAGAAAAACAGTTTTAGCTTCTCATGGTTACATGAAGCAGTCAGGGTCAAAGTTTAAAGCTGAGGAAGACTTCTAACCTTCAGAGTGTCTACTGGGTGGAGGGAACCCCTATACATCCAGCTCTGGAAATAAAGAATACCTGCTTAATAACTTTGGTTATTGAGTTTTCACTGCATCAGTAGATAGGAAATTGTAAAGTCCTGACCCACTGTTCTTTGAGAAAAGTGGTCATTAAGCCCTAGAAGCAATAAAGGAAGTTTAAAAAAAAAAAGGAAAAAAAAAGGAAAAAATGTGTACTCCTGGACCTCCTGACTTAAATTCAGAAGATACATACTAGCAAAGAGAAACTCATAACTCTTAAAGCAGCCTTTACCTCTGTATAGTTCTTCCTGAAAGTAGAGCAAAAAGCCCAGTTTCACACAGTTCTCCTCCATCTGCCTCACTCCTGCCCTGCACAGCACACTGGTAAAGCACTGTGCAGAAAAAGCAAGCAAGAGTGTACTTCAGTCTCCATGTGTTTCATTCCTCTTCTGCATAATAGGCTCCTGAGTGGTTTACAGCAGGAGAAAACCAGAATGGTGGACACAGACAGAGCAACTGCAGAAGACAATTAAAAAAGAATAATGGAATTGAGTGGTAGATAAATGGTATTAATTTTTTTTAACCTTATAAAAATATCCTAGTTCTGAATGAGGTCAAACACAGTTTAGGGTGGAATACATATGACTGGCTTTCTTTTGTTTTCTGAGTGCAATTGTTAAAAGAGTTGAAATATTTTTTCATAAAATGATTATGAGTTTTAAGAGGTGACATTTGAAAGAAGGATATAAATTATAAAGCAAACATCTAAACGTTTTCATAATGTTGAAGAGGTTATTGTAAAAATATATTTGATATAATAGGAAGCATATGTTTCATTAGGCTGAATCCACAGAAAATGTTCTCTACAGAACAACTGCATAATCATTCACAGTGAATATACACTATTCACCTCACAAAACATGCTCTTTTTCACATAACAAACAGTTGTAGAAAAAGGAACTTGGAGTCAGAAGTTTCTTAGCATTTTTTTGTCTAAGAAAGGGAATCTGCTGTCTGTAATTTGTTAGGATGTGTACATGAAATATGGTGAAATAAAACAGTGCAAAATATGTTTCAATGTATACACTTTGCATACTCAAAGATCACTTAAGCCACTGAATTCCTCTCAACTATTTGGAATCCAGAAATGCCCAAAGCAATTTACCATACAGACCTAAGTTGCTGTGTCTACCTTAGACTGAGATGACTAACTTTCAGAAGCTCACATAAGGCATTTGAGATCAAAGCCAACAAACATTTTGGCATGTAAAGCGGTTCAGATAAATCCCATCTAAGGTATTGCATTTTCAAAACCATGGAATCACCTTAATATCATTTAGACAAAGACAGGAAGACAAGTGCTTGACAAAAGAAAAATCACACTCTACGCTTTTAAGTCTTAAAGGACCTTTAAGAGCCAGGATGAAACATCCTGACTGGAGTTGTATATAGTCAAGGGTTGAGCTGAAACAAGAACACAAATCTTTGCCTCCTAACTCAGTCTCCCAGCTATCAAAGTGCATAACCTTCCAACTCATCCCTCATAGAAACAGAGACCTTGAACTGAGGCAAGGCTTACTGTATAGTGCTCTATTTATGCTGTCCTTTGTCAAAGGTATCCCCACCCCACTTCAGGTAGTTACACATTCCACAGAATAAAAAATATTTCATCAGAATGCTGTTGTGTTCATTACTGAGGAAAAACAGCACTGAAGACATTCAGAAAAGTAACAATGTAGGTCAACCTGACATCTGCTGTCTTGTGCCTGGGAAAACATTTATTATCAAATTTGGACTTTAAAAAGTCCATATAAGAATTTGGACTCAAAATTAAGGCAGTAAGAAAAAGTTGCCTGTCAAAGCTGCCTGCAATGAAGAGTCACTGCTTTTCTTCTTTGACAGGAGTTACCAGAATTACAGTTCAAATCTCTTTCAGTCTGGGTTTGCCTTAAAGCGTGGATACTGGCAAACAACTGCTTCTACTCTAATTCCCTGGGGATGCATTGCTGAGCCAGTGAGAGTTGCACAAAAAAGACCTACTTTGGAATCCCTACAGAGACTGATTCTGACAATCAGAATGGCTAGAGGTCTGCATCATTGCTGATGTAAGTGCTATTTAGAACACCATGCTGCATCATGGGAGGTCATTAATTTTTACGAAGTTACAGAATCAGATTTATCATAGACTGTTAAAAAGGGAGGAGCTCTCAAATATAAAAATGCTCTAAGGTGCAATGCAGAAGATAATGCTATAAAAGAAAAACACATTCATTCCATAGTAAGACAGTTTTAATGAAAATCTGAAAAGGAGATTCCAGTTAACCATCCAACCTGAACACATACAGTGAACACACAACAGGATGAAATGGCTCAATGCCAGTCAGCCTGGACATAAAACTATTGTAATCTTCACAGCTCTGCAGTGCTTACAGACTAAATATGCACAGATCCAATGAAGGCAAAGATTTTGCAGGTATGCTGGTCTGAGGTGTTTTGAAGTCTAAGAGTTATTTATTTATAGCAAAAAAAGATGGATAAGAGATGAAAGACCTCAAGTTCTGAGGTCCAAACAAATTAAATATATATTGGATCTCCCCATGTATGTCCTTTTATTTCTTATTACCTTCTCCCCCACTTCACCTAAGTGGTCTATTCCATTCATAGCTTAAGTCCACCTTCATCTTCCCTTACTTCATTTGCCAGAAAAAAAATAATAAAATATCCTAATTCCCATGAGAGATTACCTGACCCAATTCTTTTCTGCCCCCTTGATACTCTAATCATGCCTACAAGAACTTGGTTCAGAATACATATAGAGTTCTACTCAGCCATCCTATCTATTCAGCTGTGTGATTTTCAGCAAACACAAGTCTTATATTTTACTAAGATACAATCTTAACATCAGAGAACAAAGCAACAAGACAGTTTGTGTGTCCACTGCTTGCAGCAAGGACACAACATTCTTACAAATGTTTGAGGCCATGCCCTGTGTCTTTTCACATGAAAAGTATTCTGTAAATCACCAAGTCTTGATATTTTAGCTCCTTTGTTATAATGCAAGTACCTTCCTCCAACTATTTTGCATTCTCCCCATCGGAATACATAAAACTATACTATTTTTCTTGCACTTATATCATTCAACAATGTGCATATTTTTCCTCATAGGAACAATAATTTAACAGAATTTTTGTCCTTCCACCACTTAGTAATGCACATGTATCTGATGAAGAAGCAATAAATGAATATTTTCTCTGAATATCTTTGAACAGAATTTACTCTTTAAGAGCTTTCACAAGATGGTTTCTCTAAAATGGCCTCAAATTTTCAAAGCTCTGGCTATTACTTCATGTGTAAGAACTTAAGTTCACCTTCGTTAGACAGAGCCATTCAATATATTCTTATAATTACTTTTGCAGCTGTTGTGTAAATTAAATAATAGCTCATAATAAACAAAAAATTATTCTGCAACCTGGATGGTAATCTTCAAAACATGCTGCTCACTATTATTACAACTAATCCAGGCCAGGTCAGGGAAGCTAGAAGAATTAAAAACATCATCACTGACAGAAGATCCCCTGTTAATGGCTTTATGAAATGAGACACAGCTTCTTGTTGATCCAAAAGGGTGACACTTCTATCACTTGTTGCAATCAAATTAAAAACAGAGAGCTTATAACGACCTTAAGAACTTAGACCTGGTGTTGTCGTCAAAAGATGTACACTCGCCCCGAAGACACGGCCAGCAGGTATTGATTGATGAGCACAGGGTGTAATTTAATACTTGGTCTTGCATATTGCTGAGCAGACTGAACTGCGTTAGCATGCAGAGAATAGCAAGGGTCCTAGATCCTAAATGGACATATTCAATACTTCTAAGAACTGGACATGAAACTCCTGACCTAGCCCTTTTCAAGAAAAATAGTTTTTCAAGGCAGAAAAAGTTTAGTCAGCCATAGCCTGCATGACAAGCTCCTCAACTGCATATCCTGCATCAGCATTTCAGTGGGTTCTAGGAGAATATATTGATTGTTCAAGAGAGAAAAGTTCTGTCAAACCTCTGTAGCTGACATTATTATGCATAAGTAAGCAATACTAGTGCATTCTATCATTTATATGTCGTCTTAAAGGACTGTTGCTGAGCACTCTGTTAGTGAGGCCATCCAAAGCAGCATGAAAGCCTTCATCCTGTCTACCACAGAAAGCACTACCAAAGGTGTCTGGAGTTGAGCATATGAGCTGCCTATATTTAACTAAAAATACAAGTTATGATCACAAATGAGAGCCAAGCTATAATTTCAGTCCTCTGAAAGTCAGCGCAGACAGAACCTGGAATGGACATTTTCCAATGGGGTAAACAGGCCCTGCTATAAGTAAAAACAGAGCAACCCTTCAAGTGCAGGAATAAAATGTGATAGGCTTGCACAATTTGGTATTACTCTAGCATTACTCTGACCTACCATTTTACTACTCAATATTTTATTATAAACCACCTCTGAGCCAAACCGAAAACCACACTGATTATTTTACATTAGAGAGTCTGCTTCATTAAAAAGCAGTAATGTGGGTAATCTGTTATTTTGTTAGAGATATTTTTATACTGAAAATGAACACTCCTGTAGTGGGATGCAGTTTGTGGGCAGGAGTTAGGTGAGGGTGCTAAGTGCTACTGAAATACAGTCAGAACTGAGGAAAACTGCCACATCACATACCGAAACTAGGTCATCCTTTGTATTTGAGTATGATCCACCCCACAGCCAGACACCAGGAACATTTTTTTTCCATGAATAACTGTCTGCTGAGAAAAGAAGGGGAAAAGATGATCTGATACTCAGAATTAAAAGCAATTAAAACTGGGAGAAAGCAAGATAGGCGGGACTGATGTGCCGAGTTTCTGGAAGATAGAAGGCAGAACTTCCAGGCTAAAAGGTACATGCTGAGTTAAGCTTTCAATCAGCTAAGACCCAGGTCAATTGCTTCTTCAAGACATGGTTTCAGGCTGCAAAATCTTTCCATAAAGAAAGCTACATCCTTGGGCAGTTAGCCAGCATTAAGCATATTGCTGCTGTAGCCAAGGAACTAGTGGCACTGAGGTATCCATAAATGGTGCACACATGCATGAAATCCTTTAAGAATGAGCTGGTCAAAAGTTGTCCACTCTGATACACGTTTCCCACTTCTAATTCCATTTAGAAAGGCTATCTGCAATGGACATGTGAATAAGTTCTTTCTAAGAGAGTCCTCCATAAGGTTCTCACAGCATCTGTCCCTACAAAGCACCTTCTTAAGTACCTGCTCATTATGGCTGTAACATTCCTTCAAATAAAATTACACTTGAAATTTATGTGATGAGGATGAAATGGAAGTTCCATCCTGAAGAAAACACAGAAAGAGTTCTGTGCAATGGGATGCATTTGTTTACTTGCCTTTAATATCTGAGAGATACCAAGAACACTATAGCCTGAACTGCTCCCAGGACTCAGCTCTACATGCAGTTTTTCCTACTGACAAGCAACCAGAATGCAGACTTTCTGCCAATATTATATGTCCTAAGGGTGAAAAATTCTGGTGTCTTAAGAAAGACTTCGTGTCACCTTATCTCCTATATATTTGCCATTTGAAAGCATTGCAAAGTCAGAGGGGATATATTAGCTCACCAGGCACGGTGACAAGTCTGACAGCAGGCCATAACTCTCTTGACAGTAGAGGACTTGCACAATTCTTTCCTCCTGGGAGTAACAGCAAGGTTCTCACAGTCAATCGAATAATAATTTCTTTAGGTAAATTGTGTGGGAGATGGAAAAATTTGACCTCAATCTCAAACTCAAGAGTGCTCTTGCACAACAATAACATCCAACCATTTCATAAATTATCCTAGTTCCATTGATTGCCATTTGTATCATTCAAGTTCCTAACATAGTGCTTGGAGCGATATCTGGATGATTTCCTGTCTTAAGATAATGAACTGGAAAATATAACAGAGTTGTTAATTTCTATAAATTGTAGAAAAACAACTGCAGCAAAATCATCAGACTTACAGATTGCCTCACATAATTTCTTGCCACAGATGTTATGGATACTGGAACATCACAAAAGCTTGGAAGGGATGAATCAAATTCATTGAAGATTGAATCTAGTAGAGTTTTAAACACAAAGATGATCATCTAGCTCAGAAAGTCCCTGAATATAAAATAATATTGGCAGCTGATTTTTCTGGAAATATCAACTATGCATATTCTGTCCTTTAGTTTTTACCACAAACTATCATCTTTCCGTTGTTGCTGTTTTTCTTTCAATGAGTAGAAAACATTTCTAAGTGTAAATTGTGATTATATCTGTGATCCATTCACTATGAGCTTGGTCCACAGCAGAGCTTACAGGTTTGCTCAACAAAAAGACATTTCTGGGTCTCTAGTCCCTCAAGATATAATTTTAAGTACTCTGAGACAGTGTGCAGGCCTGGGAAGAGATACTACCTGACAGACACCCTTCCAGCATAATGGTTTAGAAATTCATTCAACAGTTTCAGACTTACATATATTAAAGGTAAAATCAAGAAACATAGTCCTATAGAGGACAAGAGCAAATGAAGACTCGTCAGCTTTTTGCCTGACCTGATCTGAGCCCACCATGCCACTCCACAGATAAGGAGCTTGCGTTCCTCTTTTTTTTTTTTTTCTCAAAAATGATGTTTGGAATTAAAGGAATAGAGGGACAGTCTTGAATCATGTTATTCCTCTGATACTTCCTCCAATGTTCAGCAATACTTTTCTAGAAAACCATGAAATATCCATGAAATTAAAGTAAAAATTGCAGGAGAAAGTGATACTATGTCTCAGTTAAATAGTACAAGTTTGTGTAGTGTTTTTATATGGTATTCAGTACTTAACAATATAAATTAATGGTTAGGAAATATGTTTCCAGAACCCAACAATAAGAAACAATAGTTCTGGTTTGGATTGAGCATTTGGCATGGCAAAAATTACCCTGATTTTGATTGCTATGAGGTTTGCTTTGATGTAGTTCTTTTTACTAGAAAGTAATTTATACAAATTTACTTTGCATTACATCAGCCTCTATATCATGTCCCTTTCTAAAGACAGAGGACAGTTACTAATCCATTTAAAGCAAAAAAAAAGGCTATATTTTACAGGTTTTTCACTCAATTTAAAGACTAATGCAGGTCTGGAGTTACTGTAAATGTTTTCAGGCAAGATTCTTCCTACTATCTCCTCCTACTGAACCTTCTAAGAGGTCTAAGAAAACACCAAGGAACAACACTGAAACCAGCTTGTGGCCTGTTACTACAGTGCCTTATTTGGAGAATTTGCTGGAAGACATTTTTCTATTATTTTCCTCATATTTTTTCAAAAGAATACATTTAGCAGTTGGTTCTTCAAACATTTGGAATAATGTTTTTTCCTATCATTGTGTAAAAGTGCAACTGTTTTGAAGGATCCTGAACAAGCTTTCACCCTGTGCCCCTACGTTCTTCAAGGTAGATCATTTAATATTTTTATTCAGTTCACTTGGAAAAAGCAAATCTGGAATGGTGAGTCAATTAAACCTAATTCAGACTTGAACCCAATTAAAGGGTTTACTTAAATGAAACTATCTGAATAAATAGCTAAGTATAATGTGCTAGTTACAATCAGCAATAAGCATTTGTTACCATAGAATGATACACATGATAACACATGTTTTCATGTGGTTATCTAAGACAACCACTGGCAGTTTCCAATTTTTAAAGGTTGACATGGTTTGGAACTCACAGCATGAACTCCTTAAATTTTGTGATGATGATGTGAGATTTTAATGTGGCTTCAATTCCGTTCCTCAATATGGCAAACAATATACTGCACTAACAATTGCATTCATTCAGAGGACTAGTTAACACACTTGAAAGAGCAATGAATTTTAAGAATAACACTGAAGCCTTCTTGTGGAGACTTGCAACTTAATGCATGAGTTTTGCTCGGCATCTCATCTACACTGTGTAAGGGGCACTTCAACTAGTTTTGCATGACGATAAAGTTAAGCCATAAGAAAATGTATTCCTCTGCAGAGATTTTAGAAACTAAAGAAAAAAATGAAGTCTCATGAAAGCATGCATTTGGGTCCAGACCTGGGTTTATTTATGTTAAATGAAAAAAAACACAACAACATAGTGAATCACTAACACTTTGAAAGCTTTGCCTTAAAATTGCACAGATGCTCTTATCTGACTAAATAGAGAGGGCTGTTGAGAAGATCCAGTTTGCTTCTGAACTGACACTTCAAAATTCCTCATTCTGGAGTCAGCAAAGACTAAAAGGTTAGAATGGCAATGAGAAATTAGACTCCATTTGAGACAAATCTAGTTCATGGCAACATTTCCAAGGGCAGAAATATCTTGCTGCCTCTGATAAATGAAAGGGAACCTCCTCCCCCGTAAGTGAAGAGGACACTAAAAGGAGGCAAACATTGATTTACTGTGAAAGAAATGTCTGTGAAGACACAACTTTCTCTTCTTATTTTCTTGAGTAGTTAAACTTCTCTTTTTTGATTTCTCTAATCTGGTTTCTAATACAGAGATGGAAAATATTTTACATCATTTAAGTCATAAACCAGTGGTTCAGGTGGGTTTGATTACCAATTGCAGGAGGTGGCACATTTCCAACATGCTACCAAGTCTACTTACATGCCTGTTATTCATGAATTCATCATCTTGCGGAATCTTATCATTTGATTTATGGACTGTTTGGGTTTATAGCTTTTAGACTTATGTTCAGGTTTGTTTAGGTTTTGCCTTTTGTACTTCGGCTGCTATTTATAATATGTATTTTGGTAGCATACCTGCACTCTAACAAGGTTGGGGGAAGGCTCCTGACAGGGCACACACTTTTCACTTACAAGCTGGAAATACTATGCTTTTATGCATCAGACATTACTAGGAACAGGCAATGAAAAACCAGATGCTATGTGAAGATTTTTCCCAATAAAACCACAGCTGTAGAACAAACAAACCTCAAAGAACCACCAGTGACACCACAGTCTAAAAAATGTTACCCTGAATCCTGTGGTTTCTTGGTAAGATAAGTTCTTAAAAAGCCTCACAAAGTGAATATCAAACCCTTAAACACACCAAATAATTAGTGATGGGACATACTTTAAAGGAATCACTATATTATTTAGATCAGCCAAACCCTGGAAAGTCTGTGGGCCTAGAGTAAACCGGAACAGATTTCACTGAATTCACTGCATCTTCTCAGATGTACTCCATCTGAGGTATAGCCCTTTTGTTTATTCAGACATGTTGATGTTCTCCATGTCCCTTATATCTCTGTCTCCTCTTTCATGCCAAACCAGAATGGTTCCTGCCTTCCTGACCCTGTCATTCCAGTCCTGTGACTCCTGGATGGCTCAGAGGGAAACCATTTCAGATTTCATCCAGCAAGCATGTTTCCTTTTTCTCCTCAAAAACTAAGGTAAGACATGATTTTGCTGGTTAACACACACATAAAGATAATCCTTATCAATGTTAGTAACTTTTTGGTTGTTAAGAGCATATAGATGTTAGAATGCTTCATTCCCTGACTTAATCTAACAATGCAGTAGTCGAAGCTCCTGTGTATACGTGTGGGTGTGAGAAGATGTGGCAATGCAGGTACTTCTGCGGCAACACCAGAATAAAGCTTACTATCATAGTCTGAAAACAGCAACTCAGATGCTATGCAAAGAGCAAAGTAGTAGTAATTCATGACACAGTGACACATGCCACATTCCCTGAGTTGGATTGCAGGTATATTCTGTTACCTGGAGAACTGAAGTGTTCAGAAAACACTCCCAGACAATGCGAACTGCTCTCGCAGCCGCAGTCCCAGTACTGCTAGAGAGGACAGTGGATGCCCTGCTCTCTGCTGACTCAGCAAGCTGAGAGTGAACTCCACGCTGAAGGGGCTACAGTGCTCCCTGTTTGGGTTGGCAGGGAGCTAGACCAGTCTGCAGTTCAGTCTGCCTCCACTTTTGTGATATTTATGCATTAATTCCACTGTGTCTTTCTTCTCTAAATGGTGGAATGAAGACTCAGCATAAGCATGTCTCCTCTAACACTGTTTATTCTGGGGAAAAAAGGATTCTGTTCCAATATAATCTGCATAGATTCAGGATCAAGAATAATTTGTCTCATAAAACTGCTATGGCCCACTTTTACACTCAGTCATTAGGCACAAGGATAAGCATATAGTGAATATTGATATACTCTCATTCACAATGACACCTAATTTTGATGTTGTTAATTCCTAAATCACTGAATATCCAGAATGCTATTGGTACAGCTCAAAGCACAAACACCTGTTACTATGACTTGGCATTTAAACAGACTGATGAAGCCTTGATTCCATGAAATCAAATAGTGTTGTCACTGATTTCAGCAGAACCAGATTTTTGTGCATAACAATGGCAGCACTTACTGTTGTTCTAACACAGATACTTTATCTGCTGTAGGAAATAAAACCATTTAGGTAAAATGCAGCTGGACACTTACTGTTATGCTGCAGATGAAAGTAAGACATCTCCCTATAAAAACCCCCTTTTCATCCCTGAAGCCAACACTGACTTTAGAGATTTTCATCCCATTATAGTGGTGTGGCTGATCAGCATCTGCTACAGTATTATGGTTAAGTACTCAAGAGCTCCTACACTCCAGGGAAGAAAACACTTCCAACGGAGACATTTTTATCCCATTACTCTTCTTTCAAATATGACTTGAACATTTTATGCAGACAATACAATGACCTTTGGGGTGTAGAGGCCAGCATAAATGATGTGCTACAAGCCCAGTTTGGAGTTAATTTTATAGGAAGAATGATAAAATTGTATTGTTTTACATGAATTATGGCAATGAGTTACTCAGTGGTGGAATCTACAGACTAGACGTCTTATACTGGGGCTTGTTACACAGCCAGCAAAAGCATTACCATCTATTTAACCAGACTTCATTTCCAACATTATTTTCAGGATAATTTTTCCCCTGTGCTAATTAACTGCATTCACAGTTCTACCACTATAATATACTGCCTGATTTATATTGTTTAATTTTCTCCTCTAAGCATTCCAAAAAAGAAAAAAATAGTATGCATATAAAGGAGCTTCCAGACTTTTTTCTGATACTTTGGCAATTAGTTTCTTGCTTCTGAGTTGTATCCAATGCAGTACTTTTATCATGAGTTGTCTGCATTATGACATAAGATCACCTTACATTAAGATCATCTACTCCCTAGCCAAAGACTTCCCCATCCTGAGAAGTAAACTATCTTCTGAGAGGAAAGAGGATTCCTGTAAAACAAATAAAGACTAAACTTTCAGAGGTAGTTACAGGAAATCAGAGTGCCTAACACAGATATTAGTAAGAACTTAACCTTAAATTAGAAGGCCCAGCTTCCACAGTGCACATGAGAAGATAAATTTAGAAATATCACTCTTGCAGCAGTTAACTCAAGAGCCATCAGCCTGCTCACCCTAGATTTGGTCACAATCTCTTCTGTATCTGTTCATATTGTATATTAGTGAGCTGGCAATTACTCTCATTTTTATTTAATTATGTAGCACTCAGAATCTTATAAGGCAGTTTTATCCAGAGATGCTCAATAAAACACACAAATTAATATCTATGCACAAAAACTGATAATCAGACATATGATTCAAAAAGAAAAAAAAAAGCCCTTTTATTACCTTTAAATAAGCACTGAAGAAAACTAAGGATATTTAATAAAAAATCACTGTCATACAATTTGACAAGTTACATTTAGAACTGACAGAGAAATTGGTCACCATATAAGTTATTTGTTGGATATTGTCATGGCTTTGCCCAGCCAGTAGCTAAGCACCACACATCTGCTCACTCACCCCTCCCTCCCAAGTGGGATGGGGAGGAGAACTGGCAGAAGTTACAACTCATGGGTTGGGATATGGACAGCTCACTGGGATGACACAGGAGAAAATAAATACGATAATACTTACAAGACAATATACAAAGTGGGTGATATACAATGCAGCTTCTTGTAAAAATTGCTCTATCTCAGCCAAAAACCAGAACAGATATTCTTTTTTTATTCCTATTCCTTAGATACCAGTTTGAAAGTCTCACATTTCTTGCATCTCAGAAGTTGCTACACAAAATTGATATAGAACTATTTCAACGTGGAAGTTTGCACTGTTCTGTTAAGGCACAGGAGACACTGGAAACATGCCTATCTCCCAGCCCTCCCAGTTGAAATAATGTCTGTAATTAGCCATTTTTCCTATATAGCTGTGTCTCTGGGCTGGCTAAACAGCAAAAAGAAAAGGACTTTTTGTATGTTTCTGTACTTTGGGTCTGAGCTAGCAAGAGTCCTCAGAAGTGGTGATACAGTGTGGAGACTCGTCAAGAGACTGCAGGTAGCCTATTTCTAACATGGTCACTGCTAAGCTGCACCAAAACCAAACTAACTGCACAGAGCTCCTAGGGAATCTCTTCACCAAGATCTCATGTCCCTCAGCACCTGCATGATGTTTGTTTTCCATTACCTAACCTGTCCCAGTTCACCATTATCCTGCACTTCCACTTCATATATATGACAGATTACTCCAGTGCACAAATAAAAATGGAAAAGAAATTCCTACAAAATTCTTCTCAAAGGTTGTTGTACATATATGCACAATGCAAAAATTCATATAGAAGACTGTCATATCCCAGGTTCACAACCTACAGCAGGGAAAGATCTGCATTAATGAAGATGAAGTTGGTCTTTTTCATATTCTTTCTGAATAATGACAAAAGGGAAAATTCTGGATAGGAATATAAATTACATCCCTGACAATGCTGGGGAGGTATGTAGTTCACTGGATATTTGAGAGATATACATGCTTTCTGTTAACTCTGTGACAATGGGCTGTCTGAACATGCTTACAGTAAGAATAATTGTTCTAGTGTTCTTTCAGCATACATGGGGACAAGGATCCAAAGCAGCTGTCCTGTTCTACATCATGCCATTTATCTTCTCACTTCCTCTGACAATGAATAGCTATGGAAGCATCTGATGGAAACAAACTCAATTCATGTTACCCAATCCAAAGCCTCTGTGCTAAACCTGAAGGGTCAATGTCATTTGTGAGTTTCTTTAAGTTACTACTTCTTTTATGATTTGAACAGATTTTGAGTGATCTAATAACTCTTGCTAGAGTAAATACAACTTTTTTTCTCTTCACTCTCTCAGATACTTATTTCAAAGATATACAGGTGCTATGTAAAAAACTATCAAAGGTGGGTCTTATTTGTGGGTTTCTTTCTGTTAAAAGCATGCCTCTTCTGAGCTTCTTCAAAGAGAAAACATCCTGCAAGTTTGGGTGCTCCAGACATGTAGCCTGTTTCAAGGCTCTGTGTGAATCAAAATGTCTTACTGGCCATGGCCAGTCTCACCTGGGTTCTCCTTTGGCCCTGGGCCCAGCAGCTCCATTCAAGATCAGTACTGGGCTCTCAGTCCTTGTCTGAGCTATATCATGTTTGCCTGTCTCCAGCTCAGCTGGATATGCTTTGTTGCTGTGGATTTCCCTGGTAATTACTGGACCTGACCCGTGGACTGACTTCTCATCTTGACCTTGGAACTACTGCATTTCCATGACCTTTCCTGGACTCCTAGTTGGCCCCAGCTCCATTCCTCTGCCTGTCTCATTCACCTCAGTCACGTACTGTGGGACATGACCTCACCCTGGCTGGCGAGGCCCCTGCCCTGCCTGCTCTCTAACCATGCTTGGCTCCTCGTCCTTTAGGCAGAAGTTTTCCCTTGCTGATCCCTGGCAGCCTATTCCCCAACCTTTTCTAGCTTCCAGATAGAAAACACAGCTTGAAACTATGATTTTTTTTTTAAATACTCTTAAGCATAACAACATACTGTGTGCTTTAACTCAATGCAGAAGCCTTTGCTTTGAGCCCATTGACACAGCTGTGTGAGAGTACTATTATACCCCCTAGCTGTCCAAAACTTAGTTTTCTTTTAATAGCTTCTCCTGTTTTTTCTGGGTAGACTCACTATACGAACCATATTATCCATACAAAAACTTTGCTATTACAGCCTCTTACTGACAGTGACTTTGTGGAATTTTTTAAATGAAAATGTGAAGATCTTAAAGTCTCAGTTTTTAGCTATGACACCTAGACAGCCCTCCCTTCTACCTCCCTACAACACAGCTGTCACAGGTGTTCTCTTGCAAGATGAGAGGATGCAAAGCTATGTATGACATGTTTTTAGTCTCAGTTTACTCCATGCCTGAATCATCCTAACTGTTTTACTTCCATGATTGATGCTAGACTGAAGCCTTGATACATGTAGTTAAGTATGGTTTTAGCTACTGGCTTCAATAGGGATAGCCCTTAAAGCATACATTTCTGCTTTCCCAAATTGGACTCCTACTGATTAAAATTAATTTTTGAAAAGCCAATCATGGTGGATGATGTTTTAAAATTGAAGCTCTTTAAGAAGATAATTAAAAGAATAATTGTTGTAATGAATTTTAACATGTCTGGAAATGACCAAAATTATTACAGTTGTCTTCCATGAGTTTAACTTTCTACATTTTTGTTAGTAAAAGCAAAGATGTTGGTGATTTTCCAGCTTTACCATGCAGTGGTTCATTTTTAGACTTGTGGCTAGACTGAGTGATCTTCAGCCAGCATCTGAGCCCACAATCCTAACATTCTGGTTTCTCCTGATTACCACTGCATCATATCTTCTACAAATTCATATTTTTTTCTCAGTCAGTGCTGGATGGCACTTTCTGAAATAGATGTTAGCAGCAACAAGGCAAAAAGAAAAGGAAGTTGCCATATCAGAAGGGCATCACAAAATATTACTTAAGATGGCTCCCAAGAGGGAGAAGTTGTTAATTCTCTGTCAGTTTTGGTATAAACTCAAATGAAATGTGGAAAAGACTAGTTAAGGAGCAAAGAATGAATGCTGGTTTTTCTTCACTAATATTCAATTATGTCTTTTAGCTTCATTATGACACACTCTTGTGAGTAGCTGAACAGAACAAAAATCTGTGTCCAGTGTAACATAAAACCAGCATGGATCTTCCTTATTAATAGATTTGGAAGATCCTTTTGATGACATACAAGTTTTCTGCTACAAGCCAAGGTGCTTCTAGGAGCGTTGAAAACAAACTTAACTTGCTCTTATTGAATATCCCTGTGAACCTAATACAATCAGGAAACTGATTTCACTGAGTTTGGGGCATTTAAGAGCAGTGCCAGTCCAGAGGTATGTCAAAACTGGAATAACATTTTTAGGAGAATCAAGACTGCTTATAAAAAAAAAAATAAATTCTTTTTACAATCTCTTGCAACTAAACCAATTTGACATAAATAGGCACTACTCTTACTTTTTAGATATTAAGTATTAAAATTTAGGCAGCATTCACTCCACTCTTTAAACAGAGTATGGCATAGGTTTAACTACTACTGAATACACCTCTTAAAGCACGTGTGCAGGAGAACTGCATTAATTTTCAACAATTCAGATTCCGGTTTTACTACATTTCTCACAGATCAAAGCCATTATAACAGAATAAGGGAAATCTTTTATATATGCTGCTAATTTCTGTGTAGCCACAAAACTACATAATCGTTTTCCAAATTCTGGTGAGAGTAAAGATGACATAGAAGTAATTCAAATACCTGGGTCTGAAAACCTGAGGCATAATGAATTGGGAACAGAAGCTGACTGTCAGTGGAAGGGTAGTACCTGCAGAAATGCTGAGAGCTGTAGTTCATATAAATCCCTTAAAAACCTGTTTTCAATGACATGGTTTATAGCAAATATTCCAGTTTTGGTCCTATGTAAAGTGTATGAGTTTGCATAAAATAAATCAGTATTTCTTGTATGACCTTGTATGGCAGGTTTAACCTGTAACATTTTATATATTTCACATAAACAAGACATGGGCTTGCAGTAGGTTAGAATGATGACTTCAAAAGGGAAGCTGAGCTGAAGAAACTTTGTTACAATGATTGCTTTCTTGCACCATTTCTAAAGACTAGCAAAATATTTTTGAAAGGGAAATAAATCAGTTTCAGAAATATCAGTGCTGACAACTTATCCTTTTGCAGAATTACTGCTTTTAAAAAATTTGCCTAAGGAGGCTTCATGAGAAATCTAAACTATTAATGCTAAAGGATTTACTTGAGAGTAATCCAAAACCAAACATAAGAAGCTTCCAGGATAACATCTTTCCAACTTCCTGATTTGTTTCAGTAACAGCTGGCAAGTACCATGAACAAGCCATGTTTAGTTTTTAGGTTGGCAAAATAAGTGTATTAAATATATATATATATATAAAATCTGCCAGTCTGAGATATAGGTTGTTTAAGATCTATGAAAAAGCAATTACCTGAATTAGGGTTTACCTGCAGGATGGAAATGTGGTGAACTATTCTGAGGATGTGTCTGGAGGATTGTACTACCAGAGGACTCTAGTTGAAATAACTGAATACACTAACTGCAACAATACACTAATTCACACCATCCACTGCACCACTGAATAAAAGTAATAAAAGTAATACATCAAATTATATAAGCACAGTGTGACACATTGAGAGCATAATGCATTCATTTCAATTAAGGAAGGACATTCTGTAATCTCTAACTGGCATAGAAGTGAACTGTGTTTGTATCAATCTTGCTTACTTTTGTGTTACACCTTCCCCTCACAGAAAAAAAATAAATAATTGAGNAAAAAAAATAAATAATTAAGATGAGATTGGAAATTGTTGACGGGAAAGGGATAACAAAATCAAAAGCAAAACAAGGACAAGTGTTCAAGGAGGAAGACATTAACCAGGCCAAAAACGAGTGCAGAATTAATGAGAGCCCTAGCATCTGTCCACAAAGACAAGAAGTGAATGGAAAGAAATTAGAGGTGATGTGTTATGGGAGAATAGAAAGATGATACCTAATTAAGAGAATGAGATTTTACGATGGAAAAGCTTGAGATGATGCAGGATGAGGTGGAAACAAGTATGTAAGGCAAGGGGATATATATATATATATAAGGCAAGTCAAGAATATAAGGACAAGGGAAGTTCTCCTCTCATTACTAGAATCAGAGGAAACTTGGAAGGAGAGTGAAGGCATGAAAGACGAGTGCTGGAAGTAGAAAAAGAGAGATATTGGAGAGGGTCCAAAGGAGTGCCAGGATCAAAGGACTGGAGAATTTGCACTGTGTGGAGTTAAAGTCTTTTCTCCCTGGAGAAAGAGAAGGCTCCGGGGGAACCAACCACAGTATTCCAGTAGTTAAAGGATGGCTACACAAGAGGGCAGAGACTGTCTCTTAATGTGCCACATGGAGGAGACAAGGGGCAACAGATACAAGTTTCACTGATAAAAGTTTTATCTTGGTGTAAGACAGGAAATTTTTACTGAGAACAGTCATTCATTGGAACAACCTCCCCAGGAACATGGTAGAGTTCCCATCACTGAAGGTTTTCAAGATGCAGTGGGACAGGGTGCTGCATAATTTCTTCTAGGATTCCTTTCTCATTAAAGGTTGGATCAAATGATCTTTCAAGATCCCTTCCAACCTGAGCTGTTCTATGTTCAAGAACAACTTTACTAAGATTTATGGACTTTACAGTTGTGCAGGCCCCTTATGGAATTCAGATGTAAATCTGTGACATCAGATTCAACGGGCAGTAACTGGAGTACTTTGATGGAGATCTGAGGAAGGAATGGAAAACCTGATAACCAGTAACAAAAATTCTTGGTTCCCCTCTATTGTCTTATGAAACCATACTGACCAGCACTGAATTTCCTTTTAGATTGTGAGCATGCCTGCACAGACTAAACCACTAACAGTGGTTTTCACTGCAAGCTGCCAACTACTGGAATGGCCTATAAGTAAACTCGAGTAGCAGCAGTGAAGTCTTTGTAAGCAAGTTCATACAAAAGTGACATCCTCATTATTCAACATCCAACAAAAGCCATTGGCAACACTGAAATAGCTGGTTTTATAAAATTGATATTTAGAGATGAGCTGTCTTCTTTCAAATGCAGTAATTGCATGGGGTTTTTTTAAGACTGTATTTTTTTTCCCCAAAATGCATAGTCCACGTTTTTCTTACATGCTGATATGAGAAGATGACACTGAACTTCTCTAACAGTCAAATAGGGCTTTGCAAAACAGAACACTGTCAACAATTAAAAATGGTGATGAGACAAAACTAGAGGGAAGAATTTTAGAGCATATTAAAATGTGACCTCCCTATGGTATGTATTTTTATACTAAGTTTTAAGGTCTCAAGTAATAGAAAAATCATACCAAGGTAATGTGAAATCCACTCCATGTAGTTCTATTTTAACTCGCCAATTCACACCAAATTCTTTCCCTGCACTAAGAATGAATTCAGGAAAATAAATATCCAAGGAGGAATATGGATTTAATTGTTATTGCTGTTACATTGCTAAAATAAAACAGCTGTGATCACACACTCAGATAAAGCCATTGTTCAACAAATATTTTTATTAAACATCTCTGTAGTGAAGATGAGTCCAGCTCCCCAAGAGTAAAGCAGACCACTTCCCGGACCACCCATTGCTCCCTAGGTAAAACAATTCATCCAGCTGTTGGGGGGTGGGGGGAACTTGGTCAGAGACACTGGACATTATGGCAGTGATGGAGCAACTGGTGTTTGCTCACTGACATATTAAACTATAACAACTGTATTTTAACGTTCAAGCAAATAGACCTCAATCTTTTTTTCAAATCATTAATTTGAACACTAGCTAATGACAGCAATGGTGTTTCTTAAATGGCACCTTCCCAAAAATAACAATGACCTGTGTAGCCCACATGAGAGATGTCTCAGAAGACCAGGGTCAGATGATCATACCAGGCAACAGGGGAAAACCAAGCACACAGAAAGGTCAGAGGTACAACAGGAGCAGTCAGGAAAATAAATTGGCCACGATCACACAGCAAATAAACTGTGTGTCTGAGCTGTGAATAAAATCCAGAAGTCCTGATTCCTTGTCTCTCTGCTCTACTGCCCCAGCCCTAAAAGATCCTCTCTCAAAATGACTCATATAGATGGTCTAGGAGACTTAAACTTTTTCCCTATCTACAAAACAAATGCAGCAAAAGTTATGTAAATATTTCCTTCACACAGTCACTCCACCATTTCTGTTATAGCCAGAAAGACTTTAATATTGTACATTTCCTTCAGGTCAGCAATCAGAATGTCTGCATTCATCTATTTAAGAACTGCTGTTGGGGTATTTTCAAGAATTATTCAAACAAATCAGAGTCATCTTTTACAGGGGTGTTTCCTTTGAGTTCTGCCATCAATCAGTCTGTGTTTGCTAGATGTTGAGGGTATTAGAGGAGTTGTAAAAGCAGAGGACTTTTCAAGCACAACATTTATAAATATCCAATACTGGTCAAGACTTCAATTGCTTTTCTGTTTCAGTAAAATAAAAAAAAAAAACCATATTCAGACCAGAAAGAAAATAGCCAAGGAAAATATGAAGGTTCATACTCATGACATTTTCTATGTAAAAGAGATATATAATCTACAGGAGTAGATATGATAAAGACTAAAAATAGTGAAATTGTTTCTCATTTCTAATTGTAAACAGATACTGTTGGGCAGTGTTGGTTTTCTAAAAAGCTTTTCTGCAAACCAATTAAGAAGCTGATTTTATCTAAGACTAAAAAGTGCCAAAGAAAAAAAGATTTAGGATGGGCTCCATATTACTGAAGTCCAGCTACTTCAAAGTGTATTAATCACAGAATATCACACAGAATAGTAGGAGCTGAAAGAGACCTCAAAAGATCAAGTCCAACCCCCCTGCCCGAGCAGGATCATCTAGAGTAGATCACATAGGATCAGGTTTCCTAAAAACACATCAGTCACCAAATTCGTGTGCTCAGTTTTAAATTAAGCCTTTATCAACCACTTGGAACAGGGAGCCCATGGCTTAGGTCTTTAGTGATGGAAATCAAAGCAGTTTTCCTGAAATCCATAATTATACAAGTTCAGAAGTGGTCTAAATGTTTAAGAACAATGGTTGAAATTACCTGATTATATTTTTTTATTTTGGTGACATAATTATATACTTATTAACAGAACAATGAGTCTCCTAGTCTACAAAGTTTGCTTCATAAAATATGGGTTTTTCTTCCCCTTTGGCAAGTATTGTCTTCCATGGTAGAGGCTTCCCTCTAGTGGACACTTTCTCTGATATTTTATTTGTAAGGTTTTAGTAATTTAATAGCACGATTGTACAATGCATTCAATAACATGTATTTGTTTTCTGATTTAAAATAATCAAAAGAAATTCCTGACAGGACTTAATCAGTCCTTTTTAGTTTAATTTATTTTTTTTACTTAGATCTTTAAAATTATTGCAAGAGTCTCAAGACCAGTTACTTCAAACTGTAATACAATGTAAAACTGTTGAACCAACTTAAGCATGTAAAGAGGTATGTAAGCATCAATATTACGCCCTGAAAAAAACTAATAGTTGATTCAGTAGTTCAGGGAAGATGCACAAGGACAAGAGCAGTGTCCTTCTGTACTGACTGGCTAATGTATTCCCCAGCTATTATTGCTATTCTCATTCATCTCCAGGCTGTCTGCACAGGCAACACTACTGGCTCTTTCCATATCCTGCTACTTAGAGGAGGGCCATAGCCTGATACCTCACTTCCTTGGTGCGCTGGTTTCCTCAAAATATTTAACTTTTAAAAGATGCACTCAGGGATCCTATATGGAACAAACACATATACAGTCAAATTTTTCGATTTTTTTCCTATGGGAGTATGATCACATAATTTATTACAGAAACCATCTAAGGGGGGCAACTGGCTCCATTCAATTTTCATTACTCAGTAATGACAAATGGTTGTCTTAGCACAAACTTCACCTGTGAATTTTTCTTTCTTCAAAATGTGACAATAAAAACATTCACTGTATCAGTAACTTTCATAATGTAGCTCTCAGCCCAGTAGTAATTGTGACCACTAACACGTTTATTGAATTTTCAAGTATTTGTCAGGTGATAGTGGTATGTGGTTACTATTATGGTTCTGTGGAATTCACTGAGAATCCTAAATTCATTCAAATAAATATGATCAGAGAAGTAGCTTTCCAAGTTTCAGACGAGTATGCAGAGACTTAAAGTTTAAATCAACCTCAAGTTTAACACAAGTGTATGTTTTTCACAACATTAGGCTTTTTCTATCCCAAGTCTCCCAGAGTTACAAAATCTACTTTTTTTTTTTATCCCCACATGGGCTGATGACCTGACTATTTCTCATTAATCCTTTCATAAAATTTTGAAGACCACATGGTAGCCTGTCTGACATTTTCAATCTATGGGGATTTTAGTAGAACAGACTTATTTTCCCAGTTCAATAACAGGAATCTCATTCTAGCTAAGCAGATGTCCACATCACAAAGCAGTGTCACAACAGTCCCTTTTGTTCTCAGTTTCTCTGAAGAAAAAAAAAAGTACTTGTTAAGATAATGTAATAATAATGTAACTAAATAATACATGCACATATACACATGCTCCCCTAATGAATTAAACACTTCTGCTTTCTAAACATGGACTCCAGTCAAAAAGTCACTGCTCCTTTGTAGTTCAGACAATACTCCCAATGCAGGATATAAACTCAGAAACAGAGTAGTGGTAGTGATTTTCTGCAATCCTTTACTGAAACAGAATAAAACAGGGCTTTAGAACTGGGCCCAGTTCAAATCAGACCAAACAGTATGGTGCCTAAAGGGGACACAAAGATTAGGAAGGTCCAGTGTATAATTTATAAAAATGTGAGTAATGTTGAATCAAAATTGCCTCAAGTAGCAACTTCAGGGATTTATAATTTACATAACAGAGGTAGTCTTCTAATAGAGAGAACCAAAGCATACCTATTACACTCAAGAAATATTTTAAGGTGGGCTTTTGAGAGAAGGCTGCCTGTGATCTGCAGCTGAAGTTTCTCTACAGAGAGATTAAGGATGAAAAAAACGTTACAAATACTGAGAAGAACAAAATATCTTTTAAAAGGACAGAGGTAATCTGTGCTCCTGGTCATAGCAGATATGCACAAATATGCACAAAATATCTACTTCTTCATTGCAGTTTGAGTAACTATGCTTAGTTGGACTGCTGGAAATTGTAATCTGAGAGAATGCTGATAATTAGCTCCTTCATCTGAATGTGGTTTGAAACAAGTACTTGCCCATACTGTTGATTTTTGTGAAAGTACCCTAAATTATGTGTAAATATGGAAAACTACAAGAGAATCAACAAACAAATGTGAAATCTATACATGTCAATTTTTTTCTGTAAATAATTATTATTAAAGGTATATCTAACTCCTAGAACCAGTCATACAAAGCTGTAAGTACGATACATGGGCAATCAGTGTTAGCAATAGTGCACCACGTAGTATTCTATCATGGTATCATCCCCTCAGGGATCTCTAGAGCACCAACATCCTTTCAGGACAGTGAAATTACACTGGGTAGAAAAGCTCAGAAGGGAAACAAACTAGTCTGGGAGTCCCTCCATTTTTCTTTTCCCACACTTATAATCTTATGTTTGCAAGAGTTCCTCAGCAGTGCTACTGTCACCTTCATTCTGGCACCTGAGAGTAAGGAAGAGAGAGCACATCTGCTCAAACAGTACTCATCACTGTTCACATGTATAGTTTTTGTTAATGTTTCCTTTTGGAGGAGGATTTTGTTGAGGAAATTCTCCAGGTTTTTGAACACATGCTACTATGACTAGAAAGGTGTGCTTTATACTAGGAATAAGAAAGGCAAGGCTTGTCATATGATAGGGAGCTCAAATATGTAAAGCAGGGAATATAACAGGGAATTCATAGAAGGAAGCTATTGCTAACTGCATAAAATACGCACCAAGTAGCCTCAAGGCATTTATAGTTCCTAAATAGTTCTACTATTTAATCTATCATTGAAAGTTGTGGATATGCCCATATCTTAGAAAAGCATTACTGCATTACCCCAAGTGTTATCAGCCATGATTTAAAGGACATCTCTAAGATTACAAAGAAATGAGAAAAATCTTCTTTTACCAATGTACCCTCTCCCCAAGAAGACACTAAACTAGTTGAATTAATAAAATGTTCCAAATCTGATAAGAACATTCTGTAACATGTTGTATGCAAGCTGGCTTTAGCTCATTTTTGGTAGTAGGATTAATTTTTAGAAATCTAAAACTCTCATATTAATCTCAGATAATAGTGCAGTTTTGTACACTAAAATAATCAGATTAGAGTGAATGTCAATGTGATTTCATTTTAAATGATGTGGAGCATGTTACTGGCACTAACACACCCCACACCCCCCCCTTCAGCTCCCCCTCTTTATAAAAGGGTGACCTGGAAGAGTGTCAGACTGGGTTCACCATGTCTCAACAGCTGCAGACCTCTGCTTCAAACCATCTTTAAAAATGTGGTTTGCTTTGTTTATTCACATGCTGATTTCTGACAGCAAAATAGCACAAGAGACTTAGAAAGATTCAGACTTTACCACAACAATGGATGTGCAAATATTGTGTAAGAAAATGGTAAATAAAATTACCCTCTACTGAAGGTAAAATTGAATACTACTGATTTACCATATGCTACAACCTGATTTGTGTTTTCAATTAAAAAACCCCTACCCCACATAGTCCTCCCCACTAATTTGATTCATGTGCTTCCTTTTTGCATCTCCCTCGCTCCCCACATCTTCCCTCCGATTGGTTGCAGCAGGCTAATGCCTATTTTATTTCTGGTTAATCTGACTAAGTAAAGACCTGGGATTGTGATGTCAGTGCATTAGTAGAAGGAAGTAATGCTTCCTGCAGGAAGGATGGAAATTTTGACCTTTCAGAAGCAGGTCATGATCTAACTGTACGATGAAAATAGAGCAAGAGAAACTGCAGTAATAATACCAAGTCATTCTCTGACAGCATAGTTCAAAGTAAGACTATGGCTCGTGGACTGCAGGTAAGAAAGACAACGCACTTATATTTGGCTATTTGATTAAAGCAAGCTTTGGGTTGGGGGACAGGTTAGGTTCAGCAAAAAATAGAATGTTAGAAATCCTGACACATGAAAGGCCTTGTTTCTTATATTTACTTAGGAGAAAATCTGGCTTTCAGAGCAGAACTATCCTAATAGATTCATTTTTTTAAAAGATCTTATGACTTTTGACTTTAATATACTTATATTCATATTCTTTCATTTTGTGTTGATGAAACAATACTTATTTATGAATCTTTTTTATGTAATTATTGTAGTTCATTTTGTTTTTCTCTCTTAAACTTACATCAGTAAATGAACAACAGATGAGACTGAATCTAAATTAAATTACTAATTTCTCAAGTTAAGATTGTGACTTAAAAATTTGATGACTTTGTGTGATAGTTTAATAGATTGCTTTATGATAATGGGCTGCTGCTGTATTATTTAGCATGTGCCACAATACAAATGCTTTTATGAGCCTGTAAGGTATATGCAGCATGTTGCTATGGTGATGTGGTGCTCAAACTGATGCAATCCTTAAGGTTCTGTTCATGAACCTTTCAGTAGACCTGAAAAATGTTTCACACATAGCAACAAACAAGATATTAATGTAGCAGATGTTTTTTCATGAAATGGGCTCCTGTGAGTATAGTTGTTAACCAAATAAAAGGTACTGAATCACCCTGCTGGAGTAGCTATAAGCAGTAATCACTGTGCATATCATTATAGTTCAAGATTAGCTTTATTCAACAGTTACATTAACATGGACAAAGCCCATCCCTCGCTCCAGTTGTGATGCCTCTCATCAAATGCAGCAGGAAGCTAAACTCATAGGCAGTGATGCTGAACTTTAACTCACTGTGCAGATGAATGCCCAAATCACAACTGCAAAAGCAAGTTGTAAGGGTGAAGTCCATCAAAGATGGCAATCAGTATCATGACTGGGTAAAAGAAGTATTACTCAAGTCACAGGAATCATATAGTCATGTCATTTAAATTGCAGTTATGCAGTATGCAACAGAGATGAGAATCTTGGAGAAGAAACCAAAACAAACAGTAAAACAAGCTACCTCCTCTACAGAACTTTAACTGTTCATCAGGTTAAAGACTATTCTCAAAGGTGCTTTTTCTGTACTCTGAATGAAAATGACTCTTTTATGTGCCAGTAGTCTGTCTGTCTGAATAAACACTGTCTTTACACTAATGTTTCTAATTATTTCCTATTGTCACTGCTTCTTGTTGACAGAATATCATATCCTGTATGTGTATTCTGTCTGTCACCACTAGCAACCTCATGCAGGCAGAAATTAGCCCATTTCAAGCTGGCTAACTGGGTTAAATATAACATGCAAACAATAAAGCAGTTCTGAACTGCATTAAAAATCTGCTCATAGATGCTACTGTTCAGCCTCATCTACAGCTGATATCAGTATCGCATCCAAGATCAATAAAGCATGAAGAACCTGATTTGAAAACAATCCTTCACCTAAGATTTCACTTCACTGGCTTCAGTAACAGAAAACAGTAACTAAACCAGGCAAAATTTGCTGCTGGCACTCTAAACAGTGCTTAACTGCAAGGCTATTCTGAGAGTCTAACTTGGAACATCAAGGTCTATCAATTTTGAGTACTTGCAGAGTATGGTTAGTTGAGCCAGGATGAGATTCTCTATGCATTGGCTTCTATTATGATAATCTGTTCTTTGAAATTCCTGTTAACACCTGCCTCTTTAGTTTCATGAAATGAGCTATTTGTGGCTATCTTGTGTTATATCTTTTCTGTGACTGCTTTGAGTTTTGCAAGTAACAACCCACTCCCATGTCCATTTCTCCTTGCTTCCTAAGCAGTCATCTCTCCTATGCCAAAAAAAGAATTAAAAACAATTCATCTGTCTAAAGACTTTGCAGGTGTCAACTTGTTTTTCAGCAATGTTTTATGATATTATTGGCTGGTTCATAGCTCTCTGCCATCCATCAGCAAGCTGCAAAATCCCTGGTTTTGAGGCTTGTTTAGTAAAGTCAAAGGATGTTTCACAGTTGGTGCAGAGGTGTTACACACACCAAGTCTGAAGGGAAAAAGACTTACAGACTGGGCAAGAATACCACGTAAAACCACTCATTTAAAACTGCCTTCTACTGAAGTAGTTGTCTATTTCATTGCTCAATAAACAGACTACATGCTATTAGGAACATATGTTCCACCAAGGAAATCTGCACAATGCAGTGTTCTCATATTTTTCATTCTACTGTACTGAGTTCTGTTGAGTGCAACTCCTATGTAGTTAACCTGCTTTTCCCAACCATGCTGAGGAGCCATCTGTTAGCAGGGCAAGCAGCACAATGAGGTGAACTGCAGCTCAGCAGGTCTCTGATTCCCACCTATGGGCACCCTCTGCAGCTTCTCCTCTTCCTACTAGCATCTCAAAGATTCTCTTCTGGGGTAAGGCATCTCCCCCGCCCTTTTAGAGAGCTGATGGTTGGTATGTGCTTACCTCTGCCCAGTGTTGAATGATGAGGGTGCCCTGGTGACTGAGGACAGTAAGAAGGCAGAGTTACTGAATGCCTTCTTGGCCTCTGTCTGTACTGCTGGAGACTGTGTGCAGGAGACACAGATGGCTAAAGTTCCAGAGGAAGCCAGGATAAATGAGGAGTCTGCCTCAGTTGATGAGGACTGGGTCAGGGATCATCTGGACATCCATAAATCCATGAGTCCTGATGGGATGCACCCAAGGGTGCTGAGGGAGCTGGCAGAAATCATTCCTACACCATTGGTTGAAGGGAAGAAGTCAGAGAGCTGTCATTAGTGGGGCAGAGTCTGGCTGGAGGCCTGTAACTAGTGGAGTCCCTCAAGGGTCGGTACTGGGACCAGTATTGTTCAATGTATTCATTGATGACCTGGATGAGGGAATAAAGTGCACAGGGGGTGACCTCATTAATGTNTCTAGGTGATCCTGTTTGGGAAGCAGGGTTAGACTAGATGATCTTTCAAGGTCACTTCCAACTCCTGACATTCTGTTATTATGTGAAAAGTTCAGTTCTGAATTCACACTTATGGACAGTTCTCTCTTTTACACAATGGAAAATGATGGTCAAGGTAGTGCAGCATCCTAAAATCATATCTTGACAGGAGATCAAGATGTAATCCTATTCTCCTTGCCTTAAACTAAATTTATGCCTGTCTACCACACAATTAAGCTACTTTGCTCTGCAGAAGAGGAAATGGATCATAAAAGACAGGAGGCTTATGTTACTGTTTGGAAGGGGTTGAGTTGACAGTGGGTGACAATGTCCATTATAATGCCTAGGGTAAAGTAGTTCTCTATCCATTCACATCTCAGACAAGCATATTCGTTCCTGAACTATCAGACAGGATCTGAATTGTTCTATCAGAAGGTTAAAAACTCTCAGATATGTTTTTATTTTGACACATTGCTGGGGATGGGTGGATGCTGGGAAAGGAGTTTTCCTCTGCATTATCACAGAATGGAAAGGGTTTCTTCCTGTGTGACTGTCTTTACTCTTAGTGCTATTTCCCTTTTGCTTGCAGATAAGAGACGAAGAAAGTGGCTACAATAAAAATCTATTTTGCATTCCTAAGCATTATGAAGAAGATTTAGAAAGAGTCTTCATTCCTCATGGACTCATCCTGGACAGGTATGAGGGTAATCAACAAAGAGTAGTGATGCCAGTGATCCATTTCCCTCCAAATGAAAAGACTGATGCCCTACCTTGCATAGCCAATGAAAATATGGATACCCTGCAGATATAACACTTGTGTTCTGGGGCTTATTACAAAAGCAGTTTTATGGAGAGGACTCATCTACAACCCCAGTTAAGTTTCCATGTTAACTCAAATATCTTTAATATTTTTCTATCCTGTATTGTTCAGATACATGGATTAAATCAGCAATATGTCAAGTGGAGTAAGCATCATCTTGTGAGCTGCAATATGTTACTCACTTTCCTGTGTCTTACTGTGGTCACAATTTGCTGGTTATAAAAACTTAATGGCAAGAACAGATTTTTAACTTGGACATTGCTTAACATATGGACAAATATGATATGTTAAACACTAAAGGATTTGGTGTTATTTTTCCCCTTCCAGGACAGAACGTTTGGCTAGAGATATCATGCAAGATATGGGAAGCCATCACATTGTTGCGCTCTGTGTCCTTAAAGGAGGCTATAAATTCTTTGCTGATTTGCTGGACCATATAAAAGCATTAAATCAAAATGGTGATAAATCTGTGCCTATTACTGTGGATTTTGTTAGAATAAAAAGCTACTGTGTAAGCAACTTTCTTTTCCTTGGAAAACTGACTCTCTTTATAGGTTTACATTCTGAATATTGATAGTTTAAATGAAAACACCACAAAAATTAAGTTTATGCACATATCCTGTTCAAAGCAACTTAATTTATTACATACTGAAAAGCAACTGATTTACTGATCTGTTCCAACAATCAGATGGCTGTTGCATATTCATTAGAATGAACAGAGTGGAACTCAACATGACAAACCCAGGCTGAAGTCTGTAACATCCTCCTCCCCAGCCCAAAGATTTCATAGAGGTTTTATTTCTTTACCATGGTACTCTTTGGTGGGAAGGAATATGGAGAGGAACTTGGTATCAGAGACTTGCTACTATTTCACACAATCAAAATTTATCCCAAGCTAAATGTGACAGTTAACAACAGCCTATAAATGTTTCATGGAATTCTAAAGTAAATCTGCAGTAACAAAATAGCTAAAAGCAATTGTCTGCTCTAAGAACATGGATGCACTCTTGTTCAGTGCAAACATCATTACTTTCTCCTCTTCCTTTCAGATGCTTAAAAGCTATTTCACTGAAAGAGTGCTGTGTGAAATGGCAAGTATCATTTGATAGACAAAAACCAAGAACAACACACCATCCATACACATAGAAGATGATACTCTGTACTTTCTCTTTCTAGAATGATTCACCTACAGAAAAAATCACTATTGTTGGAGAAGAACTTTCTATACTAAATGGGAAGGTATGAATTAGCATCTTCAGCTTTCAAGAGGAAAGAACAGTTGTGTGTCTTCCAGGAAGTCCATCTTTATTAAGATTTTGATACTACATATTTAGTCACTTAACACTGGTTTAAAATGTCATGCTTTGATACAGTGAGTAATTCCCACTGATCTCAGTGGAAACTAAATGTGATCATACTGCATGCTTCTAAAGATCCTGTTCCACTTTTTATTCACAGGCCCCAAACATGATCTTAAACTAACCAATGTCATATGGTTTTAGAATCTTATTGCTATATGTGAAATAACATAAAACCTGACATAGGTGGTTTTCTCACAATACTTTGGGTTTCTATAAATATTTAAAAGTCTTTAAAAAAAGCGCATTAAAATAGTGTAAATAGTTGTGACATGCTCCTTTAAAAATCAACGGCAACTTACTTGTAAGTGAAGTTTTTAGTGCCCACTTTTCATTGGATATTGCCATGTAAATATATTCTTTTCTTTCTCTCCCTACATGGCCTCTTCCAGAATGTGTTAGTAGTAGAGGTAAGTAAAGACTGGAGGTGCAGGAGGAATGGTATGGACTCTTTTTCTCCCTGTTTTCAAGCTAATATCTATTGCACGTAAAATAATTACGTTGTTGTACTGCCATGGTTGCAGACTGGGATTTTTTTGTGCTTTAAGTTAATACACTAGAAGTCTGTTTTTTCTTTCAGACTCCGAAGATAATTTATTTTTCTCTCTCTTCTAGGACATTATTGAGACTGGTAGAACAATGAAAGCACTACTTTCAAAACTAAAAGACAATGAACCAAAGATGGTAAAAGTTGTAAGGTATCATGCTATGTGCACTTACTAGTGCACTGTAATGAGAAGATATAGCAAAATCTTCTAGGTGAATAGTCAATGTATGCTGGTGGGTGTTTGTCTGGGTTTAACATTTGGGGGAAATAACAGCAGGAAGCAATCATCATCCAGCTGGCAAACACCTAAATATTTACTAAATGGGGAAATTTATATATGCAGTACCACCTCTGCTGTTAAAATAAATTCAAAAAAGGTTTCCTGACTCTGCTAGTCCATAAAGACTAATAGATTCCGTTTCTTACCTTCTTATGTTTGAAGCCCTTCTTCCGTAGGTTTCCTAACACATTCTCAGTTGTCTGAATGTTATGATGCCAGTATTGATAACTTTTCTTACTATTCTCAGTCAAACAGATTTTTAGAATGTAAGAGTTTGTCAGCACTTGAAAGTGATTTCAAAAGACACTAGAGATCATCTAAAAGCAGATCTAGAAAAGGAATTTCTTGAATATCCCTGTCTCTGTCAAGTACTCATGACGCTTTATGGTTTATGTACCAGTTAGGGTCCTCCTAGTGAACGTCCAGAAGGCTATCTGTTTCTTAAGTTGACAGGAAAGGCAAGAATGGATATGACTTCATGGAAAAATCATAGTGATATTGTACAGCTCATCCTCTTCTCCTTTGCTCTCTGCTAAAATCTTTACATGCCACTTGGCCTTGCACACCTGTCTGGGCTCTTCTAGTTTGCTGATACACTGTTACATGAAAAAATAATGATTTGGGATGCAGGTTTAAAAAACAACCTTCTCTGTTCTGTCTTACAGCCTGCTTGTTAAAAGGACACATCAAAGTCCAGGTTACAGACCAGACTGTAAGTACTGCATTTTTCTGGTTGTCAAAAAGATGATCTCATAATTTCATTTCATCCAGTAAGTCTGAAAACTGGCATATGAGTTTCAGGAAGGTCAAGCAAAATGGGGAAAAAATACATACAAATGTATGCTGAAACCTCAAGACCACACTTTTTTTTTTCCTCTCCCTAGTTGGTCTAAGTTCAGGTGGGCTATTTGTTACGAGAAACAGAATCAAACCTTAACTTTGTATTGTTTGGCTTTGGCCCTTTAAGGCATTTGTTTTGACTCTGCATTAAACGTACCATGTTTTCAAACCAAAAATCCCTAGTGAGTTGCTGTGCTACTTTTACATAAGTAAAATCTCATTCATCATCTCCCTTTCCCAGGACTACCTCCTAAGTTTTAAATAATTATTCCTAAAATACCTTCTCTTAACAATTTAATTGTATTACTAACTGATGGGGATGGTATAGTTTCATACTTCTCATCACTTTACAGCTCTGCTTATAAAAAGCATGCCAAGTGCCTTGAAAGAAAGATGATGTATTTGTTACATATTACTCTTAAATAACTGGAGCATGTGTTGAATACAAACTGTGTACTTAAAGGCTATTCACACCACCCAACTAAATTGCATTTTCTTACAGATATAGGCTTCGAAATTCCAGACAAATTTGTCGTTGGATATGCTCTTGATTATAATGAATACTTCAGAGATCTAAATGTAAGTACATACATGTACTTACATTACACACATGTACTGTTACATATGTGAATGCTACAAGTAACCAGCAAGAGTTTTAGCTTACAGCAGGAGCTTCTCAACAATTAGCAAAACTTCAAATCTGACTAGAAACTTTCATTAAAAGGGGAGGAAAAAAAAAGTAATGTGCCAAGCTGGTAATTCAATGCACATGCATAAGAGTTTACTTATGCCTTACCTGTTGATGAATCTACTTTGCAAGTCTCACGGCCTAGCCATGCTGTAGAGTATTCTGAATCTCCAAGGATGGTGGCAGCATACAATCTGCTGGCCCCATCTGAAAAGAAAAAAGTTTGTAATTTGACTTTGATTCCATGTTTGTATGTCTTAGTGAAATATTACCATGCTATTTTCTAACCAAGGTTTTGAGACAGCTGTGTGGACTGTGTGTGAGGATTTTTCTTACACTGTATAAACATGTCCCAGAAGATTTTTTTTTCCTTGGTTCCATCACAGTCATAGGCTGCACTGAGTAGTAGTCTTGGAAAAAGGGTAACTGATAGAGCAAGCTGCATTAAAAGGGGAGGACTTTTTAGAAGCACTTTCTTAAATCTGGTTAAATGGAAAGTTTCTTTCCCTTCAATGTCTTTTTAGTAAGGCAGAGGAGTTCTGTTAAAGACACATAATGGATATACACTATTGCAAGGCACTGGGAAGGATACAGTAACTGAACAAAACTGACCTCTTAAGACTATGCAAATCTCTAACTTGAGCTTGGAAGCAGTATTAATTTGTTTACAACAAGTAGTCAACTTGCAACCAGACTTGCAAAGATTACTTGTTTCTGGTGTGTTTTCCTCAGAACTCTACAACTGAAAATCACTTTTGACTTCTTTTTGAAGGTAAAGATTAACTGTATTTTTTTACCTTTTTTATCTTTTTTTTTTTTTTTAGCATATCTGCATTCTGAAAGAGAAAGCTAAAGAGAAATACAGGATCTGATAACATCAGTCTTCTGGAACAACAGTTCAGTGGTGCATATGGCTGTGTGGAAGATTAAGCACTCTACAAACTGTGTACTCTGCACTGAAGAACTACACTTTCTAAAGAAATTATTCTATATATTTTTCCCTATAATGATTATGTAAAATAGCTTAAAGGTGAATGAGCCAGGACAGGTACACATTTGTAGCTATCTGGGTTTTAGTTTAGTATGTGAAGTAATGTAATTTGATATAGCCTGCAATTCTTTTTGCATGTGGGTAAATACACACTCATACTTTATGTAACAAATAGACTTAACAGACATTTAATTAGTCTCGAGTCCTTAAATCAACTCTGTAAAGTCCATCCACGTACAGAACTAAATCGATTTTCTAGTTTAGTGCAATGACAAAGTAAACAGCACGGTAACACCACTGAAGCTAGTTCTGTGTGCTGTATGTAGTGTGCTGTTTTCTGAAGGCGGGGATCGCACATTCATCGCTCCATTGTGGTGAGCTGAAGCGTAGTGGCACGTCACCTGCCCCTTAGAGCAGAGGGAAGGAAGACGAGCGTCTGTAGGGAGAGACCCCTTACCTACAACAGGGGGAAGGGCTCACGCTGGAGCCCAGTGCCACCCTCCCGCTGCCGCCCTAGCCCCTCTGAGCGTGACACAGAGGCCGCTCCGCGGGTTTCTGCTTTTCCCAGCTGCAGCGAGAACTGCTGGCAGCTACCGCCTCCGTTCTCCGGGCAGAACCCGGGGAAGCTAACACCGACCGCTCGCCGGTCCCGGGAAGGGACCTGAGCGAGGAACCCATCCCTTTCCCCAGCGCCCTCCGCCTGAGGCCACCCGGGAGCGGGAACACCACGCACAGCCAGAAGAGTCTCCTCGCGTGGCCTGCCCGCCGCCAATCAGAAGGCGTAGCCTGGCGATCTCGCGTACTGATTGGAGGGCCTGGCCGTCGGTCACAGGAGGGGACGGAAGAAGACGAGGAAGTGGAAAGCCCGTGTTCGGGTTGGGGTGATAAAGATGGCGGCCGCAGAGCGGGAGGTTGATCAGGAAAGGTAGCGGTCATCCCCGGTACCGCTCATCCGCAGCTCCCGCCGGCTGCGGGGGAATCCCCATGGGAAGGCGGTAGAGACCCCTACCCGGGCCTTGTGGGAGGGGAAGGTGGTGTGTATGGCGCCTCCTGCCGGCCCATGGGTGCACACCCGCCGACAGCAGGCCCGGGCGGGAGGGTCGCCGGGAGCCGTACGGCGGCTGCCGAGTCCCTGGGGCTCAGCTCTGGCCAAAACCACCTCCGCCGCTGCCTGCAGGGTGCAGGGAGCCGGGGCACGGTGTCACGGCGCTCCTTTCTGTTCGCTTCCAGAGAGAGTCTAAAAGACAGAGCCAGGCTCCGCCTGAGGGAGTTCGACGTTGGAGACAAATTCTCCCGCTTGCCGCTGACCAAAGCCTCGGTCCTCCTGCCGCTGATGGTGAGGGCGGGCAAGCTGCACCTGCTGCTCACCGTCAGGTCGATGCAGGTGGGTGAGCCGGGCCGGAGCACAGGCCCTTCGCTCGGGCAAGCGAGTGAAGCGGCACCGGCCCGGCCGGGCTGCGGTGGCCTCCCCCGGGGTCGGCACAGGTTACCCCTCACCGCGTGGTCTGGGCTTGCGTGTGCACCCAGGGTTATAAGAAGCAGATGCACCGATGATTCTAGTATTTAACTGCCAGAAGAATAGCTAGAAACCTGTCACAGGCCAAGGTGACTTCAGATCAGAACAGGAAATTTTGATTGACGTGTTAATATGAGAAAACTGGCAGTGCAGTGCAGCTTTTAGTGACGTGAAATTCCAGGCTGCATTCAGTATTGCGCTTCTCTGCGAAGCAACAATTTAAGCTCCCAGAACTCTTTGTTTTCTTTCGCAACTCTTGTTTTACACAAGCACACACACACACCCATCACCTGTGTTCAGAGATTATTCCCTTGGCTGCCTTGTGTTGCTGAAAAGTGCGAGGGTTTTGGGGTCTTGCTTAGAAATGTGAAGACCCTAATCTAGTTACTTAGTCAATAAACTGATTACATTTGGGCTTTTTACTGATCTCCAATCTGTAAGCCTATCACTATAATGTACTTAAAGATACATTATTTATATGTGTATTTTAGAAGTTCTTGCTCTTCATTATTTTAATCCCAGTATTCAAATCTTCTAGATTAATCTTTATGCAAACAAGAAAAAAAGTTTTGAAGTATTAAAGCAGAATTTATAGTATGACTTGTGCAATACTGTACAAGCAGTATATGTATTTCTGATAGGGTTTCTGGATTAGTTATGTATAGGCCCAACTTCTTCTTGTATAGCTTGCAAGACACATTTCTGATCTGCAGAAACCTCTTGGTAATATTTCCAGCTTCTTTGACTTTAAAGATAAAGCAGTCATAAAGTGTTTCTGCAGTGTGAACGAGTATCTATAGGGATCCAAGAAGAAATGTAAAACTTGTATTTAACAACAGCTAAATATACTCCTTTAAATTCTAGCTGAGAAGATCACCAGGGGAAGTATGTTTTCCAGGAGGTAAAAGTGAGGCAATTGATAAAGATGAAATTGATACAGCTCTCCGAGAAGCTAAAGAAGAAGTGGGACTCCAGCCACAGAAGGTGGAAGTCATCTGTAGGCTAGTGCCTGGAATTGATAAAGTAAGCAATAAAATGAGTAAGTCAGCATATTGTTAGAAAAGAAGCTGAGGCTGTTTTCTTTTGTAAGGTTGATAGTAACCCTTTCAGGCCTGCAACTGTAAATAACCACTGCTGCTTAAAGTGCACAGCCTGCATTGCCAGCAAAACGAAGGGAAGGGATTTTTGCTCTACATTTCATATTTGTGGGCCTCATGTGGTGTGAAGAAAAGATTCCAGGTTGAATCCAAGTCCATGGCTGAAAGACAGTGGTAAACTGGTGAGAATTAAACAGAAGGCCATGAAGATCATAAGGGGGCTGGAGCATGTGGCTTATGATAAGAGGCTGGGAGAAGTGGGTTTGATCAGATTGAAGAAGAGAAAGTGAGCAGGGGATCTAGTTACTCTCTTCAAGGACCTCTAGGGTACAGATTCTTCTTGAGATAAGGGCATTTCAATGAGATAATATTTTAAAATAAATAACATTCTTTTGCTTGGTACAAACTTAGTTTTGGTGGGTCTTTTGTGTTTGTTTTTTTTCTCCTTTTTAGATGAATAACTTGGTAACACCAGTTGTAGGATTTATAGAGGATACATTCCAAGCCACTCCTAATCCAGATGAAGTGAGTGATGTTTTTGTCGTGCCATTGGAATACTTTGTCAAGCCCTTAAATTACACAGCCATGTCTTATAAAAACTCATCTGGTTACCCAAGTCGGATGCACTGCTTTTTGTATGATGACCATGAGCGTAATATGTCATTCAAGATATGGGGACTGACTGCACACTTTGCTGTATTTCTTGCTCTTGTAATTTTTGGGGAGAGACCTACCTTTGAAGTTGATTATGATCTTAACAACTTAATTTCATCCTCTGAGAATAACTTCCTGAATTTATATGCATCCTTATGTGAAAGAAAGAAGAGTAATCTATGACAAACTGGTTTGATAACTAATTTATATTAATAGAGGAACAAAGGTTTTGCTTATTGCTGCTGTATCTAGTGATTGAATTTCACTCTTGAATTTCTTCTGAATTGGGAATTTATGTTTATTTTTAAATAATCTTTGTAAGTTGAAAAACTCTAACTAGATTAATATAATTATTACCACTTTTACTGTTGCCAAAAGCACGTGGTCTTTTTGATGGACCTACTAGAGATTTGGAAGTTGTTTCAGTTTCTGCCCTTATTTTGTGTGATATAAGACACTTTCTGTGGTTTGTCTTCTGTATAATGAGATAATATCTGCCTGTTTACTATGTGGCATACTACACACAGACAACATAATGCATACTGTCATGCCTGGTGCTTTTAACCACTTAAGAAATGTGCAATAAAAATATAAAAGGTGGCAGGTGCTTGCACATTATTGTTTTGTTTTGGTTGGGCTTGTGTGGAGGGAAGAGGGATGTTTAATGAGTTTTACTACTCTTGCTCAATATAACATTTCTCACAAGGAAATTTTGTAGGCTATGGAAAACTTATTGTACAGGCAACAGTACTGAACTTTGCTCTTCAGAAAGAAAAGTGGAGTTGAGTACTCAAGAGGTCTAAAATGCTTATTCGTAGTTGAACCTTTACCATTCACCCTGGCAATGTCAGGTAGGTGGTGTTCTTTGTGCTGTGAATCCTTGTTTCCTTAGCTAGAAGCTTACTCACTGTGAATACAATCTTACTGCCCAATGTTTAAGTCTTAAAGAGCACAAACCACTTAGGCTGGGTTTGAGATGTGTTTTACAAGTGAACAGGTCACCAGTCCTTAAACAGCTGATCAACTCACATTTGTTACTTCATGACAGCATTCAGTGTCTCACAGAATCATGTGCCCTAGTGCTAGTCTTGAGTAAGTTGAAGAAAACCACTTGGTTGTTCTGGATGTTTGCACTTTGTCCTACCCCTTATTCACTAGTGGGTGCAAGCGTGACCAGGAAGTTGCTGGCAAGTCCTATGAACTGTGCTGTAATTGAGCAGAAGTTGGATTTCTGCATTAAGCACATTGTGTAGTATACTTGAAGCTGGCTGTGACCAGCAAAATGCATCCTTTTTACTAATATTTGCCAAGTATGGCTTGAATAGCTAATTATGATTTTCTGGGAAACTCAATCCTAAGATATTTTATTTCACTTCTGATAATTGCATCCGCACCATTCTTTGGCTGTTGTTCTAGGACAGCAGCATTCAGACACTGAAATATCAGCTTGTCTTTGGTTGGTAACTGCTGTGTGACCTTTTACTGGAGAAGCATGCTGGAATTGCACTCAGCTGAGAGGAGGGTACCAAAACAAGTCAAGGCTAAAATCAGTGCACATCTTGTGAGGACTGAGTTTCCCTTTGCCTCCATTCCCTGTTACAACTGTGTGATACTGTTGTCTCCTCCCAGAGGTAATTCAGTGTTCAGTATTCTACTACAGTATTCTGTCTGAAATAATCTTTATGCTGTGGCATTAAAGAAGTACAAGATTGTGGATCAGAATGCTCGGTTGGAAAAGGCCTTCATTTACACCTAAGAGTAAACACACTCAGAACAGGCTTCTGCAGAATCCCAACTGGTAATTACCACTTTGACAATGAACTGTTAACGACTGTGTGTGGTCTTTAACCAGCTGTGTAACATACTGCTATTAGTTTCAAACAGACCAACTTTTCTTAGGTTGCACAAGAGCGTTAGGCAGGGCTCTGCAGGACTTGAGGATTGAAAAGTTCTCCCTATATCCCAAGGCCATTACCAGTCCCACAGAGGAGGTAAACACATTTATCAAAAATAATTCATAGGAAAAAAGATAACAGTTGCTATCTATTTTCATGTCAAAGTATTTCTATAATGTTTATTTCTTTTGGTATCTTTCCAGGAGTTGGATCAATTTGTATGAATTCTCCAGCTCTTTTACAGAGCACTGTTTGCTTCTTCCCAGCCTCTGCTAAAGAAGAAGTGTTCCCCAAGTTTCAGAGATAATTGACAGTAATGGTGAGATTGGTTCTTAAGAGAATGTCTGTCACGCTGAGACATTCAAGAGATCGGCCAGATTGAACATTTCAGCACATCTAAATATCAAACCTTCCCTATTCCTGCACTCTTTTGGTGCCTCTGATAATTACACTTTATATCAGTTGACTTTTTCAGGTAAAAGAAAAAAAGACTTTTTTTTTTTTTTTTGCTAGGATGAAATCCTTGGGGAAGTAGTAGACAGATTTATGAGGAACATTTATTTTTCACGATTAAACACTTATGATATAGTTAAAATGTTTTTAGAAGCTTAACTTTAAGCTCTTCATCATATTATTTATATCCTGAGTGGTTTCTCCCAATTCTGATGTATGCAGGAAAAGTAACTAATTAAAATAAGAACATTGTTAATTAAAATAGAGCAAAGCAATTAGACCTTTAATTAGTAAACAAAACAGGTACCAGGAGACATAATTACTAACTTATCATCCTCCTCTGTTCCCAGCAGCCTTTTTTCTACTTCATCTCTCAACCAGATCTGGCACAGAAATTGTACAAGTTGTACAAATTCAAATCTCAGTTTGTTTTTATTTCAGTTTGTTTGTTTTTTTTCCAAACATCATTGTGTGGAACTTTAAGCCAACAACAGTTCCAGCTGTTGCTTTTTTTTAGGAAATGTGAGTCTTGTTTTTTGAATCAAATAAAACATTTGAACTAGTTAAAAATTAAACTCAGTGGTCTGTTGTGTTTTAATCCCAGTGGCAGCTAAGTTCCCCACAGCTGCTCATTCACTGCCCCCATTCAGGGATGGGGAGAGAATCAGAAGAGTGAAGAGAGAAAACTCATGGGTTGAGATACAGCTGAATAGGTAAAGGAAAAGCTGTGCACAAGCAAAGCAAAATGAGGAATTTATTCCCCACTTCCCTCAGGCAGGCAGGGCTCCGTCACATGTAACAGCATGACATATGCCATCACTTCAAATACCCCCTCTTCCTCCTTCTTCCTCCAGCCTGAGGTGCTAAGCATGATGTTATATGGTATGGGATATCCCACAGGTCAGCTGCAGTCAGCTGTCCTGACTGTTTCTTACCAACTCCTTGTGCACTCCCAGCCTACTCGGTGGGGTGGGGTGAGGTGAGGAGCAGAAAAGGCCTTGGCTCTGTGTGAGCACTGCTCAGTGGTAATGAAACATCCCAGTGTTACCAACTCTGTTTCCAGCACAAATCCAAAACACAGCCCCACACCAGCTACTACAAAGAAAATTAACTCTATCCCAGCCAAAACCAGCACAAAGTCCATACAAAAATCATTGTGTGATTTGGAGTAAAACCACTGGAACTTCATGCTTCACATTATGCATCCTAAATAATTTCCCTGATATTAGTTTTTAAATTTGGGAAGTACTTTCTTAACTCAAAAGATTCAGTATTTAGATAGCCTTCTGGGATTTGAGTGCCCATAAAACTACTCTGAGCACAAAAGAAGGAAATTTAGGTTCTTAGTAAAACTGCAGTTCTGCAAGTCCCACATTTACTAATAGAAATTGTTTCCTTGGCCCATCTTTGGACAAAATTCTTCCACAGTTCTTGACAGAGAAATTAGAACAGGACTCCCTCCAACCCAGTCAGCCCTCCTAACCAATCCATGTCTTGCTCTTAGACTCTTTCCTACCTTCAGGAGGGAAGGAGTGGAAAGTTCCCTAAGCAGAGTATCAAGAAGTCTGGTGATACAGACATTTTTTTTTAGGATACTACCTCTGAAGTATGAGAGAACTCAAAGTATAGTGTATTAAAGGGAAGCTGCAGCTGCTCTGCAACTCCTGGTTTTAAAGGAGTGTGACTGTGCCCTGTCTGTATGAGAATGTACTCATGAAAAGGTTGACCCTCCAGGGAGATTGAACCTTTTTCCTGGCCCTTAGGCTGTAGAAGCTGTGTAAACCTAAAATGGAAAAGATCAAGCAAATGTGGTAGATCTGAGAGTTTCCTACTGGAAACCGCTGTATACTGCCCTTAGACTGGCCCAAGGCCTAGGACAATTATCTCTCTCTTGTATGCAAATATTAAAGCATCTAAAAAAGGCCCTGTTTTTTGTTCAGTGGGCAGGTGCTTTGGACACTGCAGCATTCTAGTACGTCAGTTCCCATTCACATCTGTCCTGAGTCATGTAACAAAGCACTTGTCGAGACCCGGGGCCCCAGTGTTCTCCTCTACTGGTCCTGTGCTATATCTGAGTATTATTAAAACAGATTTGTATCTACTTTTATTTTGAATGGGTTTTTAAAGGATTCCTTTACTTTGAATTATTGATTGCAAATGCATTTATGCCTTGCTTAAGTATGGTACATTAATATAGCTTCCAGTCTGGAAAGACATTTTTTATATATATTTACTTTCTCCTTTTTTTTTTCTCACAAACAAATCACCAAGGCCATTGCTCAATTGAAAAAAAAAGATATTAAAAGTATATTCTATATTATATTCTCTAGCTATGGGATAAGTGACACTAGTCTGACAGTAAAATGAGTGCAAAGGCTTGTGTCAGAATGAGAAAATTACTGATAAGATGTAAAATTAGCAAAAAATAAGTGGCATCCAGCTTGATGTGAGTTGTTAGTCATTCTTTTAGTTAACATGCAGTGATTCAGCATTTAACATTTCTGTATTTTTGAGTTCTCAAAAGATCAGGCCTTTGGTATTTTACATTTACGCCAACTTCTAATGTTTCTTTATATTTGATATATTAATGGATATTTAACAATTTTAAACATCTCAGGAAAAAATACCTTTCAAAGAATATAGAATATATAGTAGTTTACAGCACTTCTATGTGGGGAAAACCCATCAAATATTAATTTAATTGCAAGAAGTTCAGTGTATGCTGCTCAATTTAAATTACATGTCACTTGCATAGCTAGAGTTCATGCAGGGTCGAGGCAGTTATAGCAGAAGAGAATGTATACATTCAAGAAAGAAGATTATTTATATTCAGCCTATCCCTAAATCATATATATAAAATGCAAAATGTGGAGGTGTCTTCTTCTTTTAAGAAAAATCTCATGTGCATACTTACATATCAATATGTATGTACCTACACTGATGGGGGTTTTTTAGTAGGTTGCCATAGCAATGCAGTTTTCACAACAGTGCATGTTAAACCGTCTCCAGTTCAAAAAAACCCAAGAAGTTATAGTCAAAGGGGTCATTTGGTAATAATCCCTCTGTCCCTCTAACCTATCTCTTCCCCAAATGTAATCTAAGAAATAAGAAAAACAGAATCCCACGCTCTTCTGATCCCTTGCAAAAGCTGTAATTCTGTAGCCTGAATGCTCACTTTTTGGATATGGGATTCCGAGTTCCAACATCAATTTATTTATGCTTTATGTTGTTCATTGAATTTACTGTACTGTGTGGTTGCCTGGTACTTAAGACTTCAGATTTAGGCTAGGTTTTGTTTGTTTTTCAAAATGAAAAGTATGTGTGCTAGGAAGGAGAACAGCCAAGCAATAATGCAACGTTAATGAAGAATAATCGTCCTGTTTGTCAGAACATGCTGCAAGGGAAAGACTGTTCACTGACTAGCAACAGATTCATTATTTTGGGCACATTTACCTGTTCTTATCCCCGAATTCTGTTACCCTTTAGACTGTCCAGTCATGGCCATTTATTGACATATGTCCATCTTGATCTTCACTGTACTATAACTATGTTTGGACATACAGTGTATTAAAGATGCATCCCTACAATTCATCCTGCAGTTGCTGCAGTGCCTGACTGTTAGCACAGCTGCTTTAAAATATTTGCATGGCTGTTCTTAATGAAGTGCTGGCATCCTCTTTGATGCCTATAGTAAAATTCAGAACTACCAGCAACAAATAGGAAGTGTTCTTCAGAGGAAAGCTAGATTTGTGTTTGAGCCCAGAGTCAGATACCCAGTTGTGGAAATGAACATGAATAATTCCAGGCCAAGAGTTCTCGATATGTTTAAAGATTAAGGACACAGTCATGTAAATCTGTATTCGAACAGATCTGTATATAGAAAAAAATACCTGCAGAAAACGGGCTGACAAACTGGGCATTCAAATAGTGTTTATTTTATTCTCTATTTCAGAGAAACTCAATTAAACTATTGTATTTGTTCTAATAATTTAATTGCTTCAGATGCATACTTGGCATAGATCACAGTAATTTCCCAAAGTACAAGCTCTGAGGCTTTAGTTTATACTGCCTACCTACTTAACTAATAATACACATTATCTCAATTATATTTTATTGTGTATCTTTCAATTTGTTATTTCTTAACATTCGTGTCACAGGTGCTAACCATGCACTTTAAAAATCAGTACCTTTAAAGAAGCCTAAGTTTGGCTAGAATATATTGTTAGTTGTTCTTAAAATATTAAGGTGGGAATCTAAATCTAAAAGCAACTTTTTTTTTTAGATCATCTACAGTACTGATTCACAGATATTTATGGGAAAGGAACTGAATAAAATGGGAGTGCTGTAGTTCATTGCCAGGTTTCCTTGCTAAAAATGGAAGTCATACAGAATGCATTATTTGTGGATTTCATCTATTAACTGTTAAATTAGAAATGCAGTAACTGATGAATTAATAGCAGATGTAAATGAAAGTCCACCAATGCTTGGAAATCTGGGAACACTTTTTAGCAGAGAAGAAGCTGATGTTACTCACCTGGCATCAAATTGTTCCTCACTTGAGGAAAAGAAAAAAGGTGTGGGCAATGGATGGAGCACATTTTCTACAATCACCGGGCTGAAAAGGCCTAAAAGGCAGCTGATCTGATTGAGAGCTTTATATCTGTGAGAGCCTGTTAACTGGGACAGATCTCTAGATGGCTGAAAAAGAAGACGGGGGTGGGGGGAAGGAAGATTATTTGGATGTAAGAGCACAAGAGTTTTGTGATTACAGAATCTATCTGGTGAGGGTAACTAGCAAGTGGTTGCTCTAGCAGGGGCTATGGTAAGATCTCACTTCCAAGGCAGCGAAAAGACCAAAGAATTGGGAAGGAGGATGGTGATGATGTGTCAAGGAAGCGATGATGTGTAGTGGCTGGAGAACCGAAGGGATAAGCAGCCAGCACCTCAGCGTACGGCCACGGGGGGGTGCCACGTCCCAAGCCCAGCACGCTGGTCCAGCCCCCAGGCCAGCGCAGGTACCGCGCTGGGGGCAACTGGTACAAGGACCTCACACTGGCCGGTGTGACCTGTGGGACGGCTTGATTCCAGCCTGTCCAAAAAACATGGTTTACAGCTGTGTAGAATGGGACTCTACTTGTAGATCTCTGAATCATGTGATTGCCACACAGGCCCTTGTGTTTTGCTCACATTCATGACATAAGAATGATGGGTTCACCAGGTGATTCTCCTGGAATGTGTTCTACTGTGCTAGAAATACTGATATTGTTCCTATTCATTCAGACTGGCTGTACATCGATGACTGAGCAACGTGAAGATACACTATATCCCTAGATTCATGCTTTTCTTCAAGACTGAACCAACAGCAGATCTCAAATATTCCTCCCCAGCCTTGCTCACTCTGTCTTACGAGGCTGTTTGGTGAAAAATATGAAAAATAATAATTGGTTTTCCTAAGCCCTAGAAATAAACAAGAAAGAGCACTCTGCTATGAAAAATATTTCTTGCAAGTAGAAGGAAAAAAATCTCTTTGGTCTGAGAAATGGCTTCCAAATATACTTGTCATTTAAAACTGTAACTCTGATTTTAAAGATAAGAATTTGCTGTGGTTTCTACTGTACCTTTGACTAAAGATAACTGATTACCACACTGATTTACATACTATGTAAAACATTGCTCTAAGAGCATCAGTCAAAATAAATGTTCCAGTAAAATGTTATTGAATAACATTGTCAGATTCTTCACAGATAGCCCAGATGGGAGATGGTATCTAATTTTGCTAACATGCCACATGTAGATGCATCCTTGGGGCTTAACTGTCAGTAAGGAAGTTTTGACACCCTCCAAGTTGGGTGTTTTATATATGAACTGGTTATTCACAGATGTCCATGCTGGTAAGTTTTAGGTGAGCATTTTTACTAGTTTATGTTGTGAGTGTAACATGGAAAACAAGTGAATTTGGAATTCAAAGAGCAGTGGGGAAGGATGAAGGATGGTGAATGGGAACAAAATGAAAGGAAAAAAAAGTGAGTTGCTTAACTGTTGATCCTATTTATATCCTGGTTAAAGTATAAGTGTCCTTCTGCTGAATAAAAACACAGGAAAACTTCCACTCTTGAAGCTTGCTCATTAAGAAATGTCAGAGGAGTTCCTTAGCTACATCCACAGAGGCAGAAATGCAGCTGTGTACTTTCTGTTGGCCATTTTGCACTTGGCAACTCTGCAGCCTGATTTCTGTAAATATTAAATATTTCATTTACTTATTAAACATTAAGGCTTATTAAGGAAGAAAGACAGATGGCTCGCAATTTTGTGTGGTGGGCAGTCATATGGCTCCTGGAGAAGTATTGAGGGGCTGAGGATATAAAGACATTTCCCTCACATTTAGGCACTGCGAAGCAAATTTGCAGCTGGTGGAAATTAGTGTAGTTCCAGAGATACTGATCATCCATCTACTGTGTGGAGTTGTCCATTACAAAAGCAGGCATGCTAAATTCTGGCTTTGTTCAGTACAAAAAGAAATGTGCTTTGTTCAAAAGCTTGAAGTTTTCCTTGCTCTCAGTGAGACTGATCAGATAAATAGGACTAGAGCTCTTACTGAATTGCTAATCCAGATTTTCTCCTGGGTGTCTGTCAGCATGAGTCCTTTTATACTTGCACAGAAGTCAGTGTCTTTCAGCTATCAAGGACACCACAGTCCTGGGCTACCTTGCAAAGGCAGAAGAACACACAATTCTCACATATCTGTCAGAAAACCAAATCCTTTTCAAGATCTCCCATTTCTGGAATTCTTCAGAATAATCATTAGTCTTTTCCAATTTCTATACAATTAAACCTCTGGACTGATTTCCTTCAATTTGGCACTTTATAATGACTTTCAAGTATATGTGCCTCAGAACAACAGACTCTGAATTCTAAGACTTCAAGCTTCCACAGTAGTATAATGGCATGACGCACCTCAAAACCAGTCATAACAAATGTCTATTCTCCTAAAGTGAGGGTTGTATCTTAAGTAAATGCTGACTTAGTTCATCCATCATTCTCTTCTTGAATCTTGACAGCCCAGAAATGTAATACTGAAATGTTATCTTTTTAGAATATACTATTTCTGGGGTTTTGGGGATGACTGTTGCTGGGAAAGGAGTTGGCACTTATTCTCCAGCCATGTGTTTATAAAGCAGTAAAAATATTAAATGTAGAATTGTTTTCTTTCTACAATTTAAGTAAACTACAATTAAAGCAATGACAGGTAAACTCAGAGCCAACCTGCTTAAAACTTTACTAGTTGGATCTTTAGGGACTTGAGAAAAAAAGCACAGTCTATTAAAAAAAATGTTAAAAAAAAAAATGGTTTATTTTAGGCTTGAACTTGTATCCCATTAAAAAAACACCAAAGCCAGACAGGACAAAAGTAAGCAGCTTAAATTCTTTCCTGAATGAGATTCTATTTTATATTCTTTAAAATTTCCACTATCCTATCATATTCAATATTGGATAAAATTCACCTCAGTGTAAACTGTTCTGCACGGCATAATGCAAACCAGACAAGGGCCACTTAAGTCTATTCTAAAATTCAGCTGTGGTTTCACTGAACACTTCCCTGGGCTAAACAGAACTGTTGTAGATCAGATGCTTCTTTCAGGATCAAAACTCAGTCTGGGCACTACCAGGATGTGAGAGTTATTAAAATAATGATGGTAGTGCTACCAGATAAGTGCATCAGGTGCTCTGTAAAGACTATGGCATGCAGTTTTGTGCTTTGTTTCTTCTTTCTTATCCATCTTCCTTCTGGTTTATGCCATACTTACCTGGGCTGTATTTATTGCTGTTATTAAGTCCCATACAATAATACTTTCTGACAGATACACACTAGATAAAAGATGGAACAAGAAAATAGATGCTCTCAAACATAAAAAAAAAGCTATTGATGCGAGATGATTGCAGGTAGATGTTATCTGTTCTTTATACTGCATTTAAGGCCTGAACCTGCAGTAACCTCAACAACTTTCTAATAAGGAACCTTTCTTTTTATCTTTTCTTTTCCTTGGTTCTTCGTGGTTTGAGGGAGGTATTGGAACACTTACTCCTTTATGAGGCATTACATTCCTTTTGTAGTGAAGGCAATTAAAACTTGGTTGTGACCTAAGCATTCACTTAGATGTGTCAGTCATTGCTGAGCCCATAGATCTTTGGTGAGCAGAGCTATCAGTAACTTAAGTTGCTACGCTACGTATTTCTAGAAGAGCAGACATCGCCAAAACCTGATGATTTAAAGAGAACCTCAGGCTGGCAATCATATTTGATTGTGCTACTTCTTTAGGAAAACTTATTTTATTGGCAAGTAGGTAGATTACCGTGCATTTATCCACAAACTATCCTTTTTTCCTTTAATTATAGTAGATTTCTGCATTGTTAGAGGCAGCTACACTCCTGTACCAGTTCCAGTTGAGGTGCACAGGGGAAGCAAGCAGTACTGTGTGGCACCTCATCATTGCCTGGTTGCAGGGTGAGAGGGAGAGGTAAAGGGATGGGGGACAGATTCATTTGTACATATACTCAAAATGTTTTGTGCTGAGGTAATGATGATGCAGAGGACATCAGCTACTGCTGCTGCATACAGATATGTTTATTTAGTTAATTGGGTTGTCATGACAACTAGTTCATCTAAACTGCCACAGTGTATAGGCTGTCACTGGTACCTGATAACTCTACACAAGCCATTATACTTTCCAGTGAAATCAGAAAACTGTCTTCCTTCTACTTACAACTTAAAACTAGTATTAAAGAGCAAAGTGTTAAGGGGTGGGGGAGAAACCAGACTTTCTTGTTAATAGTAAGTCACCACAGCTTAATTTTACTGAATTCAGCTTGAGGCTGGGAGCCGTCTTCTGGCTTTTCTGGAACAGCCTGAACTTCATCTTGAAACCCCAAAATTTGAAACAACAGAGAGTTGCTCAGAACCTGCAAAATAAGCCAATAAATAATCATAAGAGAGTGATGATGCTCAGAAGAGCCTCTGAGCATATAATGTAGGTGACTGACTGTTCAGTACTCTGTAACCTGAAGATAGAGCAGTAAAACTATGAGTCAGGAAGTAAATACGATTTGCTGCTAGAAATCCATGTTCCTTGGCACAATTGGCACATCTGTGGTGAGTCGGGATCTAGAGGGCATGCAAAAATGGGTGCTTGTGGGGATGCTTCTCTTGGTAAGCTCAGGTATAAAGTGGCAGAAGTTATGGCAGTGATTTTCACTTTGGAGTATTCTTGCCTTTGGGAGTGAGGCTCCTTCCCTTGAATTTGAAACCTCAGTACTGAATGATGGGAATGTGTCTGGAGGGTAGGGAAAGAGCTGCAGCACCCAGCCCAGTCCTGGATGAAGGGGAAATAGTTAACTACAAGAACCTCATATCTTTGCTTTCCTCAGCTTGGCAAATAAGATGATGGACATGTTAGGGAAGATGATCTGCAATATCCAAGGGGAAAAAAAAGGACTTGGAGAGAGATCACAGGGAGAAAAAGTATAGAAACTGCTTTTGTAAGTTGGTGTTGCATGGATGTTTATTTTGCTGTGGTTGACACTCTGGGATGTTTTAAGCCCCAGCAGTTCCCTGGTGTGGACGTTTAAGCAGCTGGTCCAGCCCAGCTGAGGCAGCAACAACTTGTGGCAGGTTGTGGGAATGAGCAGTGAGCAGCTGAACAAGGGGTAAATGAGAATACCCTAAACTCCTGGAGACATTAGCTTTGTTAGTTGTAGCTTGATTTATAGTTGGTTAGTTCCTGACTTGAAATCTCCCATAACTATTTGTGGTCTAACAATGTGCTCTTTTCCTACCCAGCTGCGAGGTACAAAGTGTTGGGCTGGCTTGAAAAGAGGTTTACCTCACAGATGGGGTGATCTGAGGATGTGCAAAATCTGTTACAGCAGCTCAGATGACAGGAAATAACTCAGCAAGGCATGGTATCGATCACAGGCATAAATCAATAAGGAGAGGACTGGAAGTTGTGACTTAGGGGTTGTTTTAAGCTCTGTCACTGATTAGCGGTGTGTGTGTGTTGTGTAGGTTGTGAGACAGGGGTCATAAACACACTGGATGGTGTATTACAAGATCTACTGCACGAGCAGTTCCTTCTCAGGTGGCACAATTTAAAGGAGAGAGCAATGATAAAAGGGGGTTACTATCAGGATGTATCATTAAGCATATCCTGTAATTCTATCAAGATGCACAAATGTTCAGGAAAAGGAAATGCTGCTATTGGGTTGGCCTATCCCTCTCAGAATGGCTTATTCCTGATGAAGAAATGTCCTGTTTAATGTTCTGGCAAAGAAACCCAGCTCCTGGCTGAGGTGCTCAAGCAGAAAAACCAGAGCCTGTTGAGAACCTGCTCCTTCTGGGGCCATTCTGTCTCTCATGCAGCAATGCTGTATAATATGCCTAATGCACTGTCACTTGTTCTTACACTGACCTGTCTATATCCCAGTTTCTCAACTAAATGTCTCTTAATTTCCCCCTTATTTTAATGATTAAAATGACCTTTAAGTTCAGTTGTTCCATTCCTGATGTTGCTCAACAGCAGCATTGGCTATGATCACTGTAAACATCCATCAGAATCTTTTGCTAAATTTCTTGGCAGTTCACTCCAAAATTTGACCTTTTTTTTTTTATTTGAGGAGGACTTTAGTCACAAAATTCACAGCTGCCTGGCCAACCAGGAAGCTTGCTGATAGGTGTTCTGTTCAGTTGTTTCTGTATAACTTTTGAAGTCTCTGGCAGAGGTGAGCCTCAGTAGCCAAGAAGCTGGAGCATCTCTAAAGGAAGTATTGTTCTTGCTGGTTTTTGCCCATGGTATTTCAGACCACTGAACAATCATTCTGATATGTAAAAGATTTATTGCCTATCTTAAAGAACTGTTTTATTTTGATAGAGCATGCAATCCCAAAAGTAACTCATGACCCTTGGTTGAACAGCTTCACATGGGTTTCTCTTTTGAGGTGCTTGCTTCCCACTAAATGATACCAGACTCTTTTGCTTAGGTAAGTCCATGGAGCACCGCTGCCTCTCTTCATTCCTTAATGTTCCTATATCATATCTCCCAAAAAACAGCAAGGCCACTAACCCCACCCCCTCCACACATCCTTGTTAAAACTTACTGAAATAAGAGAAAAATCCTGCAATGTTGTCTTTCTGGAGCACATCTTTTCTGAACCTAGCCAGCGACTGTGGATAGGTGCTTGCTCCCCTTTTAACTTTATTAACCCAGTAGTAGCTTTATGTTTCCTAAGGAAACTGGAGAAATTCAACCCTTCAGTTACAGTCTTGAAAGTATTTTAGGCCTCTTCATCTTCCTACTAAGGAGGTGACTCCAAAGTGACTACAGATCTGGCCTCTCACTTGAAAAATTACATTTTTTCATATTGTTTTGGGACTACATTTGCATAAAAATCCCACTAATTTCAAGGTCTCTGAGGAAACTTGGGTGACATTCAGCAGAAATAATTCTGATGATGCAGCTTAACCAAGATAGTATTGGTATTTGCTGATTTAGTAACCAAATTCCCCTTCTCCTCTACCTGAGACTGAAGATCAATTCAGCATCTCCACAATTAGGGACTGTTGGCGGGTTACCTAATGTGAAAGGACATTGCTCGCCTCATGGTTAAAATAGCAAGCAACTGAAAGTTTGCTATGCAAGGTTTACATTAATTTTGTCTCAAAAAATCACTTTCATCTAACATTTAGCTGATTATTATTGAAAAACACGTTGGAAATTAAACCGGTGCATCTTCAAAGACACTAAGAAACAGAATGGCAGTCAGTCCTCTTTTGTAGCAACATGGTGTCAGCAAATGGGCCCCATTTGAGAGTATAATACTTATTTTTCAGTTATCTTCTGGTACTCTGAAATACAGCTAGAGATGCAATAAGTTATAAAACAAGAACATTTATTCTACTGGCATTAAAAACAATGGTACAGCACTATTACCAATAAATAGTATAAGTTCATCTGAAGTACTTCACTACTATGTGTAATTGCAGTCTGAGGAACTATTTCTCTAGGTAGAAAAGGCATTGAGAGTTTTCTGGACTGTTTTCCTATCTAATTTCTTACTTTCCCAGTTACAACTACTATAAAAAGAAGACAGCTGTGTTTTTGGTCCTGTTGTGGGTTAACCCCCACAGACAGATAAGCTTCACACAGCTGCTTGCTCTCCCCTTCAGTTGGATGAAGGAGAGAATTGGAAGGGCAAAACTGAGAAAGCTTGTGTGTTGAGATAAAGAGAGTTTAATAGATAAAGGAAAGGTTTGCATATAAGCAAAGCAAAACAAGGAATTTATTCACTACTTCCTAGGCAGGCAGATTCTTAGCCTTTTCCAGGAAAGCAGGGCCTCAGCCATAACCCTGAATGTCCCCCATCCCTCCTTTTTACCCCCAGCTTTTATTGTTCAGCACTACATCATATGGTATAGGATACCCCTTCCATCATCTGGGGACAGCTGTTCCAGCTGTGTCCCCTCCAGCTTCTTGTGCATCCCCTATTCACTTGTGGGCAGGCAGTGTGAGAAACTGAGGTGGCCTTGACGCTGTGGGAACACTACTCAGTAACAGCAAAAACACTGGTCTGTTATCAACACTGTTATGGCCAAAAATCCACCACACAGTATCACATGAGCTACTGTGAGGAAAATGAACTCCATCCCAGAAAAATAAACCAACAGTGCAGGTTCTAAATCTTGCCTGAAAACTCGTATTCTTTTATTCAGTGAAATTCCTGTTTCTGCCAGCCCAAGTGAGATCTAACCTAGCAGCTTTGTAATGAACAGTTCCATTAGCATTTTAAGTATTCTCAGAGTAAACCAATCTCCTAATAAGCTGGCATTTATGGGCTTTTCTTTTTTTTATTCTTTCTCTCCTGAGGGAGTGTAGAAGAGAATACAGCAGCATGCTTAGTTGGTTTATTAAAATCAATGAGTTAGAAAGCAGTAACTACCTGTGGAACTGAGGAAAAGAAACTGTTAATAGACCATGATAAAACACTCCATAGAAAACACAATTATACTAAAGAGCATCCTGTTTCTTTCTTCAAAAGGCCCATCACAGAGGGCAAACCAGAGTGGTACTGAAAACTGCATCAGGAGTTTCTGGGGGAAAGGGAGAGCTGTTTGCATTGTAAACCTACAGAAGTTCTGTGTTGTGACAGATCTCTCATGAGAGCTGTAAATTAGAATAATGCCTTCAAGCTAAAACCATTGCTGGTTCTGGAGCAGCTACCTTTGTGTTGTATGCCCTTGGACTGCAACTTCAGAACTATGCAAAACACAGCCTGGCATAGTAAACCTAAATGCTTGCTTTTGTTTTCTTGACCAGATTCAGGAACTATCTGCATTATATGTGTAAATACTTAATGAGAGAAAAATAAGAGCCAAAAATAGATTGAAAATTTGTTGAAGGTAACTTTGATCAAAAATACAATGCATTATTAGATGTAATCAGACTGGAAATTAACACCCATATTCCTGATGATACTGTCCTCTGTACTGCAACAGTGGATAAAAAGTGGATGTAACCAGTACAGTAACTGGATATATCCAATATAACAAGTGGAAAGGCTTTTCAAACATTCTCAGTCTAGGTTGTATTCTCATTCTTCTGTACATCAGCTATGTTGTAAAGTTCAGAGATTTTTTTTTTTTTACAAGCTTTGTCCCAGTTTTGGCAGGTATAGAGTTAGTGTTCTCCCTAGCAGCTGGTATAGTGTTCTGGATTTAGGATGAAAATACAGTTGAGAATACACTGATGTTTTTAGTTGTTTTCAGTTTTTCATACTGCCCTGCCATGGCCAGGATAGCTGACCCAAACTAGCTAAAGGGATATTCCATACCATATGGCCTCATGCTCAGTATATAACTGGGGGTTGACTGCAACATGCAGCAGCTCAGGAACTTGATAAACATCAGCTTTGGGTAGTGAGAAATTGTGCTGTTATTCACTTATTTTGTATGTTTATTAATCTTCCCTTTCTGTACTACTCAACTGTCTTTACCTCAACTTGTGTGTGATTGGGGTTTTTTTCTCCACAATTCTCTCCCACCTTCTCTAGGGTAACAGGTAATGAGCTGACAGCTGTATGGTTGTTTTAGATGCCATCCAATTTAAACCACAACAGTTTCTAACAAGTTAGTCTGGATCCATAATTACTGAGTCCAAATTGAGTCAAAATGCCAAGCAGGATTATTCCTTCTCAATGCCTGGAGTCACACAGTATGAGGAAGTACATGAAGTATCACGTGCATCCCTGGATTTCTAACACTCCCCTTACTGACCACAGTACTTTCAACAGGAGATTTAATTTTTTTTTTTTACCTTAAAGAACAAAATATGAATAATGTCTTGATCCTGCTGGTATTCAAGAATGACATTGTAATATCCAAAGTCTAAGGGTACTTAGTGCTTGCACACTACTACAAGTGAGCTTTGTACACTGCTAGTTATTATTCATATGAGGTAAACATGATTTACTTCAGCTTTACAAAGAGAGATATAGGTCATAAAGAGTTGAAATGATGGAGCTGAAACAGTGTAGCCTGTCTGCTTGTCTTGAGTAATGTTTTTAAGCAATGATCACACTAATGTATTCATCTCATTCAGAGTCACAATGACGCTGCTCATTGTGATTTACTGTCCATCTCTGTATTTGTTTTCTGACATTTTTTCCCCACTTTGGTTTCTTAGAGTTCAGCCCAGAAAGGGACAGCTTTGATTTTCTTATCAAAAGTAACATAATAGTATTTTTTACAGTGTTAAAAATACTTGGAGGTCTCAGAAAACAAAACAGAAGTGTTAGACTGTACAGACAGCAGGTGAAGATACCGAACAGTGCTTTTTTCATTATACTTCCTATTCAATTAGCTAAACAAATTGATAGCATGATTCTAAAAGAAATAGATAAATGAAGCTTTGTTAAAAGGGACTATAGCGGTCTATCCCTGTTTTTTGACAACTATTATCACCATGAAATAAAGGTTTTACAATCCATATAAATTTTCTTAAATTGTATTATTTCTTATCAACAATAATGTGATCCATTTATTTAAATTCTATTGTACCTATCTCTGAATTATCTGAGCAGAATTTCCAAAAAAGACAAATGTTAAAGTAATGAAAGAATTCAATAACTGAGCAGTCAACAGGGTAAGCCATATTGGCATATATTGGCCCTGCCAAATCCTCTGTGAATCCTTTGATTTCTTTTCCTCTTTAATTTAAATCGCAACCCATTTTCATTACTCCTCATGATTCTGAGGAGCTTTAAACTGCTATTTTGTACTGAAGGGAAATGTACAGGGTTTTTTTCCAGTGGCTATAAACACAAAATTGCTTCAGTGCTTTTGTGATTCATAGTAGGAATCTTCACCAGTAAAAGGAAGCCCCTAGCTAAGATAAAACAATTATCACAATGTGAATTAACCTTAGGAAATAGAGGTCTCCTTTGGTTTTGGTTTGGTTTTGTTTGGTTTTTTTTTAAGGAAATAGGTCTAGCATCCTATACCCTCAGAGATTCCTCTAGAAATATCTGTCTTTGTTAATACATTCTACATACAGATGTGGGTGGGGGAGGAAAGTCACTAAACCCCTTCCTATAGATAAAGAAATTGTAGGCTACAGCTGAAATAGTATTCTGAACATGCTCTCAAAACATAACACCTCAGATGCAAGGTGCAACTTGTGTCAAGTAATATGAATAGTTTAGAGCACACAAAGCTGGGGTGGGAGCAGGGAGGTGTTGCATAAGAGGAAAGTTAAGAGCATATTGAGCATTTGTTTTCTGTCCTTGCACAAAACAGATTTTTTTAGCAATACAGTGTAAAGAAAGCAATGGTTTGTCTGTGCATTAAAAAAACAAGAACATATATCAAAATGCTTTTACTAAAGCTATTTATAAATATTAGAAAATGTCGTCATTTAGCTTAAAAGTATTTCTCATATTTTATTCTCTAAGACAAAATATGAATTATGCCCCAGAAAATAACTGAGATAAAAACCGCAATATTATTTACTCAGATATTCACAGAATCTCAGGAGTTGGAAGGAACCTTGAAAGATCATCTAGTCCAACCCCTCTGCCTGAGCAGGGTACCTAGACTAAATCACAGATTATTCTTATTGAGGGTTTGGTTTTACCACCTATGTGTGGTGGCAAAGCTTTCATCTCCACACAGAATCAAACCTTGCAGTTAACTCATCTACTTTAGTTTTTGATTGACCTTCCATGTGGTGTGCATTTCCAGTAACAACTTCTATTTCTTCAGCCATTTTACTCCAAAGTCCTGTATTTGGTTGGATTTATGCTGAATGGCTGCTCCCCTCTGTGAAATTCAGGCCCTAATGCTCAGAGCAATATCTGTGAAGAAGGTTGTTATGTCCCTGACGTAGGTTCTTTTGCTGAAAAAATTATGATGTTCTGAAAATAAAGGACCTGAATCAGGAAGAGATGTTGACTGTAGCTGCCAACATTTACTCACAAGTACACTGCTCCATTTTCCCTTCTTTTCTAGATAGTATTTTTTAAAATCACTACTGCAAAGAAGGACATCTGAATATATAACAACTTGACCAGCAGATAAAGATGATGATCAAAGAACTCTTACATTTCCTTTTGTTCAGATTCTCACCTCATTTTCATTAATAGTCACCGCTTGACTACACCCATCGAATGAAGTGCTGTGTTTTCACTGTTATAGGTCTCATCCCCTGGCCATTGAAGTTAGTGGAAAGCCAGTGGTAAAATTCACTATGCTTTCATTTAAAACTTAGGTGACAGGGATGGCCATCCCACAGCCTGTTTCCAGAGTGCTAAAACTTAGTCAACTTTCAGAATAAATCTTGGGTTTACATCTTAGCCTAACTTTCTGTACTGCATCATCTATTCTTAAAGAAGTGGGTGTTAATTAATTTTTAAAAAATTGAATCATACAAAAAAATCTGATACATGTTACCTGAGCTGCCACAACTGACTTATGCAAGCACTGGTTCTACCTTAAGCAAGACATCACGGTTCTATGAAATGGCCATCCATCCATCACTCCGACTTGCAAAGAGTAAGTTAAATCACTCAGAATTAATTACTTTTGGTTCAGGACCAAGGAGGAATAGAGATAGCTTTAAGTTGTTATGGGTAAGGTCACTCATAAAATTCCTAAGTCATCAGTATAAACCAGAACTTCAGCAACAGACAAACCAAAATGCAAAACCAAATGCAAAACAAAAGCAGTCTACAGGTCCAGATTCACTTCTTTGGATGTCTCAGAATGCTGGAGTGATGCAAGTGAGTTGTACCACGGTCTCTTAATTATCCTGGATGTCACTTAGTTGACATATGCTATCTGCTTTACTTTTTCCACTCATTCTGCGCTTTACCATCCAAGTTAGAACTGTAATAAGATGCCAGCTGAGTGAATCATTGGGAGTCAAATGCATGTTATTCTTCATTCAGCGGCTGCCTGCCTGGTCATGCATTCAAATGGCCAGATCTAAAGTGACAGAACTTTGTATTCCCCATTACAGCACTGAATTAGCCAAGTATAGGGAACAGTAAAGGGAATATTCATGGTACTACCAGGGGAGCAAGGGAGGCAAAAAGCTTACTGACCTTTAAAATGGACAGATCCTCCACAGGCTGTTATTTAGAATAAAGCAGATGGCATCACTTTAATACGTCACATAGAAAATTCTCAGTGGTGTTAATGAGCCCATTTTGTATCTTTGAAAGATATCTTAAGGACAATATAAGAGGTGTTTGAGGCACCAGACTTCACTTTTAATAAAATCTGTTTGAACTTCTCAAGATAAGGAAGCTAGTGAAGCTTCCCTGTGGCTAGCACTCCTCCTTTGTTCCTAATATGTATCTGTTTATGGCTTCATTTATAACAGGCTTAGATGAAAAATAATCAGAAACGGGCTCAAAAAATATCTTGTCTGCAAACATGTTACAGATGACAGAAAAAGCTCAAAAGGTTTGCACACTAAGTAGAAATAGGAAAATTCTATCCTTTCCTACACTATCTCACTTTATTCATTAATGCAAATGAAAATGCTTTACCCCATTACTTGTTATAGCTAAGAAATTTCCAAGGGTTTTTTTCTTCCTCTACATGCAACATGCTGAACACACAGACTGAGAGGAAATAAATGTATATTTTGACATTAAGGAATACTGATGAATTCTGACTACAGCAAATCACAGATGTTGGTGCTAATCCTTACACATCAGAAAGGTCCTGAAACTTCTCAAGATAAACTCAATTGCTGCAGGGGGTTGATGGAAGAACTGTTTCCACAAAGAGGTCTGCAGGAACACACAGCATGCTGCAATGAATTTTGAAACTTCATAAATACGTGCCCAATTTAAGGTGCTTAAGAGATGGATTTATTTAGGCTGAGGGGCCATCAGCAAACTGATGCAAGCATCTAATACTGAACTCAAAAGAGAAAGTTGCGACATCTGTGGAATTACTAGATATCTCCCCAAATCCACATTCAGCTGCCATAGGTGAAGCTGCAGGCACCCACTCTCATTAACACAGGCCTTAGCCTCGTTAGGGCCCCCAGGCCAGGCAGCTCAAACTTTTGGGGGTCTTACAGCACACCTTGTATTCACATTAAAGAATTAAACTCCCCACAGAATCCAGCAAACACTGGCATCACCAGAAAGAGACCTGTTGTAGGAGTGATTAGATGTTCCTTACAGTAGAATTTCAAACTTGGGGCTCTGCCTGTGTGTCAGTTGTGAGGTAATTGCCTGAAGTTATTTCTTATGCCAAGAGCATTCACTCAGTTGGCCCTGAGAACAGGCTCAGGACAAGAAACACGTAGGACTGTGATTAGACCTGTGCACCTTCTGTGGAGATTTAAGCCATCGTACCATTAGAGGTGATGTGTGGAGATGAAGTTCTGTACTGCCCTAGGCTTGCAAACTAAGCTCTTTAGGGGTTTTGGGCTGTGCCCAGGCCTAAGTTCAAAGTACTGAGGGATTTTTTTACCTTCCCTCACAGCACTGTAGCAGTACCTCCTGCACCGGACTCCTACTCCGTGGGCAGGACGACGAGAGGTTGGGCCGCGGCCGCTGGAAGGCTGGAGGCGCTTCCCTCGCTTTGGCGGGCTCCGCCGCAGAGGACAGGAGCCAGGCTGTTTCAGGAGGGCGGACCGGCAGCCCCTGGCCACAGGAGCGCGCACGGGCCGGCCTGCGGTCTCCTCAGGGGAGCGCCCGCCCCGCCCGGCCGTCAGGTGCGATTTTCGACACGGCGGCGGCTCCGCGCTCTTCCCTCACGACGCCAGCGGTTCCCTCCTCCAGCTCCGGCAGCCGGGCGAGGACAGGGGACCCGCGGGGGGCGCCGCGGGGCCGCCTCCCGCCGCGCCGGGGCGGCGGATGGCTCTGCGCAGCTAGTCGGTGCATTGCGGCGGGGGGGGCGGCCCGCCCCCCGGCCGCGC